>JZKD02S1592224.1:775050-800625 GCA_000966675.3 Picea glauca
TCAATGTATTCTCTGAAACTCCTCCAATTTTCACTCCTTGAATCCTCCCCAAAAAGAGGTTATAGAAAGAATGGTAGACTTTATTCAATTTTGGTTTGTTCATAAGACCCAACTTTTACAGCATGCCCCGTGCTCAATATTTAACATCCAATTTTTCAAATTGCACAAAAGAAACTACATTCTGTACTCTTTCCAATGGAAGTGGTCCCACTTCATTTGGATTCTGTATGAAGAAGTTATGATTGTTTTATCCGGAACACCTGTTTATTGACTAGCTTCAGGACTGGTCATAAACCCTATCTTCCACAGAGTGTATCTCCATAATTATAGTGAATCAAGAGCTAAAAATTTTACCAGGGGTACCTTTGTATGTCTTCTCAATACCATATCAATTTCACTATCTGAATCATTCTAGAAAAAATGTTATAGTAAAAATGGGAAGATGACCTGAAAATAACATACCTTAGAACACATCACCAAAAGACTTCATTCTCCCTTGAAATCCGGCCTTGTTTTCTTCTTATTTCCTTTGAAATTAGACTTGTATGAAATGAATGTATAATGATGTTTATTTATACCATTTATGTCACTTCCTTTTAACATTAAAGCCGACCTGACACTTTCTTATTTTGTAATTCTTTTCTTTAATTGTCTTCAGGGCCTACATGTACTTCCTTCTTCAATTCACTTTGTCATCTTCAAAAATTCATTTCTCCTCAACCGTGAGGATATACGTGACATGCCACATACCAACGGAAACAACATGATGTATACTATCCATTCATGGGTGATTTATATGCATGTTTATTTTCCTTCATGTCCAAATAACTTTATCAATCTTGCGGTCCAAAACCCATGACTAGGGTTGACATCAATGACAACAACCAATATTCCAACAAGAAATGCCATAATGATCAAGAGCTTATAACTATGATCAAAACAAATATGAGAAACAACAATCTCATATTGTTGACGGTAGGGTCATGACATAAAGTCCTCAAAAATTAAAATTATCTTCACTCACGATGACTTGAACTTCTAGTGTGTGATCTTGGTAGAGAGGAAGATGTTAGTATCAAAGGATATAATTTTATTTTAAGATAATGATCTATATTTCCAAAATATTTTGAACCTGAAGAGATCAACCACATAAGAAAATTTGTTTCCAAGTAGAAGGAGATGATTGGTCCACATAAGTCACTCCAACACTAGATCTAAAACATTTATGCTCCACCCCAATCATTCCCATCTCATGAAACATGGCCTTGAACTCTTTACTTGATGTGAGAGGGAATGAATGAATATTCTCTAGCAACTAAGACAATTCCCCTAACGAATCATTATCCAAGAGTCAATACCTAGTTGGAAAATAGCTACACACCCATCAAAAGGAGATCCATTCCATTAGGCCAACCTGACTACCTCTGTGCCTAGGAATAAACATACACGGAAAAGAGTAAATCTACTACATGAATTTGATCTCTACATCTTTCTCACTAATATCCTCATTACCACCAACCAATCCAATCCTCTATGCATCCAATAAAATATTGGCCATGAGAAGGGAAGGCAATCCTAATTCTAGTCTTTCGTTGAATGAGATTCCCTCCTCTTCCTTTGCCTCATTCCCACTAGTTCCCATTGATTGATATGATCCACAAAAGCTTGTATTCACAGGTATTGATCTGTCTAGCGTTGATCTGCTACCAAGTCCATTTGATCTGCCTCCCATAATATCCCCTAAGCCTTGTGTGTCTTCTTTCTCTTGACCTACACCTAGGAAAGTCAATTTTTCCACCCTTACTTAATGCCTTTGTCCTATCTCTCACCCTCAGTACTCCCTAATAGGTAACAAAGAGGGGAGCTTAAAGAACCCCAAACCATCCTTATTCCCATTATATTTTCTTGAGGCCCCCAATCCATTCTTGATCATGATTTGCTTCCCCTAGTACCTTTCGAAACTTGATTTGACCCAAAACCAAAAATTTGAAACATTTTTGTAGACTTGCACTATTGAGGGAGAAATCATAGAACAAGTGTCCCTACTTATGGAAAATCTAACATCATAATGGAAGATTTTCATAGTCCAAAATTTCGGTCCAACTTTAATTTTCCCCTTTGGAAATGAGTTCCTCTGGTAACCCTCCTAAGGTATAAATCAAGATCAAAATGAAAAGAGTGCATTTTGGATATAGAGCTTCTAGCACCACTCCATGAAAGGACCCCAACTTGTCCCCTACTAGCTTAAAAAAATTGGATCCTAAAAATGTAGGGGTAAACCTAGAAGCCACACCCATAAAAGGAGCTTGTCCTTCATTGCCCCATTTGAGTCAAATGAATTGTAATAGGGCACTAGCACCAACCTTGAAGACCATAACTCAAAGGGAAACCCGAGAACAACGTCTCCTTATCTAATGATTTATTAAAAGAAAAGGAGAAAATCCCTCATTGCAAGGGAGAGATATGAACCTTACCCTTGGCCACTAAAGCCCGGGAAGAGCCTATCCCATCTACCATCTTTGAGATGTCCAATTTAAGACCATGGAATTACTCGAGTAAAGTTTTATTCGCAACACCTTATCTTCATTCATGATCCATTCTTCTAAAAGAAGGAACCTCACTGATCTTTTGGATTGAATGCATCATTTTTTGTGCACTAAAAACCTCTCCCCCAAAACCATTCCCTCAACCCTCATCCTTTTCCTTTCATTTTTTATTTTTACTTAAATTGTTTAAATATTTATAATATTATATGTTAAAAATAATATATCTAAATCAATTTTCTGACTCATCACAACATTGTTGATTGGTTGTGTAAATTCTACAATCACACCTCAAATGATGTGATGCAACCACTAGATGCAAGTTTCCTAAGTCATGAAATAAAGAAAAAGATCATGTTATTACCTCTATCAATCACAACATTGTTGATTGGTTGTGTAAATTCTACAATCACACCTCAAATGATGTGATGCAACCACCACATGCAAGTTTCTTAAGTCGTGAAATCAATAAAAAGATCATGTTATTACCTCTAATAAAACTAAAACCTCTCCATCCATTGTTTTGTTGTTTTCAAACTAGTCAATCTATTGTTTTGTCATTTTCAAATAAGTTACTTAAATTCAATATTTGATAAAGTTATTTTAATATTGTCTCAAATATATAAATTTAATATTTTATTGTTTTAAATGCTAATTTAAAACAATAAACATATTAATTTTAAATCATAAACATGTTAATTCAACATCATATGCCAATTACATCCTTTGAAAATAGTCTATTCCCCACAGCAAGACACAAGACTATAATCCCCCAATTTACACTCTGGTCCCAAATACACAGATCATTTAGGATCGAAATACATATTCCACAAAAAAGATGACAATTAGACTCCCTAAAAAGACATAGTACTAATGATCCATAGAGCAGCTCCAAGACTCTAGAATAGATTTAGAAACATATGAGGACCCTCATGACCCTCTTCACAAAGATAGTAGGCAATTGTTTTGGGATCCTTTTTGAGAGCCTCTTTTGAAAGACTATCTGCCTCTTGATTTCCTTCTCTGAAAACATGTGTAAAGGAGATTTTTCAGAAGTGCTTGATAATTTCTAGGATCCTGTCCTTCTAGAATTCCAGAGAGACCACCTAAAGATGACCCTTTCCTTGCAGTCATTCTATAACAATTTTTAAGTCCCCCTGGACAAGTAAATCCGAAATTGATAGTCGAGAATCCAATGTAAGTAGGGCCCATACCCCCAAAAGCTCTTCTTTCATGTTGGTGTTAGGTCCACGGTTGAAGAACCATTTATAATATTGATGATCGTTGACCCTTATTACCCCGCCAACCCCACAGTTTTGACTAGATTGTTGAGCAGCCCCATCAAACAATCCAAAAGTGCCACCACCTACATACGAACAAAGAATTTTCCTCGAGGCAAAAGCTTTCAACTGAATTTGTAATCACCCACAACACTTAAAGTTTTGTAGACCACCTTCTGTAAAGAGGGATTTTCATCTTCCAAAATAGCATAATTCCTTTCCAGGCATATATACTAGCAAATGAAGGTTGGTAAAGTAAGATAGGATTTATTATGAGCCTTCTAGTTTTTAAAACATTATGCCACAAAGGTACTATTCCACCCTGTAATGTGTTTTATGGCCGATTTAATCCTATCCTAGACTGCGATTGTGAAAGGGAACTCTACAAACACATGTAAAGTGTTTTCCTTACTACTCTTACGTAAATAGAAAAGGCTCGGTCCACTATGAGCTCTATGTTGTAAATTCTCCCAAGTGAGAATTTTGTTCTCGGCAACCAGCCAAGTAAAAATCTTGATTTTTAAAGGACACTCCCATGACCAAAGTGTCTTTCTCCATCCTATAATAGAAAAATTCTAGTACTTTGCTTCGGTGGCCTCACAAACATTTTTTAATGTTATATGGCCTGATGAGTTGCCTCCCGTCCATTTAAGTACATTTGGCCTCGCTTGCAAATTTATACCAGAGTTTATTAAGGTCACATTTGAAGGTCTTCGATTCAAAAGTTGTTTGTCCCTCCAATTCCAAGTCATCACTTGAAATCCAGTTTGAGCATATCATTCTTGGTCGTGGCTCACAACTAACCTGATATAAGTAATAAACCCCTCTTTGATTAAGGATTGGTATCAGGTCATCAGATAGGATGGTCACTTCCCCCATACCTAGGATTTAATATTTTCCAATAAGAATAGGTTCACCTGTCCCCAGACACCAAGTTATCCAATGCAGTAGTAAATGCATGGATTTGAGTAGATTTTTCCATGTCTATGAACCTTTTTTCCCCACCACTAAAACCGATCGTAGCCATCTCACTACAAAACCAAATGGAAGATGTTTGTCTTTTATGACGTGGTGTCGAAGGCCTTCTATCATCAACACCCTCCATAGAGTTTTCAGAGTCAAGGCTCTATAGAACCTGAAAATATTTCTTAGTCCCCATACCCCGTGAATTTTTGGTCGAGCAATGAGTTGTCGGTTACACAGATGGTAGCTCTTCTTTTGTTTACATCTTGACCATATAAAAGTAAATAACACTTGACGAATTCTATTAAGCACATATGACAGAATATGAGCCAATGCCATCTAGTAGACTGGTTGGCTCTCTAAAACATCCTTAATTAGAACTAAGTGGTTGCCAATGGAAATCAATCTATTGCACCAATGGTTTATCTGCTTCTCAAATTTTGCAATAAGCCAGTGCCAGTCCTCCACCTTCTACCTGTCAATTTTTAGATGGTAACCAAGATACCTGAAAGCTTCAGTAAGATCAAAAAAATTAAAATGAAAGGATTCTTTTAATGTATCCAGAACATTTTGATGAACTCCAAAGTGGAGGAAGGATGTCTTCTGAACATTTATCAAGAGTCTAGTGGCACTACAAAAAACATTCAGAATCCTATTTATCTCTTATCATTCATCAAGAGAGGCTTTTGACATTATAAGAATGTCATCAATGAAAAGATGATGGAGGATCCTAATTAATATTGAAACCTTTATACCAGTCAATGTGCCTTCATCTTGGCTTCTTTTGAGTGCCAAAATAAACCCTTCCATCACCAGAATGAATAACAAAGGCCACAGTGGGCATCCCTGTCTTAGCACTCTGCCAATTTTGAAGAAATCCGTCAGCTTTCCATTAATTAGAATATCGAAGGTTGTTGTTGTGACGCGTCCCATGATCCACTTTGTCATAGGAAGTCTAAACCCACATTGGATAAGAGTCAAACGGATAAAGTCCCAGCTTATACAATCATATGCTTTCTTTAAGTCAATCTTTAAAATTAAAGCTTGTAGTTTTTTTCTTTGATACCGTGAAGGCACTCCTGTGTTGATGCAATGGTGTCAGGAACTTTCCTTCCTTTTAAAAACCCTAATTTCTCCTTTGAAAGAATATGGGACAGAATAGGTATGATCCTCTTAGCAATGAGTTTTGCTATGATCTTATAGCAAACATTGTACATAGCAATCGACCGAAAATCCCCAAAAGATGTAAGTCCATTGACTTTTGGTATAAGGGAAATAAAATTCAAGTTCAAAGACCTGATAAGCTCTCCACTTAGTCTGGATTCCTCAACAGCCTCAAGCAAATCTTTTGCAACCATCTCATAGAAGTGTAAAAAGAACTCAACAATCCACCTGTCAGGACTTGGACGTTTTTCCTTGGTGAAACCCTTTAGGACTTCTAGAACTTCCTTGCTATTACAAGTCTTCTCAAGTAATTGAACTTCTTCTTCAAAAACCATTCTTGGGAAAAGTCTAACTGATGCAAACTGATCCTCAATCGAATTTTTCCTCGTATCTTGATAGAACGAACTAAAAAATCTCTACACTTCATCCTTTATAGCCTCTTGATCATAGTGAACCTGATCAAACTCATCCTTTAATTCCCACAAATGATTTTTATTTCTTTTATAACTGGAAAATTGATGGAAATATTTTGTATTTTTGTCCCCACACTGAATCCATGTAGCCCTGGTTTTTAGACGTCATCGTTCCTCCTCTGCCAGAAGTGATTTATTCCGTTCAGCTTCAAGTGTTTTCAGTTGAGGATCAGGATCAATACTATGATCACCATTTAATTTTTTCTTGATAAGAAGGGTAATCTCTGCTTCAATGTTTTCGAATACTAGTTGTTCCTTTTGTTTCCTTTCATTAATCCATACCTTCACATGAGCTTTTAGCATGCTCATATTCCTAACCAAACTCCTTTGAGATCCCTCCTCCTCATAATCCTGATGAGTGTTCCACGCTTCCCGAACCAATTCAGCGAATGACTCTTCTCATAAACAGGATGGGTTAAATTTAAACGGATGAGCTACAGACATGTAACCAATATCCAGTTGAAAAATAACACATGCATGATCGAAAATAAATGAAAATTCCACCCACGATCGATATCTGGTTGAAGCAAGTAGAGTAGCATCAAAGGCAAACACTCTATCTAGTCTTTTTTGTATCTCGTCCACCCCACTTCTATCATTTCTCTAGGTTGGCACCACCTCCACAGGAATTATATCAACCAGATGATTTTTTTTTTAAATCTCTTTAAAAAAAACCAGCAGGGGATATGTTAAAGCCAATGCACCCCATACTTCTTCTGTGCTAGTCGTAAAGTTCATGCCCCTTGCTAGTATAAGATCACCCAATGCTAACAAAAAAATTTTGTCCATCTTTTCCCAAAACTGTCTGTGCCTGTTGCACGGGCCATAAACATTTAAAAAATAAATCCTTCTATTGTCAGGTAGTCGAATACATGTCAATAAAATCCCACCAAGACTTAGAAAAGGCTTTAACTCAAAAAAAATTGGATTCCATGCCACTAGAAGTCCACCCGACTTCCCTACAGAACTGACTGCACAGATAATCCTGTTAGGACATAAAATGTTCATGAATTTTCTAGCCTTCTCCTCAGCGACTAAGGTCTCTTGGAGGAAAATAATATCTAACTTGGTTTTAGAAAGAATTCTACACATGGAGGGAAACTTTAGGGTACCTCCCACCCCTCTAATATTCAAGGAGAGGAGGATAATGATTTATCCCTTGCAAGGGATTTCATGCCTCTAAGCACCCCCAAATCATGAGTAGAAGGTAAATGTTGATCAACAACAGAAGGAGCTTTCCCCATCTTCTTTCGAGCACTCCTAGTTTTAATGGGGGATAACTCCAAACCCAATCCCTGTGCCCATGTTAAGTCCTTCCCCGAACCTTCCCCTAAACTTGTAGTCACCTCTGCAACTCCACATTCCACCTCTCCATGAATAGATTCCAAGCCCAAGTATGTCATTAAGGGAATAGGACTAGTGGCCTCCCTATAGGTCAGGACCAAGGAAGTTATCACATTTTCTAGAATGTGTTCCACCACAAGTTGAAAAAAAGTATGTGAATCAATATTGAGCCTTGCCACAGTGGTCGTCATAGAAGGTTCTTCAGGTAAGGATACTGAAGTATCTAAGGATACCGGGTGAAGAGGAGTCCTATCAGGGACAGTATATGTACCACCAGGTTCTGTCGTACCCAAATTCCCCGAAACCACTACTTGTAAAGGAGCAAAGAGTAACGAGAAATAATTGTCCAGTAAATCACATTCCCATGATGAAAGCGAAAAATACAAAGAAAGGTAGTAATTTTTTATCTTACCTATGAAGGTGTCTGAGATAGGACCAGGTGTATATTCAACGCTCCCAGCAGCTAAGATGCCCAACTCTTTTGAGTCCGCTTTGCTCATATGAAAATCTTTTGTAGAAGCTTCCAAAGATTCCTCGGAGTCAGAGACCCCTGTCATGAAATGACAGTCTTTGCACAGGTGACCCGTCCATCTGCAAATAGAGCATCGGAATGGTGAACCCAAATAGTCTAATCTTTGGACAGTAACTTTTTCATGCCATTCAAACTCTAGTGTTTTCAAAAGACCGACATGGACATCGAGCTCAACAAGGACCCTCGCTATTTGCTTTTCCATTAAAATAAAACCGGATTCATCAACCTTTAAGAACCGACCTAGCATGTTCCCAATACCCTCCAGGGATTTTTCATTCCATAGTTGGATTGGCAGTCCAGGTAGTAAGACCCATACATGACAGAAACTAAAATATTCAGTAGAAGGGTCAAAGCACGTGCGCCAACGCTTCAATGTAATGCTTCTTCCCTCGAAGAATCTATCAAGGATAAAAGAAGAATCCTCTGGATTTATGAAAACCAAACCAAACCACCCATGCGGGAGGGTCAAAAAATTAGGCAAATATCCAATGAGTGTAACCCAAGTAATCTGCATCCACTCGTTGAAAGGAAAATTTCTCCTGGCCTTGTACGCAAACCTCCCAACCAAAGCACAGAGAGAGAGTTTGCAAGACTCTTCCAACCCCACATCCATGCACATAATCAAACGACGCTTCACCTTCTTAGGCTTTTAGACATAGACACTTCTTCAACCTTCCACTGCATATGGAGGTGAGAACGAACAATTTCCTATATCTAATGCCAAATCTCCGAGAACATGAATAGATTCTGACAAACTAATTGCAAAGGTTTACATAGAAACAAAACATTATTGTCTAAGACTTTCTCTAATCCCTCTTGATTTCCAATGGGGACCAAAAGGTGTGAATTCCTCACTTTCCAAGCTATTATTCTTTCCTACCCCATAAACTCCCTTTTCCTTTTTAGACCTCCTTCCCCTTGTAAGAGTAAAGGAGGGCTATGGTGCAGAGTTTTTCAAAGCATTAGCAAAGGAAAAGGGTTTAGAAGGGTAGGAACGAGACTGCACTTTTGGAACAGAATTCCCATGACATGATATTTTTTTTCCACTTTTTACAGCTTCCACTTCTTCCTCCTCTAACTCCTCTCTATCTTCTATGTCTTTTTCCTCAGTCTCCTTGCTATTCTCTCCATCGTTTTCCTTTCCAATTTGCTCATAAAAGTAAAAATGAAATAACCTTTTCCTACAACAAAAGATATGATTGTACCTTTGATCTAAGGGAACCAATGCTCCAATACCTAGGATTCCACAGCCTTGGGACTTGGCCATAGCTCAATAAACTTTCCCACCAAAGCACATTCATCGAAAAAGAGAGATGATCTTCAAGGTTTGAGAGATGAGAACTCCATATGTGAAATATCTTCAGATTGTTTGAAAAATTGACTGGATTGAGGCAAGTTTCTATTCCAATGGTTAAAAGAGTGAACCAAAGGAAAAAAAATGTTATATATCATATCTAATTTCAGTACCCATCTTTGAATATCCAATCGACGAGGCCTGCTAGATTAGCAAATAGGACGAAATCCTTCACATGGACCACACACAACGACATCAAGACAGTGGCTTGGATTCAAAATTCCCACACAAACCACGAATATTATATGGCAATGACCTTCTCGGATCTTATCATTTCATCTGTGACCTTCTCGGATCTTATATGGCAGTGCAGATGGAAGCCACATTGTCATTAAAACTGGTGCCATTGTCATTGAAATCCATTTCTATTTTTGTTTTGAATTTATATTATAAATGACAGGTGGCTTACAATCGAGAGAGCTCGTGGTAGTCTCTGGCACCACAAGTTTCAACATGGAGTCTTGTTATTATTGGAAAAGAAGAGCTGGTGGGATATTACTCCAAGTGTGACCTGATCTCATTGGATCACTGCATGGAGGAATCCATACAATTTCAACATGATATTGTTGTACTTGAATTTGTTTTGCATTATTGTCAAAGAAGATTGGAAAATTGAATACAATATCCTCCTTCTTCTTTGTGGGTGGAGAACCCCTCTAGTCTTCTCATCTTGACCAACAACTTCTTCGTCGTTTTTCATTATGGTCAAAGAATATTGGAAAATTGAATACAATATTATCCTTCTTCTTTGTGGGTGGAGAACCCCTCTAGTCTTCTTGTCTTGACCGACAACCTCTTCATCTTTGGTGGCCTGCAGTTAGAGGATGAACACACTTTTTTTTATGTAGCAGTCTACACAGATCTACTAGGGTTTTGTAGGATTGTTAGTGGGTGGTGTCAGCAACATTGTGATTCTTAATGTTAAGGTTGGAAAGTAGGATGTAGAAGGAAATGAAGATGTCCCTCTTGTGAAAGAATCATGAAACGTCTATTTAGAAGCTAAATACCCATCTTAATTTTTTGAAAGCATTGCTCATTTGCACAATAACACACTCTTCAAGGGGTAAATGTTTAGTTTATTTCAGTGCTTGGATTTTAAAAAAAGGGCTGAGAAGTTGTTGATTCTTTGGAGAACGAGAAGAACATTTCAACTTCAGGTATACTTGCAAATAGTTTTTTTTTTAAGTTTGCTTTTGTTTTTTTGTAAACAGGTGCATTTTCGATAATAGCTTACACCCTCCATGATTTATTTTCATTTTTGAGTCTGATTGTTAAAGGGTAGAGTTGCAAGAAACACTGTGAGGTCTGAGCTACTGCTCGAATTGATGAACTATTAGAGTTACTTAAAACTATAATACTCTCTTATATGGACAATACAATCACAATTGACATACCAACTCTCACCGATGTTCTAACTTGTTTACAAGATACATAGGAAAAAATTGATTTTTTCCAACTTTAATCACATCTCCAAGAAGAAGGAATACAACAAAAGAATCTTCATTTAGAAATAGTCCTTGTTTAGAACAATTCTCTTTTTGAAATTGAGAATGATTTAGATCAACAACTAATGCATAAGAAACTCAGTGAGCCAGCTTCAGAGTCAAGTACAGACGAAGTTCAGCTTCCTCTTTCCAAGCTAATCACTATACCTTGGGAAGAAATCAGAATCAATAAACACAAAATTGGTATTAGATATGAAAAGGAAGTCTCTTTTCATATAATAGATTATACCAAACCGATCCAATTCCATAGTGTTGGACTACTATAAGAAATTCCATATTCAAATGCTCTAGTTCAAGAGAATATTTCGATGTGCCAACATTATCAGTGAGTTGGCCACATGGAAGATCAGTTCTTCAATCTTCATCCTTGTGAGCATTGTGGAAAGAAAAATCCTCCTTCAAACATATGTTTTAATAACAAGAAATATGCAAGAGAAAAGGACCATTGTGGGTGGATCACTTCTTGGTGATGGTCATCAACAATCAAGAAGATAAATCATTCATACCAAAGAATTCATTATCAAGTATTGATGCATATTGTAGTGAAAGGATTTTCATATTCTCACATTGTTCTTGAGAGTGGGCAACAACATCAGCGATTGACAATCAGGATTCAAGTTTTGAAGACTTATCAATCGAACAATAAAAAGAGAGAGTGACAAGTAAGCTTTATTTGGCTTGTGATCATCCAAAACCACCATATTGGTTTGTGGTTTTTCTTAAACCACCACTTAGTAGAAGACTTAAAAATTCTGCTAGACAACGGTTTGTGGTTTTACTTAAACCTCCACTTGGTAGAAGACATTCAACTTCTTCTACAGAACAATTTATTGTCATCTTTAAACCATCATTAGAGAACACTTCCATTTAGCAGAAGACATATTCTTCTATCTTCTAGCTAAATTAGGAAATGTTCCAGGAACCATTGATCCCTAGAGCCAAGTTCTAGAGTTTGTGTTCATACTTAAACCACCATATTGGTTTGTGCTCTTCCTTAAACCACCACCACCATTTAGAAGAAGACATCAAATTCTACTAGCCTTTTGGTTTGTGGTCATCCCAAAACCACCAAATTCAGAGAGATTATTCAACCATTCACAGTTAGCCACCTCCATATTGTAGTTGTTCACTTCTAGATTTCATCTCTCTTCTTGGACTCACATACACCCCTTCAGATTAAGGGGGGGAATGTTGGAAACCTAATCCATCTAGGGTTACGATATTTTGTATTATTTACTTGTGAGGGAACATGAGAAGTCAAGACTGATAGAAAACATTATAGGGAGTCCAATCGACCTCTTGGAATACAAATCCATATGTACTTATATGTGTATCATATGAATGAATAATATGGATCTCACACTTATCTCTAAATTTGTGTGTCTAACATGAACAAAGGAGAAATGAATGATTGTGTATACTACTCTAATATTGTAAACGAGTTGATTGTTGATGATAGATGAATATGGATGTGGTGTTAATTTTCTTGTTTTTATCTCATTGTACATTTTCATTTTATCAATGAGAAATTAGAATTGAGTTGTTTTTTTTCCAAATGAAAATTAGCTCACAATTATATTCAGATATAATTGTTTTTACATAATGTCATTCAAGTCCATAAGCCCAGTCGATATGACTGATAATAAGCTTGAATCGAAGGACAGTCAAAATAGTCTTTGCTTACAATCAGTCTTATCACTGATATATCATCATCAAAATACCACAACACAAAATCACAACCTTTAGCAGGTTATTGGCTAATTCTTCTAGAGCACTGGAACAAAAAATAAAAACTATCTCGCTCAAAAATTATAGAACCATCAGAACGTGGACAAATGTTTCATGGGACCTGCTCCTCCAGGTTCCTAAAGATAAAAGGATATCTTACCTTCAGGGTCATGAAGAGCTACTTTGGATAGATGATCTGCCTCTTTGTTAAAATCTTTGTATATGTGGTGAAAGTTGATATCCTGAAAATTCTTTATGAGGCTTCTTGTTCTAATTTTCCAACCTTCTATAGTGCATGCCTTTAGCTGACCTTTTTCATTTAGCTAATCTATAATCACTCTTGAATCACCAAATGCCTAGATCTTTGAGAGAGAGAGAGATGAGTAGCTAAGGTAAGGGTCACCCAAATACCCAAGAGCTTTGCCTTTGTATTGGTTCCCTCACCACCATTTAGATACCATCTATAAACAAGTGAATCAAATGTTTTTATAACTCACCCTGCCCCACAACATTTTTTATTACTCTGGGTTGCCCCATCGAAAAAGGATAAAGAAAATCCAACAGAGAGAAAGACCCTACATTCTATTATAGGAGCAAGAATTTGAGTCGAGGGCTTATGCTTATAAAGTCCCAGAACTTTAATGATCACAGAGTGGACAAAGGGGGCCAAGTTATCGAAAGTTGCTCTATTCCTTTCATTCCATATAAACCAATAGATAATAGTTGCAAGAGAAGGAGACACGGATTTATCTTTCATCCAATTATTAAAGCAGTCAGAAAAAGTCTTACCTTCCCAGTTCCTCTTAAATTTTTGAGTGTACTTGAATCTTTCCCAGATCTTTTTAGTGAATAGATAGTCAATAAAAAGATGAGTGATATCATTTCTAATTTTTTTTCACAAAACACACAGGCTAGGGACTTCCCATCCTTTTTTCTATAAGATATCCCAAGTTAATATTTTTTGTTTCGATGCCAACCAAATGAAGAGTTTGATATTTAATTGAATATCTCATTTCCAAATTATATGCCTCCAATCCATAAACTGAAAATCAAAAATTGAGTAAAGAGCCAAATAAGCATTTTTAACTGATAAAATGCTTGAAGAGTTAGCTCCTGTCCACACTAATTGATCTAGAGCGTCCCTGATAAATACACCAGATCCTATGAGAAATTTACGAAAAATATCCCATTATTCTGCTAAATTACCACTCAAACCCAAATCTTTGCTTTCGAACCAATTCCCATAATAATCAGCAAAAATGTGAGTTGTCTTTGCTTGTGCTAGGACATTAATCTTTCCTTTCCGGAGATGATCGATATGATCCCGAGAAACGAGGGGTTTGTCCCTCAAACCCAGGATATGATCTCTACCCAAAGAAATAAGGTGAGCAAAACCCGAGAGCCAACTGAGCCAGTGAGTGATAAGATGGACATATTTTAACATATTATTCCATATCCTTGAGGCATAGTTCTATTTGAAAGAATATGATCTAATCCAGTTCACAATGGTTGTATGTTGAAGATATTTATCCTTAATGATTTTATGTCAGATGCCATCTCGAGTAAGAACACGCCAGAGAGTGTTTGCATTTAGTGTTGAATTGAAATGGAATAAGTTGTGAAAACCCCAGCTACCACATGACTTCGGATGGGATAAAACATCCCATCTACATAGGTGATAGTGTTTGGAGTCACTATTCCCCTTCCATAGGAAATTAAACATTAATTTATAGATTTGATTAATAATAGAACGCAGAATAAGCTCCAAAGACATCCAATAAATTGGTTGCCTTTCCAGGACAGTTTTGAGAAGGATGTAATGGCCACCCAAGGATAACCACTTATTGCACCAATGACCAATCTTTTTACCCATTTTGATTACTAGCCAACTCCAATCTGACGCCCGCTGAGCACCAGTCTTTTAAAAGTAACCTAAATACTTAAAACCCAAGTTCAATGCTAAAAATGTGTATGGAAGAAAGGATCTAAATTGGGTAAGATCCAAGTTAGATAGTCCTTCAAAGTGTAGAGTAGTTTTTTCCACATTAACTTGAAGACCAGTAGTTTTGCAAAATAATACAATGAGTTTTTCTATCTCTTGCCACTCCTGTAGATCAGCCTTTGTCAAAATTAAAACATCATCCACAAAGAATAAATGGAGTATATTTATCAACCTTGAGACTTTGATACCAATAATATTTGTCTCCTCTTTGCTCTTTTTTAATAGCAGACTGAGTCCTTCCATTATCAATATGAATAATAATGGGGAAAGTGGACAACCCTGATGCAATCCACGACCACTCTGGAAGAAATTTGTGGTCTCACCATTGATTAACACTACATAAGTAGGAGATGTTACACAACTCATAATCCAATTAGTCATTTGAATGCCAAAACCAACTTGAATTAAAATCATTCGGAGGAGATCCCAATCTATGCAATCATAAGCTTTTCTCAAATCAAGTTTGAGAACTAAGGATTTTGATTTCTTTTTAGTAATGCTATGGAGGCATTCATGTGTTGTACTGATAGCATCATGTATCCTTCTCCCTTTTAAAAATATGAGTTGTTCCTCCAAGAGATTACTAGATAGAATAGACTTGATCCGATTTGTGATGACTTTGGAAATCAATTTATAACATAGATTGCATAAGGAAATAGGCCTATAATCCCCGAAACTTGAAAGTTTGTTTTCTTTAGGAATTAATGCCATAAATGTGGAATTTAAACTTCCTATTACAGACCCCAATTTCCTAGATTCCTCAATCATTTGCACAAGATCTTCGCCGACCAAATCAATAAAGGTTGTTAAAAATTCCACAGTCCAACCATCAAGGCCAGGGCTCTTATCTTTTTTGAACATGGCTAGGACATCTTTAATTTCATCAATAGTAACCAGTTCAAATAAAGTACTTGCTTCCTCATCAACTACCATCCTGGAGAAAAGGCCAGTTACTTGAACTTGTTCATTTGTAAAGGTATCAGATCGTGCTTTGTAGAAATTTTTGAAATACTAAGCGGTCGCTTCCTTGATTTCATTCTAATCTGAGTAACTATTGCCTTCATCGTCATTGATTTCCTAGATATGTTTGTGAATACGTCTGTGATTAGAAAAATGATGAAAATATTTTGTATTACGATCACCATTATTGATCCATATCGCTCTACTCCGCTGTCACCATTTTTCTTCATTTATTTTAAGCAGCTTGTTCCTTTCCAGCTCCAAATTGCCAAGAAAGATTTCTTGATCCAATTGTGAGTAATCATCCACAAAATTTAAAACATCATCTTTAATCTGTGACTCTAATGATACCATACATTTTTGGATATTTCCTTCTCTCTGTTTTTCCCATTCTTTTGTCTTTCTTTTTAAATCTTTTAATTTCCAGACTAGTATGCGATGGCATCCTGATTCAGTATTGTATTTTGGATCCCTCCATACCTGATAAACTAAAACTTTATAATCTTCCTCCAGTACCCAAAGTGGATTTAGTTTAAAAGGACAGGCTCTATACACCGAAGAAGTTTACAACTGTAAAATGATTGGAGCATGATCTGATATAAAAGGATACTCCACCTAGAGTGATAAAGACTGCTAACAAATAGAAAACATTCAAAGATAATGCATTTGTACAATCGTTTAACAATAGCTTGAGTCCCATGACACCCATTTTGCCAAGTTGGAGCCACCTTGTCTAGGCATAAATCCACAAGATTTTTTGAGAGCAACAATAACTTGTAGTAATCTGTGAATGAACCAGAAGAATTAGAACCTCCCCATACTTCATCTGATGACAATGTAATATTAAGATCACTGGCAAGGATCAAATTATCAAGAGACAATATACCATTGTCATCCAAGTTATCCTAGAAAGAACGTATGTTCATGCATGACCCATAAACATTAAGAAAGGAGAGTTGTTTCTGAGTTGAAATGACTTTGTCGGACAAAAGAATACCACCACAAGAAAGAAATGGTTTTAAATAAAAATAATTAGATCCCAGGTGACTAACAAACCACCTATGTACCAAAGGAATTTACAGCACAAGAAACCCAAGAAGGGTGGAAGATATTCACAAAATCCCTCGCTTTATGTTCATTAACAAGGGTCTCTTGTAAAAAGATGATCTTCAATCAAACTTTATCCAATAAACGGTGAAACGAGGTGGCTTTAAGGGTTCCCCCTACCCCTTTTATATTTAAGGACAATATAATCATCATTTTTCCCTTTCTAGGGCCTTCATTTCTCTAAGTGCCCCACTATCATTAGCGGAAAAATCAGATTCATAGGAAGGACAGGCTCCACTTTCCAGTTTTTTGCGAGAGCTCTGGGTTTTGATAGGAGAATGTTCTATACCTAAACATCTTGACCACACAAATGCCTTCCTGGAGCCTTCAATGTGAGAGACAGTAGTATCAGGTTTATCCCCGCCATTAGAGTCTTCAAAGACTGCTTTGCCCAGATAAACAGGTAATGGAATAGATGACTTTTGGTCATGTATGAAAGGAAGAAGAGAGTTTAGTACATCAGACAGGGATGAATCGTTATCTTCTAATTCCCTACAACCCAGAATAACAACATTTACTTCTGGCAAGGACATAGACAGAGAGAAAACAAAATTTAACAAACTCTGCTCAGAATTAACTGGAAGTGAAACTTGATGGGACTCCATAACAGGGGAACGGTTAACAGACAGATCTATAGCAGGAGCAACGAGAAATTGTTGTCCATATTAAAAAATCATGATTGAATTGTGGTTCACACTATTTTATTGATTTGATTTATTTATTTTTTTTTTTAAGAAAAAAGTTAAGTTTTTTTATTAATTCAGAAAAACCACTCAAAATATCTTACAAATCACTCAAATGTCTCCCAAATTATAATAATAAATGTTGATATACACCATTTTACAACCAAGCCATATCCTTTGGCATCTTGTCGCCATAGGGCATCAAAAGCAATGCCATAATGATCAAGATCTTATAACTATGATCAAAACAAATATGAGAAACAACAATCTCATATTGATAAGGGTAGGGTCATGACATAAAGTCCTCAAAAATTAAAATTATCTTCACTCATGATGACTTGAACTTCTAGTTTTTGTTCTTGCTAGAGAGGAAAATGTTAATATGGAAGGATCTAATTTTATTTTAAGATAATGAACTGTATTGCCAGAATATTTTGAACCTTAATAGATCAACCACATAAGAAAAATTGTTTCCAAGTAGAAGGAGATGATTGATCCACATAAGTCACTCCAACACTAGATCTAAAACATTTCTTATCCACCCCAATCACTCCAATCTCATGAAACATGGCCTTGAAGTCTTTACTTGATGCGAGAGGGAATGAATGAATATTCTATAGAAACTAAGGAAATTCCCCTAATGAATCATTATCCAAGAGTCAATACCTAGTTGGAGAATAGATACACACCCATCAAAAGGAGATCCATTCCAATAGGCCAACCTGACTACCTCTGTGATCCAGATTATTTTCAGCACGAAATGAGAGTAGAGATATAATAAATAAATTTACAGAGATATCGTAGATATCCAATAATATAACAAAAATGTATCAGAGATGCAACCATAAACACAGAGATACAGTAATAAACGATTTCTATTAATGAAATAAATGTACAAACACTGTAAAAATACAGAGTGAAGGACTCGCTAGAATGGTGGCAGCTTATCTCTGAGAAGAGATGTGATGACAACTCGCATTCGCAAGAACATGATTACAATGAGGCTCTGAAGGTATTTTTACAATAAAATAGAATGCCAAAAACAATAGACATCCAAAAACCTAACCCAAGGAGATGAAACGCCAAAAGTCATGTGGACCCCGTTTGAGTAAGTTAGTACATCAACTTCCCGAGGTCGTAACTTTTTCATACGATCTCCGTTTTAGGCGTATGATAGCGAGTTGGAAAGGTATCATCGAGGAGATTCATTTTGGGGGCTCAATCAAGCCTTCAACCATCATTAAGAAGCTCAATCCTGAAAAAACTTCATTTAGGCCCTCAAAATGGCCTCAGAGTTTAAAATTGCTAAAAATAGTAAATTGCCAAAAAATTGTTTTGAGCCAATTGGAAAAGGTGGGCGGCCACTGATATTTACCTGGATCAATCCTCCCTCCTTAGGAAGCAATGGTCTCCATTTCATTGAGTTCTCAGGGGAGAGGGAAAAACGTTTTCTATCTGCATCTTGGTGAGCTTCTTGCCTTGTTGGAGACGTCGCGCTGCTCAGTTTGTGGAAGTCTGTCATGAACCTATTGAGGCTGAGGTTGTTCAACAAGTTGAGATACATGAGGGGAAGGTGTGCACAAGGAATATTTACACTTTTGTACAACCTCGACGACCTGCTTCTGTTGGATAGAAGGTGCCTGGGGCGAGGCTGTAGTGGTTGTAGTGTCCTTCTGTTCCCCTTTTGAACAAATTGTGAATAAACTGAATTTTGCAGTATGAGATACTACCTTGTGGCACTATTTAGGTGGAATAATAGTTGGCACTACCTATGGCGTTCTGTAAACATGACCCCCTAGAGAAATAATGGCATTACAGGGTCGAGACTCATAAACAACATGGCCTCTACACATGTATGGTTGGCCCAAGAGAACATCAAAAACATCCAGTGGGGAAACATCACATAATAACTCATCCTTGAAGGGCTGGATGTTGTATGAGAATCGACACTGCTGGCGGACACAAATATCTCGTCCTTGGCGAAGCCACTAGATGTTGTATGGTTGCAGGTGTGGTGTTGTCGATAATCCCAATTGTTTGACGACCTCTACTAAGATAAGGTTCTTCTATCTTCTGCTATCAACAATAAAATGCAGTGGGGTCCCCTTCACCCACATCTGTGAATGAAAAAGGCGCTCCCCCTCTTCTGGATCTGTTGGTTATTCTGGTTGAATTGTTGTGGTCGTGACAATAGCAGTGGGGCCTGCTTCTATGATCTGTCTTTTACCATTCTTTTTAGAATAAAATTATGAATCAGGGTTCGACTCCTTGTATTTGATCTCAGCCACCAATGACAATTTTCAACGACATTCGTCGATGTTGTGCCAAGGGATTTTGTGGAAATCGTACTATTTTCTGGTGTCCCTCTTTGTCTTCCTGTGACCCTTTTTTTCTTGTGGCTTGGACTGGTTTTCGGGAGACTGTTTGTTAGGACCATCTTTCTCATACTTTGTTTGTTGTGGATTTGCATATCCGAACTCTTGTTTGTTCTGGTGCTTAAACTTATGCTTGATTTTAATAGAATATCAATAAGCATAACCTATTGATGAGATGTCCAGAAAATCCATTTCAGTTTGGATGTATCTCTGTAGATCCCCACGGTATTTCAGAACCAAATGTCACTTGAAGTCTTTGATACCCAGCTTGGTGCATAAGGTATGGAAGGTATTGGTGAACTCTGGCACTGCTTGGCCCCTCTCTTGTCACAGTGTGGTCCATCTCATGTACTAGTCCTCATAGTTGCAAACAAGGTAATATTGTTCCTTTACCGCATCCACAAAAAAATACCAAGTGGGCTTGGCCCCATATATTCCAGAATCCTCTGTGGAACTCTTCTCGCAATAAGTTTCCCACCAATGTTTGACATGGGGGAGAGCCTTAACGAGCGTGAGAAGATGATCTTTTCTTTGCCAGAAAAATTGTGAACAGAGAAATAACTGTTAGAATATGAAAGATGTGTGTTCATTTTACCATTGACAATACCCTTGTCACCCAACCATAGGCTGAAGCCACCGTCCGAGCACCTTAACCTGGACAGAGAATCACTCCAGAAGTAAACCCTAGGATAGATAGCCAAACAAAGGGTAGCGCACCTTTCCCCAAGGATAATGCATCAAAAAGAGATGACCAGATAGTCCAAACCCTAACCAAGAGATAGTCCAAGCGTAACTGCTAGCTGCAGCAGCTGCAACGACATCTCTCCTCCAAACCTGCGCAGAAACTAGGCAATTGCAGTGTGCACAAGTGCTGCTCTGCAATTATGAGACTGCCTGCCAGAATGAGAACTTGCCTCCTATATTTATACTAATTTTGGATAACTGTCAGGGCCGACTTCTCATTTTGGGTATCTGTCTGTTCAGTATATAATATTATTTATGGCTGACTTCTTCTCTTGGAGGCTAATAACCTAATATAAATTATCTTCTTAAGCCGACAAGTCTTCTAGGGTTATTAGCCAACTGATTAGGGTTTCTTCTTGCTTCCCGGAGTATTCTATCCTTCTCAGGTTTACACGTGGAGGTAAATACCTTCCGCAGCTACCATAATATCAACACTCACTCCTAGCTAGGGAGGTATTAAAGGTAATGGTCTTGAGCACAAAACATACCATTCACCCAGTAGCATCAACATAGTTATATAGACTAGATCATGACTAGATCACAAGAACCATCATCATCATCAACTGCATCATCTCTCAAAACCATACTCTATCTGAGTAATCAGACATGATGCTCACTCCATAGAGTGATACAAGAGCCATTCTTCTAATCTAGAAGAGTAAATGTTCTGAACCATTTTCTGTCTGGAAAATCTTTGTTCATCATTCATCTGGCTGATAATTATTTCCAATAAATTGTTGATAGTCTTCAAGGCAATCAGAAAAAAATAGAACACAACTGTGTCTATCCATATTAGTACATAACTACAATCCAGTGGTACACTACCACACCAAGTAAAACACAAGTACTTGATCAACAACATATAGTCACGAACAGTGGAACACATCCACCACAGTAGTATACATATATTGTCATACAGTCTTCATAACAATCATTTGATACCAACCTGCACAGAAAAAATGTTATGATATAAACTAAATCATTTGGGCCAATCTTTCACTCACATCTGTGAGATCTGAGAGAATATCTGCCCTCAGAGTAGAACAATGAGATATCTGGACTATTCTTCTCAAGCAAGGAAGAATAACTGTCCTCTCTTCTGAACCTGGACCATTCCCCACCTTGGGCCATTCTTCCTACACTAATCAAAGTGCACCCTGGAGAGAATGTATAAACCCTAAGGAATGCATGTCCCTGATTCCTGAGCCTAGACCATTCCCCACCCTGGGCCATTCTTCCTACACTAATCAAAGTGAACCCTGGAGAGAATGTATAAACCCTAAGGAATTAATCTCTGGACCATTTCCTCTGTTAACCACAAGAGGAAAAGAGTGTCCTGTATCAACCTCCAAAACAAACCATTCCTCATGTTAACCACAATGAGAAATTTTTTTCCGGCGAGGCGGGCCAGTCTTCTTGAGTAACCCTCAAGAAGAGAGACTACCCTAGACCACTCCCCATGTTAACCACAATGGGAAGTCACTGTCTATGATACATCAGCAATCTAGACCATTTCCCATGTTAACCACAATGGGAAATCATTGTCCGTTAGAAATCTCAATCTACTTTCCTAACAGGAAAGCATCTATCCAAGATGGACTATTTTTCAATCTTGAAAAGAATGTCCTCAATAATATTTTCAGTGCTCCCTCCCAACCTAGGATTCATCTCTTCCTTTTTCAATAAGGAATTCGTCTCCATGAGCTTCAACTTGAGTACGCAAACTCTTTTTATCTTGGATAGAATCTTTACCAAAATGTATTCTTATCTGTTCATCTATGGAGATATGTATTGGAGAACCGCTTTCTCCTTTCTGAACTTCATCACAGATAATGTAATTCTTGATTTCAAATGTACTTTAGTCTGGAACACTGATTTTCTATGAAGGCTTCATGTAGCTCTGAACAATAGAGTATATCATTGTTGGAAAAACTAGAACATATTCATGTGGCACTTCTTCTGTCACCATGAGATCTGATCTACTGAGTAATCATCTTGATGTTATAGGAAATCTTCACCACACTTCTGTTGTGCACTGGAGGTTCTCCACCAATTTATCTTCTTCTATCTGCATACAAGGGTCTCATTCTGGTATGCCTCAAAGTCTTGAGATTGCTCTTCATACACTCTTTATTCAATTTCTCTGGAAAACATTCTTTGCATTCATCTGATGTAGAACTCCAACTCATGGATGTTGCGGATGATATAATGACTCATGTAGAGATAAGTCTGGTTCAATGAAACAAGTAATCATCATAGTATTCTCCATCCATCTGGGAGAACCTCTACTTTTGGATCTTGCAATGCTTTCATTCATAAGTGTTCCATACATTGTTCTTCATCACAACTTTTAGTTCCTCTTCTTGATTGCTTTTATTGAGTTTATATTAAGATGACAATCTTGTGATTCTTGATACAATGACTAGTTGTGTTGGCTTCTCTTTCTTTCTTTGAATCTTCATGTTCTTCCTCGTGTTTAGCTCTTGGGTCCATGGAGTGGATTCCATGCCCTAAATATTTCATTTATTTCTTTCATCACAGGATCACGGCTGTGGATGGACAACCAGGGATACTTTAAATCTTCTCTTCGAAGAAGACTTCTTCTGAGATTGAACTGAACACGTACTTTTTTTCATGGCTGCTACCATGGATATATATTTCATCATCTTCAATGGATCATAGGATTAGCTCCCTCCTAATCCTTGCTTTATGTATAAGTACATATAATCGGCGCCCTCCGTCTAACAGATTCCACGCTTATGTCTAGATCCTTATTGTCTTCTACAATATATAATTGGATCTCTCTGTCTAACAGAGTCCACGCTTTCGTCTTGTTGTCTTCTACAAAACCTCATAAGTATTTCTCCAATTTCCTCTTGATTGCTAACTTCTTTCTGTCTTTGCTTCTTCTAAGTCTCTTCATGATTGATTTGGCTTATCTTGCAATAGATTCCACATGATTTGTTTGATGTATTTCATCCTTTCATGTATTACCTAATTATATCAATCCTTATCTTGTTGTTCTTCTGTAGGTATAATTCTTCTTGGAACACATTATCTTCCAGGAGATAGATATAAAACATATGTACAGAGACGATGCAAACAAGATATGTACAAGAAATAAGAAGAGTATTGTTACCTTTAGAAGAAGAAGTCTCTTTCATCCTGCTTAGTCTTCTTTGTAGGTTCCTTTTCTTCGACAACTGATGCTTCATGTTTCTCCTTCCTTTTCCTTAGCTCGGGACAATGATTCTTGTAGTGACCATACTTTCGACAGTTGAAGAATTGTATTTCTGAAATGTCTTTCTCTTGATTTGGCTTCCTCCTTGAACCGAACTTCCTTTTGTTCCTGAAGTTCTTGAATCTTGTTGTGAAGGCTTGATCATCGTACTTCTTTTAGGATTTCTCTTTTGCGCTGATCCTTGATTCTTCTTGAGGATAACAAGTCCAAATTTCTTCAAATGTTGGATACTCCTTCCTTGTGCTCATGCTTCAAGCAAATGCATCCCATGTCTTGGGAAGACCATTGAGTACTATGTTTACCAATTCCTTCGCTGAGATGATCTCTTCAATAGCTTGTATTTGATCTCTTATCTGAGAGATTCTCACAAAATATGATGTTAAGTTGTCATCATCATTCATATTCATGTTACAGAGTTCATTCTTCAGACTCATTACTTGTCCAATGTTTTTGACTGAGAAGAGGTTTGTTAGGGCATCGTACATCTTCTTCAATGAGTCAATATGGGAGATGTAGGATATCAAGTGGTCTTTGATAGAATCCACTATGATACTCATGGCATTGATATCATTGTCTTTGAACTTCTCCATAGCTGCAACATTCTGCAGTTCCTTCTCTTTCCCTTCTTCAAACTCTGGTTTCACGATATCCAACACTTTATTCTTGGCAAGGATGAGGTCAATCCTTGTCTTCCATGCTATGAAGTTAGAGGCTCCATTTAACTTGTTCTATGACTTCATAGAATAAGTCATGGCTACTTTGACTTGGTCAAACCCTAGATTTGACCACAAACTCAAAACTTCATGTCTTGGCTTGCTGAGAGTATTAGGAGATGCGCTAAGCTAGAGTGCACTGATCTATCTGGAGATTAGGTCAATCCATTCACTTAAGGTGCCTCAACAAGAGGATTAGGGTTTCTACAACTGCTCTTACTAGTAACCCTAATGGCAGTGTCTTGGAAGTTGCTTCTACTAGTAACCCTAGCGGAAGTTCCTCAACGAGCTCAATATCCCAGCGAATATGTTTCCTTCCAGTGTTTAGAATGAATGAAGGAGGTGTGGGCCCATAACCTGTTAGAATATGAAATATGTATGCTCGTTTTACCATTGACAATAGCCTTGTCACCCAACCATAGGCTGAATCCACCCTCTGAGCACCTTAACCTTGACAAAGAATCACTCCAAAAGAAAACCCTAGGATAGATAGCCAAACAAAGGGTAGTGCACCTTTCCCCAAGGATAGTGCATCACAAAGAGATGATCAGATAGTCCAAACCCTAGACAAGAGATAGTCCAAGCATAACTACTAGCTACAGTAGCTGCAACGACAACTCTCCTCCAAACCTATGCAGAAACTGGGAAACTGCAGTGCGCACAAGTGCTGCTCTGCAATTCTAAGACTACCTGCCAAAATGAGAACTTGCCTCCTGTATTTATACAAATTTTGGCTAACTGCCAAAGCTGACTTCTCATTCTGGGTATCTGTTTGTTCAGTATATAATATTATTTATGGCCGACTTCTTCTCTTGGAGGCTAATAACCTAATATAAATTATCTTCTTGAGCCAACAAGTCTTCT
>JZKD02S1592224.1:819445-830995 GCA_000966675.3 Picea glauca
TTCTTTCTATTTATTTGTTTTTTTAATGTAAATTAAAAAAATAAAAAATAAAATTTGTAAATAAATTTTCAAGGGACCATTTGGAGTCCAATTTTGGGTTGTTTATTTACATAGGTTTTTTTGTCAATATCACAATTTCAATTAGGTAGCAAATAACTATGATTTTCACATTTAGGAAAAAAACATTTTTTTTAAGTGGCATCACTTTTTTATTTAAGTGTTGATTTTAAGGTTTTTCTAAGCTACTGTATGAGTTTTGAAGGCCATGTTCGAAAAATGTTGTAATTTTCACTACGTTTAAAAAAATGGTGCTAGCACCACTTTTTGATTTGGGGGTTGATTTTCATGTTTTTTACGCAAAATTATAGGTTTTAAGGGCTAGAGTTCTCGTTTTGAGGTCACAGTTCTCGTTAAGTTGGTAACTATGTTCATGGCCCCTTGTGATAAGGTTGGAAGGATAGACACCCCCTTGAGTGGGACCCCCCTAGTGGGTGTGTTTCTGGATGTCTCAGTCCTTGCTAAGTCATAAGTTTCCTGCTAGGCATTGGCTTGCGCGTTGTTGGCACTATTCATAGCCTAGGGTTTATAGTGGCAACCAACCGGATTTGAACATGGGCCTCACCCACGTAATCCCAGCCAGTGACCGATTCCCCTAGATCTAAAAAAAAAATGTGTTGTTGGCACTAGCCATAGCCTAGGGTTTATAGTGGCAGCCAACCGGATTTGAACCTGGACCTCGCCCAGGTAATCCCAATACGAATTCCCCTAGATCTAAAAAAAAATGGATCTATGTTGAGTTATCACTTGTTTTCAGTGGTTGAAGAATTTTTCATGGCAATGTACAATGTCAAGAAATTTTCATGATAATGTACAATCTCGGGGATCAAAATATAAAAAGAAAAGTTATAGGTTAACTTCATTGTGATCTCTGTATATGGACAAGTTAAAATAAATTATTTTTTTATATGCAAATGAAAAAAAAAATGCATACACCATTATTTTATAATTAATTTATTGTAAAAAAAAAATAGCTTTTAATTTATCATTCTCCAAATATAACTTTTTAATCATCAAATTAACACAACTTTAATTTTTGTTAATTAAATACGTATAATAATAATTTTTTCACACATTGAAAACTATAACCAGTAACATCGAAAACTATAACCAGTAAGTAGTTAGTTACAGATGGACCCTCCTTTCCCCATATCCCACTAACCTCTGCATTCAGTAAATAAAGAATGCAGGTTTGGATCTTCTCTCCCCCAGAATAGGCAGTGCTGGTAACTATCCATCAGTGTGCGGTTGCTTCACAACGAGCTGTTAATTCGCATGCACATTTCACTAAGATGAAGTAGTTGTGGAATACACACTATAATTTTTTAAAGATTTCTAACCGTAAAAATAATATATCACTCTGCAATTAAATTTAAGGTGACTACAAAATCTCTATTTCATATGAGATATATTTGTGGAAAAGGTAAGCTTGACAGATTACCCTGTATGCATACAGAGATAAGAAAGACCATGCAAACTTGTTAAAATAAAATAAAAAAGAGGTTAGGATTATGTATTTTTTTCTTAGTCGGCTTACAAAAACTCGCATATATCTTTTAAGTAACTATCATTGTTTAATAAATTGCCACTGTAACATGAACCCTCAAATTCTTTTGATTGTTATCATAATTTCAACATTTCAAATCAAAACAATTTCAAATACATATTTATTTATTGACTATTTTCAGTTTTCAATTAAGCTCTAAACAATTTTTTAGAAATCCAAATTGTGAATTGTGAAATGAAATTTCAATTGTGAGTTGTCAAAAGCACTTTCTTTTAGATTGTCCATCATATATTCAAATTATATCTCAATTTCAAAATATTTGTCACACTATAGACCTTCCTAACCTCTTAACTCAACAAAATTACGTCTCTTAATGCTTTTCGAACACAGAAACATTAATCATCCTCGTCATCATCATTAATTTCAGTTAAGAATATATCTAAGACATCATTTAAATACCTTAATTTTACATTGTGATATTTTGAAACATTGTTTAATTACCTTAATCTTACATTGTGATATTAATATAGAAGCTAATTAATTTAGTTGTTGGACTTAACAATATTAATAGTAATGTAGCATTCATGTATTTCAATTTAAAATCAATTATAGATTTAAAAGCGGCACTAAAAACATTGGCCTTCAATTCAAAAAAGTGAAAATACAACCCGTGAAGGGTAAAGTTTTATATATACTAATTCAATCTCTATACAGAATAGGTATCCATTACCAGAAAATTTCAAACCCAAAAATTCTACAATCCAAGAGATAATCACATTTCCTTTCATTTCAGTTCAGGTAGAATTATCAACGAGTTGAGGTAGCTACTAATATTACAGCGACTGCGAATTGAGTTGTGGATGATTATATGGTGTTTGAAATTGTAGTGTGAAGATGTGGAGGTTGTGGAGAAAAATTCAGAGGAAATGAAGATAAAATATGTAAAATGAATCATGCGACTTATCCATGATTTTCAGTGTTTTATGGTTGAAATCTATAATTGAGTGGAGTTGGAATTGGAATTAGTTAAGTCCCGTTTTTATGGTTGGAATACATTCAAGGCAATTAATGATATACTATATATATTTCAAATAGTTGCATTGATTCATTAATGATAAAATGCAAAACAATAGGGTGTATTAATTTTATTGTAAAAATTATTTAAAGTTATCAAATTATCGTATTGATTAGATGTAGCATCCATGTTTCCCCCAATTTGTAATTAATCATAATTAGTGATTTCCATGCAATGACAGGTAAATATTCTAAGACGACCCAATTCTCCTTGCCAAAATATTTGATTTGGAATAATAAGCCTTAACTTGATCCCAAGGAAAAATCAATTAATGAGAAAAGGACTAGTGGTTGAGCAACCAACCACCCCAATGAATGGAAACATGGAGGGCCTGGATAAGACCGTAGGAATCTATTAGCCAAAGGTATCCATCATACCATTCCACAACCCTCGAGGTTGACCCAAGTTTCCTTCTGATAGAAGGAAGGGGACAGGTTGAGAACTTTCTAGATTTCATGCAAGGGACGCACGAGGAGATAGAAAGAAGAATGCATGAGTGTGAGCAAGGAGGATTCCCAGAAGTATGGCTTTAGAGGATGGAGGAAAGAGTGTGCAACCTAGATATGCACATAAGAAGAACTTGAGGAGAGTTTAGGCATCGAAGGAAGAACTCGAGGAGAGTTCAAGGAAGGGAGTATCAGAGAAAGAGATCGGTCACAAGACTGGTCCAATAACCCGAAAAACCTATCCAGAGCCAAGAGGCCGCGAGCTTGATCCTGGAAGGCATATGATAAACCTCGTAGAGGCCCGAGCTAGGAGAGATGAGCATATAGAGTTCCCTGGCGGTATCATGGCTTGGCACTGTGGTAGCCTGTTGCTGAAGTGACTGAGTATGCAAAGCCTATGGTTGAGTGGAAAGGTGAACACCCACATTCAGTTGGTTGGATGCAACCTGTAATCAGATAAGTATATCTTCACTTTGTGTACTTAAAAAGAGATAAAACATTGATGCCTCTGATTGTGTGTAACTTTGTATACATGGTCAATGGTGTTGATATTGTTATATTGGAAGTCATTGTACTTGTATACTAATACATCTGAATTGAATTGCATGTGTATTGCATATATGAGCAGGAGGACCCTACGTTTTATCTTAGTTGACTAAAGAAACAATGTAATCGATTTCCTCTTGTGAATATAACCCTAGATATCGATATGTTTGTGCCTCTTGGGTGCATATCAAAGTATCGTTATAGTGTGATGCCTATGAATAGGAAATAGGCATATAAACTAAGAATGCACAATACCCCCTAGGAGGAATGTACAACGTGTCCTGAGATAGGAATGGGAATGTCTTAGTTCCTGAGAGGTGCCTCTATGGGGTTCATAGAGTCGTAATTCTTCCGTGAAATCCAATGTCTTGATATTGGCAACTTGCAGGATGTGAATCTCCACCTAAAGAGGTGAAGACAGAATTCCTTAGTCGGTTTAGAGGAGAACTGTAGACATCCTGAAGGCCTGGTAATCCTTAGAAAATACTGGGAGGAAATACTTGAACAGCTAAGTCCAAATCTGTACTGATAACATGTATAAAACCCATGTTTTGAGCTTGAAGGAATCACAACCATTGGCTCAGTGAGATGAATAGATCCCAACCCTTTGTTAGAGTAGGCTATGATTTCTGGAGAGGTTTTATTCCGATTCAATGATATCTATTGAACTATCAGAGGCTTGAGCGTTGAAATGATATCAACCATTAATTAGACTTGGCAGTCAGAGTACAAGGATGCTGGCGTGGCAACCATCACATCCTTAAGGATAATAGGTGTTGGTACATAATTTTTGAAAGGATCGAGGATGGACCCATGTTGAACTTGTCATACCCTAACCTAGGGATAACTAGGGCGATCATGTCTCGAGGCCCACAGGTCCTAGACATGGAGTACCGAGCGCTAGATCAACTTGAGCATGGCCTTGGAGGGCCCATCCTTTCATTCTTCAACACCTCTACTTTGTCAACAACAATAACTTCCATCACCCGGGCCTAGTCCTACAGCAAAAATGGAACTTTCTCCACGAGGTAATGAGTCTGGGTATCATGGTATGTGTCACTCTGATCCTCAAAACCTTGAATATGTGAATTTAATTCTTTTTTTTTTAAAGGGTGCTTGGATCTTCTACTTTTCCACTTGACCACACCTGGGGGGAATGACATGATGCCCTAGTAAGATGGTACCCATAGGGTTTGAGTTTCCACTGGGGGGATTCATGAAAGGCCATCATCCGCTCCCACCATACTTACCACTTTTCATCTTTTCCCTTCTCATCCATCCCATTACACTAGTCCGGGCATTGGGTTGGCCAAATATATAAGGGTTGTACCTTTCCTTTTGGGAAGAAGGGGCTAAAGGCCCATAGGGTAAAAGTAGCTGGAAAAAGATAAAATCCAAAAGAATGAAACCTTGAGATGCTTTTCCCAGGGATCCTCGAGAAAGCAATAAAAATCTTCTTAGCAAGAAACAAAGGGACCCATAAAAAATAATAAAAACAAGACTTAGTTAAAGGATAGGGCATCTCATCATGAGCCATCCTATTAAGTCCATGGGCATGTAGTAGTATGAACCTACCAACAGTTGGTCACCACACCAGGGTAGTGGATATTGGTGGCATAGCCAAGATCAAGGGGGTCTCATCACAAGCCAACCTTCTCATTTCCGTGAAATGCTTGTGGGTAACATTGCCACCACTAGTCACCATGTCAGGGAAGTGTCCCCTAACTAGCCTCTTGAAAGAAAAATCAATAAGAATAAAGATAAAGGGCATGAATGGGCTTGGAAACATTTGCATCCATGACATGTGCAGCTCACCCTCTTCAGAGGCACCCACAGGTAAGCCATACATTTACCTGCTATCACTACACCCCTTTCCCGGACATTCCTTACCACCTCATCCACTAACATGGCCTAGGTTTGACTTCTCCCGGAAACATCCCACATCCAATGAGCATTAGCCCAATAGGACATCCTAGCGTTTCCTCCAAAATTGGCTTGTAGATTAGTATAATTTCTTTGAGCACTTGTCCGAGTAAAGAGGGTTTTATGCACATCTTTAATAACTTGATGATTATATGTGATTGACATTGCTATGATCCTTGTGACTTATCAACCCATGGATGGCGTATATGTTGATGTTGCAGGGTCACACCCGATGGAAAGGTACCCTAATGGACAGGTGCACAAGGGGGGATAATTAATTTAGACCTCCATGGGGCTAAAATTCCACCAGATAGATGTTGAGACCTCAATAGGGGGCAGAGACAGATCATAGGATTGCACAAGAGAGAGAGGAGGACATTTGACTTGGGGTAGCTCGACAGGCCTAGATCTAGGGGGGTTGTGCCCTTTCCACCATGATGTAGGCCTTGGAAGGCCCATCACATCACCCATGTTATCCATGACATCATCGACCACTTTGGCAGGTTTTGGAGGCAGTTGTGTGCCAAGTGGCACATGTGGCAGGCTCCTGAGTCCCAAGAAGGCCTAATGTTTTTCTCTAGGAGGCCAACATTGCCCAAAAAGGGCCTAACGTCACCCTAAAAGGGCATGGTGTCACCTTAGCAGCTTGATTTAGGGTTTAATTGTGACATTTAATGTAAAAACTGCATATTATTTGTGAGTGGCCATGTCAACCTTTTTGACCTAATTTTGATCTTTGGTATTGTATAAATAAGGGGAATTTCCCTCTTATTTTTCATCATCTTTCACTCACACTTGTGAGGTCTGAAATTTGTGCCCTATTTAAGGTTTTATGACTAAAATTTAGTGTGCACTTGTTGAAGGAAGGCTATTCTTGGTGTTTTTTGGCATTTTCTTGGTGGAGAGTTTACAACTAGGTGATGTACTAGATTATTCTTGGTGAATGTAAGTAAAATTATGCAATTCTTCTTTCTTTTAAATGGTTATAGTATCTTTACTTTGCATTTTTCTAAATATTATGAAAGTGCTAGCTTAAAACCCTAGGATATTAAGCACATGTTATCGTCCTTATCTCAATTACTATCCACCTACTAGATTGTGCCAAGGAGTTGTTTTCCTTGAAGCCATTGCTAAGGGCCTTGCAATTGCAAAACCCTAGCACTTGTTGCTTCATCTTAGATGTCACATGCTTCATTCTTTCAGTTAAAGAGGGAGAAAAATCTACTAATCCCTAGGGTTACCTACACCTTAGTAATCACTTTCCCCTAGGATTTGATGGTTGAAGCCTTGGCTTACCAACACTTCATCCATCAACTCCTCTTGTCTTTGGCTCTCCCATTATCATCCTTCTCCTTCAACATTTTAGGCCACTTTATTGACCCCATTTTCCCTAAGAAAACACTAGTATAATACCTCCATTGAGTTTTTGATCAAACAAACCTTCAAAACATATTCTTCAAACAACCTACTAAGACTTTCTAACCCTAGAATAGCTTGATCTACTAACCTACTTGTTGTTGCTATTAAATTAAGCTGCAACCATTTAATGCATCATTAAAATCTCATAAAGCAATTGTAAAGGATGAATTATAGTTTGTCTTATGTGCTTCTATCAAATTAAAATGATATGACTTCAATGGTTAATGGTTTTTAGTCATCTTGAAGCTTGTCTTAAGACATTTTATGTGAAGTATTTCTCTATAAACATTGTTGTTATAATATTTTTGTTTACTTCATTATATTCATCAAATTTCTTTGTTTAAGAAAGTCAACGATTTTATGAAGTGCTAACCAGTAAGTGCACTTGCAAATATATAGTTTTCATGTTGCTTTGTTACAGGCAGGTACACTTCTGGCATATTACATCTTAATTGGTTATTTAAACCAGACTTTTTGATCGGTGGTGACTTGTGAGAGGGGACCTTTTACCTAGCTACTTTCCCTTGCCTTCTCAAAACCCCAGGTCACCAGGGATGTCTCCCTTGGACCTACCACCCTAAAGAGAAATAGACATCCTATTGAGGTGATAGTGATAATATTAGTCTTCAATTACACCAATTTTCTTCACTTTAACCTTTCCTACTATCAAATTACAAATCGTGTGATAACATTTTGGCGCCTAGGGATAACTAAGGAGATCATGTCTCGAGGCCCACAGGGCCTAGATATGGAGTACCGAGAGCCAGATCGACCTGAACATGGACCTGGAGGGCCCATCCTTGAGCAACTTGCATTTGAGCAACTTGCAGACTCTGGACCTTACGCAGAATTTGCTCAACGAACAGATTCCTCAAAATTTCTCGAGAATGTTGTTTAGGCTGCGAATAGGCAACAATTCTCTAAATGGAAGTATCTCTTCTACAATTGGGAATGCGACTGGATTGACATACTTAGAAATGAATAAAAACTTCCTAGATGGCCAGATTCCGCAGCAGCTGGGATATTGTACCAATCTTCAACTACTTGATCTTGGCCACAATGATTTGACAGGCTCATTACCCTCTCAGCTGGCTTCACTAACACATTTGCAAGTGTTGAAGTTGCGGAATAATCATTTTAATGGAAGCATTCTAGATATACCGTCAACTTTATCTAATTTGTCATATATCGATTTGAGTGGCAATCTTCTATCAGGGCCCATACCCCCAAAAATTTTTAAGTTTCCGAAGCTGCAAAATTTGCATCTACAGAACAACAACCTAACAGGAGCGATTCCAAAGAATGTTAAAGACGGCTTGTTCTTGTTAGAGCTCCAGTTAGGTAGCAACAATCTAAGTGGAACAATTCCATTGGAAATTGGATCCGTCCCTCAGCTGCAAATTCAACTCAATCTCAGCTGCAATTCTCTAGAGTGGGGAATCCCAAGTTCTCTTTCTAGTTTGAGCAAGCTAGAAATTTTGGATCTTTCCAACAATAAATTAACAGGAGAAGTTCCCAGTTCTTTGACACTTATGATCAGTCTTACACTGTTGAACGTGTCAAACAATAGATTAACAAGCATCTTTCCAAATTTTCTAAATTTCTCAAAAGGGTTGATAATTAATGATGCAGGAAACCCTGGTCTCTGTACTACTGGGCAATGTGGTTCTGCTACTGCCACCACACCCATTGAACATAAAGGAGTCTCAGCAATTATGTTCGTTGAAGTTACCGTTTCAAGTGCTGTTTTCAGTTGCGGGGCAGTTGTATTGTTGAGTGTGGCATGCAAATACCTTTGGCGGAGAGTTTTCGCATAAGTTCGGAAAAAACACTGTTTTTCGATATTATTGGAAGATATTTATCATAAAAGTGTTTCCATGAATGTATCTTACGATATACTTTGTGATTTAACACTTTTGATTATTGTTTTATATAGATTTTGAAAGAATTATAAGCCAAAGCATCTTAAACTGTATCATCGGATAATATTACGCACTTATATCCAATTACACAACTTATAAATACCTTGAAATGAATGAAAAATCTACTTTAAATTATAGAAATCGACAACTACACTGTGATTATGGATGCCACCTTAACACGCGTCTTGATGCACTTTTTAATATTGGGAGGTTGAGGTATTTTTATCTAGAGCATTTTTGAAAAATGTTATTATTTTGTTGAGAGGTTTATTTTATAACTCAGTATTAGGTTTATTTGTGATTTCTTGTCTAAATTTAATGTGGAGTTGACATGTGCTTTTCTTAAATAATAAGAAAAAAAGGAGGAAGGGTTAAGAAGGAAGAGTTTGCACCTTGAGAGATTCAATCCCTCTAGATGCTTAGTAGAATTGGAGTGAACATGGGTCTATGCTCCCGAGGTCCTTGCTAAGTCATAAGTTTCCTGCTAGGAGCTAGCTTGCACGCTGTTGGCACTAGCCATAGCCTAGGGTTTATAGTGGCAACCAACCGGATTTGAACATGGGCCTCGCCCACTTAATCCCAAGCCAGTTACCGATTCCCCTAGAACCGGATTTGAACGTGGATGTTGCCCAAATAATCCCAATACGGATTCCCCTAGATCTTAAAAAAAAAATGAATCTATGCTGGTTAATCACTTGTTTTCAGTGATTGAAGAATTTTTCATGGTAATGTACAATGTCAAAAAAATTTCATGATAATGTACATCAAAATAGAAAAAAAAAAAGTGATATTTCAAATTGAAAGATTAACTTCATTGTAATATTTGTATATGAACAAGTTAAAATAAATTATTTTTTTATATGCAAATGAAAAAAAAATGTATACACCATTATTTTATAATTGATTCATTGTAAAAAAAAATTATCTTTTAATTTATCATTTTCCAAATATAATTTTTTAATCATCAAATTAACACAACTTTAATTTTTGTTAATTAAATACATATAATAATAACTTTTAAACGATAACCAGTAACATCGAAAACTATAAAAAGTAGATAGTTACATATTGACCCTCCTTTCCCCATATCCCACTAACCTCTGCATTCAGTAAATAAAGAATGCAGGTTTGGATCTTCTCTCCCCCAGAATAGGCAGTGTTGGTAACTATCCATCAGTGTGCGGTTGCTTCACAACGAGCTGTTAATTCGCATGCACGTTTTACTAAGATGAAGTAGTTGTGGAAATCTTTTTTAGTCATCGCTATAATATAAAGATTTCTAACCGTAAAAATAATATATCACTCTGCAATTAAATTTAAGGTGACCACAAAATCTCTATTTCATATGAGATATATTTGTGGAAAACTTAAGCAGATTACCCTGTATGCATACAGAGATAAGAAAAACCATGCAACGAAAAAAAAAAAAGGAGGGTAGGATTATGTATTTTTTTCTTAGTCGGCTTACAAAAACTCGCATATATCTTTTAAGTAACTATCATTGTTTAATAAATTGCCACTGTAACATGAACTTTCAAATTTTTTTGATTGCTATCATAATTTCAACATTTAAAACCAAAACCATTTCAAATACATATTTATTTATTGACTATTTTCAATTTTCAATTAAGCTTTAAACAATTTTTTAGAAATCTAAATTGTGAATTGTGAAATGAAATTTTAATTGTAAACTGTGAAAAGCATTTTCTTTTAGATTGACTTGGAAGTAATGGAGATGTTATCTAATTGTTAGCACCAGTAATAAGCGCCAGTTGTAAGCGCCAGTTAGAAGAGTTAGTTCTCAGTTCATAGTCAGTTGTCTAGTTGTCTTATGGTTTGCATGTAGCCGACTCACGAGAGTCTTTTCCTATATAAGGATGTAATTCGTCTTTGTTTAATAAGAAGAAGTGAGCGTAGCCTCACCGTGTTTGTTAGCGTGGTATATTTTATCTTGGTATCAGAGCCACGAGGAGAAGGTGCGAGAAGTCAAGAGGTTTGCAGGTCCCTCTTCTAATAGGGTACGGGGGCATTGTTGTAATTGTCAATGTGGAAAACACAATTACCATAAGATAAATAATACATATGCAAACAAATCAGACACAGCAGTTTACGTGGTTCACCCAAATGTTGGGCTACGTCCACCAAGCATTGGTATCGGTTATCTTATTATTCAGCTAACGGAGATTACAGACAGGCTCACTCCTCTCAGACACCCTCACAGCCTCTACGGGCATACAAATTTATAGCAATGTATATTAGAAACTGACTAATAAATGTAATCTCATCCATAGTTTAACTTAGGTGCATTGGTTACAACCAATCCTGATTTGATCTCACCCGTATTCTAACTTGGTTGCATTTGTTTCAACCAATCCTAGTTTATAGGATCTAGAATCCTATGGATGAGCTTTTTTGTCACCGTTTCCAACAATCTCCACCTTGACAACAATTAACCTGATACCTTGCTCCTGTTTCTGTTCATCACCTTTTCTGCAAGCCAAGAGAAGCCAAGAACCATTGTAGCTTCTCTAACAGTACTAGTTTTGTGAACATGTCTGCACAGTTCTCTTTTGTATGCACTTTTTCAAGAGAGATTCCACCTTCATCGATGACCTGTCTTACAAAATGGTACTTGATAGGTATATGTTTTGTTTT
>JZKD02S1592225.1:58047-68210 GCA_000966675.3 Picea glauca
TTATAGAGTATTGGTGGACCCATCTTGTATTGGTGGCTTGCATGCACGGATTACATAGGATTGGAACTCTTAGCCATCCCAAAAATGGCATTCTCTCTATTCATTGACATTAATGTAAGATGCGACCTGTTTACCCTTGAAGCTTTAAGTTTTATTATATTATTATTCAATCCTTTCCAACGTTGTATGGCTACCGATTTCTTACATAGTCCACTGAAACCCTTATGTGAAATTGCATACTTACACTTATGTGAATAACCAGGTATAACAACTTACACTTCTGTCAATACCCTAATGCATTCTTCATAGATGAAAGGTTATCGTGAAGGAAATGATACTCAGAGCATTAACGAATAATAATGCGTCAATATAATCCCTTCAATCAGAGCATTAATGAATAATAATATGCCGACATACAAGCTTACACGGATGGAAAAAACACTGTATTGTAGCAATTAGGTGTCCATATACTTGCTTCTTCCTAAATCATACAAGCTCACTAGGATGGAAAAGAGAATATATTATTTTAGTTTTTCTCTGTTATTAGCTTTCTGTGTTATAAGCTAACAATATTCCCTCTCTTCAAAAATCAGTTTTTTTTTTTTAAGGATGTGATTCGTCCTAGTAATTTGACGCTTGGTCTTTGCCTCTAGTGATATAATGGCTTAGATGTATCCCACTGATCAGATGGTAGAAATTCTATTCCGGGTCTCCAGACTCCGGAAATCTCTCAAGTTTCAACCCTAGTAACCTCTCTCCTTTGTACGTGAAGTGATAAGGTTCACACACTTCTTCAAATACGATGGTTGTTGATCTTCTTCACTATGATCCGACGATCACATTCGTTCTTCCTCCTAATCTTCTGATATCTCTCCACCTTGGAAGATTTATCTGCCTTCAAAGGTTCCAAACCTTTGTTCCCTGATGAATCCACCTCTAGGACCTCATCAACACTCATGAAAAGTGTTATCTATTCTGACATTCTATTCTTAAAAGGATTTCGATCTCCCATGCCTGCTTTGCATTCTTGAGATTTCGAATAACTCAGTTCGAAGGATTTTCTTGAAAATAAAATACTTCTCCCCCACCTGGCATTCTTCTATGATGGTTCTTCGAAGCTTGTTGGCTTCTGGATGATGTGCAGACCTTGTACTTGGTCTTAGTTTCTTCGGTTCTCTCTGAAATTCTCTGATTCAATCTGAGACTCAATCGACACACTCCTTGCGTTAGAGATGCACACCTTGCATACAAGTATCATAAGAGAACAATTGAAACTCAACCAGCTTCATCACGAACTCAAACAGTTAATCTCTTGGATAGTCACACATGAACAAACTATAATAAATCATACACACATAATAACATTCATTCAATCACACGTGACATGAATAGTCCAATAATTTGGGACAATTTATTTCTATTCTATTCATTCATGAAAAACAAAATACATAGTGTTCAAAGCTACTCTACTATGCTCTACTACTCTCTCTATTTTGTCTTATGTTCTGCATATGTTACAATACAATACTGAAAAACTATATAAGGACTGCTCCATGAGCTCTCTCGTCCTGTTCTGAAATCTATCATTTCAAATTCAAAGCTATTACCTACCCTGTCCTATTACAATAACTACTAGGTATTTCCAGATAGAGTTGACACTCCATATCTGCCATTTCTTACAGTCCTTCAAGACTTTACAAACAAGTTCTATTTTTAAAATGATGTTACAAAAATATCTCAACAACCCATTAAATTCTGAGTTAAATGCATGATTTGAAACTCTGCCATGGTTGAGATGTCATTCATCTGCCTCCACGTGTGCATTGTTGACTTTGAAAGCGATGCTCCTGCATCATACTCCCCTGGTTAAAAAAATTCATGGACTCCTGTCCATGAGATCCTACACTGTCTTTCCATGATTCAAAATATCATGTTCTATGACCCAACTTGCATCTTCCATTTGATGATCTTTTCACTTCACTAAGTACTCAGGATATGTCTTTCTCTTGGTTTTCTTTACATCCCTATGTTCAATAATTTTCTCCATCTGAGGTTTTTCTGCTATGGGCAATTTCTCTTCCCACTAAATTTATTTCTGATAATATGATTCTCCTGCTTCATCTCTCCTGTAAGGATACATGTCTGTAATATTGAATATGGGCGATATCCCAACATTGTCTGGCAACTCAATCTCATAAGAATTGGCTGCAAACTTTCTAAGAATCCTGCATGGTCCTATCTTCTTCATCTTCAATTTGTTATATGTTACCCTTGGAAACCTCTCTTTTCTCAAATGAGATAAAACTTCATATCCAACTTCGAATTGAACTTCTCTTCTCTTTTGATCAACTCTGATCTTCTATTTCTGACTATTGTCCTGTAGCTGCTCTCTGACTCTATCATAGAGTTTCTGCATTTATGTTGCAAAATCCTCTGCTCCAGCACTTATGAACTCATCTTGATTCAAATATCTCAACTCTGTAATCCCTCTTGGCTATATACCATACACAATTTCAAATGGACTTTTTCATGTGCTCATGTTCATTGAATTATTGAATGCAAATTCTGCTTGTGCCAGAATCTAATCCCATTGTCGACCTTGCTCAGTGACTAAACTTCCCAATAATTTTATGAGACTTATTTTTACTAATTCAGTCTGTCCATCTATCTTAGGGTGATATGTCGAACTAAAGGATAAGTTTTTCCCCAACCTCTTCCATAGATTCCTCCAAAAGTGTCCTACAAATTTGTTGTCTCTACCTAAAACTATGCTCATCAGCAATCCATGTAGTCTTACTACTTCTCTGGAAAAAAAAATGGCGATGTGTGTGGCATCGCTTGTCCTCTGGCATGGTATGAAATGTGCCATTTTTTAGAATCTGTCCACCACAAAAAATATGGAATCGCTCCCTTTTTTAGTTCTAGGCAATCCCAAAACAAAATCCACACTGATTGCATCCCACAACCTTTATGGAATTGGTAATGGCTGATACAAACCAGTGTTTTGTTGTCTTCCTTTTGGATATTGAAAAATTCTTCATTTGTTCACAAACTTCTTCACTTCTGCTCTCATGCTCGGCCAATAATACAAATTGCTCGGCTATGAAAATGTCTTATCATGACCAAAGTTTCTAGATAAACCTCCACTATGTTTCTCTTTCAGTAGGTTGTCTCTCATTGAGAACTTTGGAATACATAATTGGCTTCCCTTGAACAGTAATCCATCCTGGATCAAATATTCAGTCCATGGGCTTCTGTCTCCCAATAAAGGAATCTTGCATGCCTCGTAAGCTTGTTTAAAATCTGTATCTTCTTTATACATCTCCTTGAGGTGTCCGAACCCCAAAGTCTCCACTTGGAATTCCTATACAATCAAACTCCTTCTGCTCAAAGCATATGAAACTTTGTTAGCATTTCTAGCAATGTGTTTGATAACAAAAGTAAAATTATGCATAAATTCTACCCATTTTGCATGTTTCCAATTCAACTTTTTTTGCCTAGTAATAAATTGTAAAGCTTGATTATCATTGTACAAGACAATTTATTTAGGAATTATATAATGCCTCCATTTTTTCAAATCTTGAATCACCGCATAAAATTCCTTGTCATACATGAAATAATTTTTCTTGGCGCCGTTCAGTTTCTCACTGAAATAAGATACTGGCCTATTATCCTGACTCAATACTACTCCAATAGCTAATCCACTTGCGTCACATCTCACCTGAAATGTTTTTCCAAAATCTGGTAAGACCAGAATTGGTTGCCTTGTGATTTTCTCCTTCAACACTTTGAAACTTTTTTCAGCTTCCTCTGTCCAACTGAAGAAATTGAGTTTCTTCTTCATAGTGTCTAGCATGGGTGGACATATGCCACTGAAATTTCGGATGAATTTTCTATAAAATATTTCTAACCCATGAAAACTTCTTACCTAAAATATACTACTCAACAACGACCATTCTCTAATCTCTCTCACTTTTTTCTGGGTCCATCTTCAATTCATTAGAATATATTACGAAACCCAAATATATGAGCTCCTTATTCATAAAAGAACTCCTCTTCAGATTTATCAACAATTTCTCTTGCTGCAACCTTTCCATCACTAATGTCAAATGTCTCAAGTGTTCTTCCTTTGTCTTGTTGAAGATTAGTATGCCATCCAGATATACTATGAAAAATTTTCCTATGAAGTATTTCAACACTTCATTCATTAACCTCATAAATGTTCTTGGTGCATTTGTCAACCCAAATGGCATGACCAGCCATTCAAAAAATCATTCCTTTGTCTTGCAGGTTGTTTTCCATTCATCTCCCTCTCTCATCTGTATTTGATGATATCCGCTCTTCAAGTCTATCTTGGAAAAATATCTTGCTCCACTCAAATAGTCCATCAAATCATGCATCCTTGGTAAAGGAAATCTGTATCTAATGGTTATCTTGTTGATGGCTTGGGAATCTGTACACGTCCTCCATCCTCCATCTTTCTTTGGACTTAGCACAGTTGGTATTGCACATGGGCTTAGGGTTTCCTTGACTAACCCTTTATCCAACAAATCTTGGACTTGATTCTTGACCTCCTCATTCTCTTTAGGTGTCACCCTATAATATTCTTTGTTTGGTAAAATAGCTCCTCGAATAAGGTCGATATGATGGCTTATACTCCTGATGGGTGGCAATGAGCTTGGTAACTCATCCACAACTATATCAGCAAAGTTTTCTAAGAGTTCCTAGATTTATATAGGAAAGTCTTCTACAGAAGTATTCATAAGGACAACTCTAGGATTCCTTACTATAACAAACTACATTTCTTTCTCCTTCTTGACTTATTTTAAGAACTCCTTCCCACTCATGAGAAGTATGCTTGAACTAAATTCTCTCTTTTTCTCTTTGTCTTCTATGGTTAAGAACATATGGTATAGGTATTCTTCCTTCCATCATGAATAACTTTCTAGTCATACTTCCATGACCTCCCCAATAAAATATGATAGACATCCATAGGAATTACATCACACAATATTTCATCCCTATAACCTCCTATCTTAAATTCAACATGGCACTGTTGACTTACCATGACTTGATGTCCTTTCTACAACCATGATACCTTGTATGGATTTGGATATGAAATTGTCTTCAACTCCATGTTTTCCACCATCTCCATGGATACTATATTGCTAGTGCTCCCACTGTCTATGATCACCTTGCAAACTCTGTCTTTCAACTTGCAAGCAATTATGAACAAGATTGTTCATTGAACTGGTTCCTCTGGTTCCTTTTCTTGTTTAAGAAGGATCTTTCTCATCGTGAGGTTTCTTCCTCCTTTTGTTGCTTCTACTTCCACCTGATTCAGTGCTTCAAAAATGTGTGCTTCTCTGCCTTCTCCTTTTCTGTCGGGACATTCCCAAGATTTATGTCCTTCTTTTCCACAGGTATAGAATTTAACCACGCCTCCTCTGGCTTTTCCTCTTCCTCTACCTTTGGAAAAAGAACATATTCCACCATGTTGTCCTTCTTTATAACTTCCACCCTTCTCATGGTGACTATGTTGTTTGTCAGCTTCAGGATTCAACTTCTGGAACTTCTCTCTACTGGTTCAATTGCCTGTGCTTCGTTGGCTTTGCTTCCTGGCCAATTTTTCCTCAGCTTTCAAGGATGCTTAATAAGCATCTTCGAATTTAGTAACATACATTATGTTGATCTCTTCTTGTATTTCATATCTCATCCCATTGATGTATCTGGCTATCTTCTTATCTTCATTCTCTTTCTGTCCATCCCTGATGTCCAGTCAGTAAAATTCTACAATGTACTCCTTCACTGATAAACCCTCTGTTTCAGGTTTTGCAATCTTCTGTAAAGATTTATTTGGTAATCCTTCGGGATAAATTTGGCCTTCAACTTGGATACCATCCTATCCCAGTTTTTAATTTTATGCTTACCATTTCTCCTATGTTCGTCTTACAGTTCATCCCACCATAACATTGCATTACCTTTTATTCTTGTCACTGCAATGATTCACCATATTGTATTCTTCGATATATTCATAATCGAAGTATTTTTCCATAGCACGTACCCAATCCAACAATTGTTTGACTTCTAAATTGCCTTCATACATAGGTACCTCTATTTTTTCTCTAGCTCCTATCTTTGAAACAACTTTTATCAAGCGATATTGTGCAGCATCCTCTGCTAAATTTTCTTCACCCTCTACTTTTTCTTTGCTCTCATCTTCACTGACATCACCAATGTCTAGTTATATTCTTTGTGCTATTTCCATGGCATCCAATCTCATTCGGAGTCTCCTCATTTCTTCTTCCAATCTACATTTTCTCCGTGCCTTCTGGGTGGCATGATTTCACTGTATCGCCTACAAACATAAATTAAATTCCTTTGATACCACAAATGATACCAACTTTCCTCCTTTCTCCTTTTTTTTGTTTTCTACAAAAAAAACTTAAAACCATCTCTGATACCACCTGATGTAGCCCCCCTACCTTAGCAGGGTCTGTCGACCTCCTGGTCATTGGATCATTCTTTCTCCTTGAGTTGAAACAACTCTTTGGCCCCTGTTGGAACCTTCACTAAACAAATCCACAGGTCCTCTATGAACTACACCCACGTGAACAAGCACTGGGTGTGATTTCCCACCACAGGACCACCGGTTGTGACCGCATGCCTCTCAAAAGGTGTTTCTTGATTTTGTTTATCAGGTGTTTTGTACACGAGTCACCCTGAATCTCTCAACCTCCAAAATTCCTAAAAGTGATTCACAGGTGTTAGTTCCTTTCCTTATCTCTGCTTGTGTGAAAATTCACCATGACCTGGGGCTCATCCTTTGAGCACGTCAGGATTTTGTGGATCGAGGGTTTATGATACAACTTATATCCCTTCGCCCGATACCCAAAAGTTTGATATTCCTTTGCCACACATAAACGACTTCAACTCTCCTACGATCTGACATTCCATATTGCGTTGACAGTTCTCTCTTCGAAAATTCCCATCGTTCATTCATTTTCTCCCAATGCTCAAATCTTCGATGTGCATGGATCTCCGCCACCTCTCACCCCAAGCCCAACGACTGGTATGATTTCACAAGTTTTTGTTTCATGAATTCTTACAAATCTTCCCTTTGACTTTTCTGCTTTGCAATTTAGCAAAATGTTGATCTACTGCCACATGTCGTCTAAATCCAATGGCCCAAGTCTTATTCTAGGACTTCAAGTCTTCATGCTCTAGCGTTTTCAATTCTCAAACTAAAAAGTTACTTTAGATTTTCCTGGAGTATGAGATCTGCTGAAAAATGTCTCCTCGCAAATCAATGACTCACGGCCCTTCATTTGTCCGCGCTCCAGGTATTTTAATTCTCAACTTCGCTCCTTGTGCGCTATGATATCTGACAGCTCACACTTGATCAATTAGGTGGCTGAGATCCCACCTCAGCATTCCAACACTCCAAGATTTGGAAATCTCAAGTTTCAATCCTCTCTCCCTTCTGAGCTTCCAGCAACCAACGACTATGATTCCTCCTATTAATCTGACGCTTTGTCTTTGCCTCCAGTGATCTGATGGTTTAGATATATCCCATTGATCAGATGGTAGAAATTCTATTCTGGGTCTTCGGACTCTGGAAATATCAAGTTTCAACCCTAGTAGCCTCTCTCCTCTATATGCGAAGTGATAAGGTTCACACACTTCTTCAAATCTGACAACTATCGATATTCTTCCATGTGATCCGATGATCACAATCGTTCTTCCTCCTAAGCTTTTGACATCTCTCTGCCTTGAAAGATTTATCTGCCTTCAAAGGTTCCAAACTTTTGCTCCCTGACGAATCTGTTGCTCAGACCTCGTCAACACTCGTGAAAAGTGATATCACTTCTAAGCTTCTATCTTTAAAAGGATTTTGATCTCCCACGCACACTTTTTGTTCTCGATATTTCAAATAACTCAGTTCGAAGGATTTTATTGAAAAGAAAATACTTCTCGTCCACCTGGAATTCTTCTACACTAGTTCTTTGAAGCTTGTTGGCTTCTAGACGTTGTGCACACCTTGCACTTGGTCTGAGTTTCTTTGGTTCTCTATGAACTTATCTGAGTCAATATGAGACTCAATCAACTCACTCCTTATGTTTGAGATGCACACCTTGCATACAAGTATCAGAAGAGAATGATTGAAACTCAACCAACTTCATCACAAAGTCATACAGTTAATCTCTTGGAAAATCATACATGAACAAACTGTAATAAATCATACACACAAAATAGGATTCATTCAAAAACACATGACATGAACATAGTCCAATAATTTGGGACAATTTATGTTTGTTCTATTCATTCATGAAAAACAAAATACATATTGTTCTCTGCTAGTCTACTCTTCTCTACTACTCTCTCTATTATGTCTTATGTTCTGCATAAGATACATTACAATACTGAAAAACTATCTAAGGACCGCTCCATGAGCTCTCTCATCTTGTTCTGAAATATATCATTTCAAATTCAAATCTATTACCTACTTTTTCCTATTACAATAACTACTAGTTATTGTTGGATAGAGCCAACACTCCATATCTTCCATTTCTTATAGTCCTTCAAGAATTTACAAACAATTTTCATTTTTAAAATGTTGTTACAAAAATATCTCAATAACCCATTAAATTTTGAGTTAAATGCTTGATTTGAAACTCTATCATGGCTAAGATGTCATCCATCTACCTCCATGCGTGTGTTGTTAACTTTGAAGGTGATGCTCCTGCATCAAAAACTATTTAACCTTTTTCTCAAAGTTTAATTCTTTCCAGAACCATCAAACTCTAACATAATTGTCCTGCTTCATAACATAATTGCTTATAATATCTTTCCTAGGTATTTTTCAAGTTGGCCTCATCCCTAACCCTAGGGAAATATCTTGGCCTACTTTTGTGCTAGTTTGTTCCTTGAAATCCCACACCTTTCTAAGTAGGGTTCCAGTTGTCCCATGAACAATAATTTACTTTGGTGGTTTTAATCTTTTTCACTCACCCATGGAAAAATGATTTACTCTTTGTAAATGGATTCTCTAATGAATTTATTTCTTGTTAATAAAATAAATTAAAAATAAACTTTATGAAAAATATTCATCATCAATGTTTATGATGATATAGTTCCACATAACTCTTTTCCAATACTTTCAGAAAATAAGTTGGCAAGAAATTAAATATTTAAATGTTTGTAAACCGAGGGACACTACATCCTCTCCACCTTGAATCCTTAGTGCCCCAATATGAGCATATGAAGTCTCGAACAGAGACAAGTATCATTTTCTCATGGCTTCTTCCATCTCCCAAGTAGCCTCCTTGGGACTAAAGTTCCTCCACTTCACTTTAACCTGAGTGATGGCCCCATTCCACAACATAATTTCCTTCCTATCAAAAACACATTGCACTTCCACGTGAAAATCACCTTCGGATTCCACATGAATCACATTTCAATTCATAACATGAGTTATATCAGGTACGTACTTATTTAATAATGAAACATGAAATACATTATGAAATTTTAATCTAGATGGAAGTGCAAGATAGTAGGCCATTGGCCCTACCCTAACGAGCAATTGAAATGGCCTGCAAAACCTTGGTGCTAACTTGATACTTTCCCCCAATTTTAGTTTTGTCTCTCCTATGCAACTTTCAAGTTTTGTTTTTCTTTTTGTAAAATTATTTCCATTCAGTTTAACATATATAGGCCCAATATAATTCTTTCAATTGGGTTGTCCCAACTAGTAGGTGTTTGACACTTTCTCTCATACATTACCTCAAAGGGAGTCATCTTTAAAGAAGATTGATAACCATTATTGTATGCAAACTAAACCAAGTTGAGGTACTCTTCACACTTTGTGGGACAATGCATCACATACATCCGTAACATATTCTTTAATATTTGTTTGACCCTTTTAGTCTAGCCATCGGTTTGAGGATTGTAAGTTGCACTAAAGTTCAACTAAGTATCAAAACCACTAAACAAAACCTTCCAAAAATTTGAGGTTAATTTTTTGTCCCTATCTAAAATTATAGTCTTTGTTATACCATGTTTGACATCCTAAAATATTCAAAATAATTTATTTTTAAATTATTGTGTTAAAAAAAAGTTTTCATTTTTGGAAATTCGGATTTGAATTTGTGGAAGTATGTAAT
>JZKD02S1592225.1:93573-115017 GCA_000966675.3 Picea glauca
GAGTGATTGACAATAAAATCTATGACGTACTCCCATGAGGCTAAATTAACCATGACATCATCTAAAACTCCTTCAGGTATAACCCTTGTCTTATCTTCTAATTCCAAAATGGTTGTCTTAGGCTGCAGACGAGGTTGTAACTGTAATTTTTCCAAGGTAGTAGTGGTCATAACATTGATGGCTTCCCCTAGGTCTATGAGAGTGTTTCCAATGGATACTTCATTAATGGTTATGGTCACTACAGGGTTTCCTAGGTTCCCATATTTTGCTAGTTTGGGCTACTCTGATATGTACTCAGAAAGTCCTCCTAACAAAAGTAATGTAGGAGGATCCTTTTTCTTCCTACTTGGCTTCTTAATACACAATTCTTTGACTATATTACAATAGATTGGAATGTCTTTAATGTCTTGAAGAAGGGGAATCTTGACACAAATATTTTTCAATTCATTCAAAATGTCAAATTCTGGTCGGGTGGTAGGTTTCTTGATTACCAATCGGTCTGGATAAAGAGGGACCTTCATAATTTGTCAAGGTTCATTTTGGGGAAGCTTGGGTTCTTGATTCTTTGGGATAATAACATCTTCCGACCTAGTGTCATACATGGGTTGTTTGGTGGTTTCTTCTTCCCTTCTTCCTGGATGACTATTGAAGGTCTTTGCCTCTCCAAAAATTTTCTCGATATTAGTTGAATTTCCTGTAATGGAATAGGGTTGATAACATATGTTGGGAAGGCCTGCATATCAACATTGTGAATAGGCTGAGAGGGCTTATTATAGATATTCGACACTGGTTGTGCCAGTAATAATGTTGGTCTTGGGGATCTTGCATTCTAGTATTGTAGCGGTTGTTGTTGTGGAATAGGAGGTAAAGGTGTTGGAACAAAATCTGGCAGAAGTTGTGGAGTGTTCAATGGGAACTGAGGATAAGGATGGTTGGACATAGGGATAGGTGTAGCTTGAGGGTTTCCTTGGTTATGTCCTCCTCTCCATCCTTGAAACCAAGGATGTTGGTACTGAGTAGACCAACTTTGCCAACCTGATGAGTTCCACTGTTGTTGTTGTCGATAATAGGATGCAACTTGAGATTGTAGATTCGAGTATGTGGATTGGTTCCTAGGCTGCCATGGCCTCCTAGGTGCATAAGAAGACTCCCCAGGATCTCCACTCCTATATATGGCAAATAAACCGAGCAATGATGGAAATTTTTCAGTCACATGGTCATATGTATAGAAGCCAAAAATTGAAATGTTATATAATGGGCATTCCCTTGAGGAATACTTCCTCCTGCATCTTGGGAAATATATTCTCGTTCCTTCATTTTCCTCCTCCTATTTCTTTTTTATCTTTAGGGTGTCAAACTGGGAACCTATTGTGCTTAAGATATTTTTTTTGAAGTTTTCCAACAGGTTCCCTATCTCTACTCTCATGATACCACCTGAACTAACTGGTTTTAATCTTCTATTATAAGGGTCCCGAACATTCTTCCCTATTTTGTCTCTACTCCTTGAGTAATTTTTACACATTCCAAATATTTCGGCAAACGGTTTATGGGAGATGTCACTTGATGCCATCAGGTTAAGCATCTCTATATATTCTTCTAAAATTCCCTTAAGGAAAAGAGCCCTAATTTCATCCTCTGGGAGGTCATGGTATTTTGACTTTGGGGAGATATAACTAAATCTTTCCATATAATATTCAAGGGTCTTGTCTTCTAACTATTGGATTTTGAAGATGTCATTATGAGACTCTTTTGTCTTGCAGTAGTCTTGGTACTTCTTAAGAAAGATGTCTTTCATGGCTTCCCAAGACCTAATATTGGATTCTTCCAACCCCATGAACCATCTTAGTGTAGAGTCTTTGAGGGTTGAAGGAAAGAGTTTTAATTTATTGGCATCTTGTACGTAGTTGTAGCTCCTACACAAGATGTCAAATTCAAATAGGAAGGTGTTTGGATCTTCATTGTTTTTACCATAAGAGGTAGGCAGTGCTGAGAGAGGAATATTCTTCATGTTGACATTTGGAGTAGTGTCCAAAATCAGAAACCCAAAGGTAGTTTCGATTTGGTTTCCAGTTTCTTGTTCCTCCCCATGTCTTACATTGTTATGGTCCTCCTGATCATCCATATTGTCTTGGTTTCCAAAAAGAGAGTACCTAGGTGGCTTTATCTTTGAAGAGAAGAAGGTTTCCCTTTGATGGAAAGGTTTTCCTATGGATTGGATGTATGGGACTCTACTCGAGCTGGTTGAGACTATTGGTGCCAAAGTTTATGTGTCAGTTTGAGAGATAATTACATTCGCTAAACTACCAAAAAAAAGATTCACCTTTTCAGGGTCTATGATGTCTTCAAAATTAGTATCTCCTGGTGGTGGTGTAAAATCAAAATTTGTATTGTTTTCTTCTACGGAAGGCTCGAGTGGTCTTGCCTCCTGTCCCAATATTATTGATGCTTCAATGTCTTGTTCTATAGTGCTCCCTGTGTTAGTCTCTTTAGAGACTATTTTAGCTCTTTGAGTTGAGCTAGCTCTTGTTTTTCGGTATCGGTCTATGAATTTTATAAGTGGAACGTTCCTTCCCCCAAAAAGGTTAGAAGGAACCTTGGTTGAAAGGTCTGATTTAGATTTAATGTATCTACCTTTTGGATCTCTAGGTATATTCATGAAACAAAGAAAAAACAAAAATAAAAGGCTACCATTTGGTTTCTAGGTCTATTCATGAAAGTAAACAAAAACAAAAAGAAAAATTACCATTGGGTTTGGGGGAGCCTACAATAGCGGATGCACAGGTTCTTACCTCTTGTCTTAAAGTCCCCCTACCACCAATCTAATGCTAAGGTCTAGGAATTATCTATGTCCTAACTACTTCTAACCTTAAGACAACTCCTTGGCAATGGCGCCAAAAATGATGGGTGTTGTATATACAATAAAAGCATACTAAAAACCCTCAATTAAATTGTCAACCCAGGGTAAGTAAACTTAGAGTTGTAGCAAAATATATGCCAAGGTAGAAGGGATGGTAGCAATACAGTCTAACTAAGAAAGTAGATATTTAAGGGTTAATTTATTCAAACAAAGCTATCTAATGAGAAAACCCTACTAATAAACTTGAAACTATGTAACCTAAGTACTTTTGGACCAAGGATCAATGGATAGTTCTAAGAAAGCAAGTAAAAACCCTATGTAAAGAAAACTAGTTCATAACAATAGGAAAAAGAAACTATTAATCATAACAATAAGCAAATAACAAAAGAAAACTACTTTAACTTGCTAACCTAAATTCAATGAGAAACTACCCTATGAAAGCAAGCAAATAAACAAGAAAGCAACTATTCTATTAAAGCAAGTAAACAAGACAACTAGCTAACCTATTAAAGCAAATAAACAAGTAAGCAAAACAACTAGCTAACCTATTAAAGAAAGTAAAAAAGTAACTACGCTAAGATAACTTCTACTGCAAGTAATCTAATAAAAAGTTCTCATTGAACAACTATCTAGCCTAAGAGGCAAGTGGATTATATTCTTAATTCAAACTTCAAAACTATTTCTTATTCATAAAAGGAAATCTATTTAATTGAAAGCAAGAAGAACTAACAACTAACTTTTAATCTATGATAAGAAAAATTGTTCTTTAATCTAACAAAGCAAGAGAATATCTATCCTATAACAAGAATAAAACTATCTTCTAAGCTATGAAAGCAAGAAACTATATTTTCTGATCTACAAAAGAAAGAAACTATCTTTTGATCTACGAAAACAAGAAACTATCTTTTAACTATGAAAGCAAAAAAACTATCTTTGTAACCTATGAAAACTCAAATATAGTGTTGGTGGTTGTGTGAATGTCTTCGGTGTCTTATAATATATCGATGGCACTTGAAAACAAAAGATAATTCAAGTGGTATAAGCTTAATATTGATCTCAATAGCAAAGTGAAAGGTATGGATTAAACAATCCAAGGAGAATTTAGCCATGACAAAAACAATGTTAATTACCCTGCATATTCATGAATTAACCATCAACAATATAACGAGATCATAATTGTACTTCTATTCTATGTAAGCAAACTTCATACTAAATTCAATCATTAGCTAAGAAATATAATTCCAATCTAATTCTAGGAAAGAAATTACATAAAATAAAACTATGTTATATCTACTCTAACAATTCAAACTGCAATAAGAAAATGCTTAAGAACATAAATTAAAACATGACATTAAAAAGTAAACTACCAAATACATTAATCAACAACTAATTAAGCAAGATCTATGTAAAAATGGAATAAGCAATCTATGATTAAAAACTGAATCTAACCCTATCCATCCATCAAATCCTTGTTAAAGAAAACTCAAAGTAAACTCTGTTCTACTCTATTTAAAACTCTCTTTTAAATTTAATTCTAACAGCATAAATAAAACACAATCTAACATCTAATTGCACACGGGGTTAGTCTAGGAATTTGCAAATTCGGTCCTAACGACAAGATCAATGCATGCTAACACAATCCTTCATACTAACCTACAAAAGAGAGTTAAAACAATTAAACTACAACAACAAACTAATTAACAAAATGATAATGCATATACAAGAAATAAAGAGAACAAGTAAACTATAAAATGCATAAACAACATAAAGAACAATTACCAGACTATTGGTGCCCCACCCTAGAAATTCGTGGTCACTTCCTAAAAGCACACCATGAATTCAGCAATTTGATTTCACCATAAAAACTCAAAAACACAGTTTCTATAGAATCTGGCAATGAAAAATATCAAAACAGAGTAAAATCGTGTTTTTCCTATCACACTGGTTCCTCTACTTAACAATTATCTGACCACCACAGTGGTATTTATAATGTTTACAGACCAAGTGGTCAACCATAGGAGGGTTGAACCACTTCTAAATTCAACAATGTACATTAAATGATGCCCTAACTGCTAAAATGGAGTGGGCCAATAATCACCCTCTTGAACAACCAAAACTGAGTTGTCAGGAGTTCAATAGCTAGAGGGAGCAAGCACGAGAAAAAACAATGTTCCTAATTCACCCACCACTGGCCGCCAATACCATAACTACCAATTCTCCCACCGTTTTTGTGCAAGACGCGGTGTTGGCCGCAGTGCCGGATTGGGTACTGGATCGAGTCCTGGAAGGACTGCCAAAAGCAGAAACATGATGCATTTTTTCCCTGTAACACCCAAAAACGTGAATTAGATCCTTGGGAGCATAAAAATGTGATGAATTATACTCAATATAAACATTAAACAAGAATCATACATACCTAGTATCTATCATACTGTTTTAGCATAAAATTCTTCAAAAAGCTCCTTCAAAACATGAAAAACACATATGTACATTCAGCAAAAGTGTCTAATAATTGTCATAAAATTGACCATATCTCGGGCCCAACACCAACACTCTATATCCTTCCTTCTCTTATCAGGATTTCATGACTCGTGATTCCGGAAAACAGCTTCCTCCACACTCCCGACTTCTGAAATGTCGATATTTCAGAGTGCCCAATCAACAGCTCACACTCCTCGAGATCTAACGGATGTTATCTCTCCTGAATTTGCGAGTGTTGAAAGACACTCGGCCTTATCATCTCCGCTGATATACTAGATCCAACGGTCCATGGAAAATTGGTGTTTCTCCATCCGAGAATTTCAACCATCCGTTCAAGTTCTCAAAGACTCATGGCCAGATAACTTGGTGTCTTTCCTCATGAGCTTGGTTTCTACAAGGTGACTTTGACCCTCGTCCTTCCTTTGAACTTTCCAAGCCTCTATCCCTCCTGAGCTTGATTTCTACTGCAGCTTCACAAATTCTAAGAGATTCTTGCATGCACTCCTTGTGGCTCTCATGATAATATATGATTATCCAAACACTCCAACTATGTGCCTTGCTTGTGACATAACTTCTTCAACTGCTCACTTAGCTAGAATAGTCTAAGACCTCAACCTGTCCTGCACACACCTTGCATGACTCTATTCTATACTTGCACTTATGTTGGTATAAGAACAACTCTATGACTCCTGATCTTTTCTGAGGTAAAACTCAAAATCTTGTCAATGCACCCCTTGCGGACCTTCACTGCACTCCTTCCAGGAATTCTTAGGACAAGAATAAATTGAAACTTATAATCTCCCTCTCACAGACTTCATACATTCAACTTGAAATCATACACATTAACCATTGAAACAAATGCATAACAGATCATATAAGAAACTTGTAAACATACCATTCAGTAGATGCAAACAGTAACCATAACAACACCATGAGCTTGAATCAAAGCATTCGTATATTAATTGAAGTTCTTATGTACATGGTTTTCTATAGCAACAACTATTTTCTCAAACAACTTCCACATCCTTTGTTCTTCTCTGCTCTCCTATGCTCCCTTTCTCTACAACTTCTACTCTTACAATTCAGAATTATAAAATACATACGAGGGAGATTTCTTGAGTTTTCCCTCCTACAATTCTAAGCTATATTATCGAAATTAAAGTCTACAACTGCTTTACATTTATTACATTAAATGCCTCCAACTGACAGATGAGAGAAATTCTCAATATCTGCATTACAATCCCCAAAACATTTAATAAAATTTACATCCTCCCAGTTGTTACATTAATGTTTCATCTTTCAAATTTCAAACGTCTTCAAAATGTGTGTTGGTGCATATCCATCTGTCCTTCGCTTGCACTTTGTTGGCAATGCGCCTACATCATACTCCTCTCCCTGAAAAATTCATGGACTCCTATCCATGAGCTCCTGCACCGTTTGTCCATGTTTCTGGATATCTGCTTCACTTTCCCAACTCGCATCTTCAATCGGGTGTCCCTTCCACTTTACCAAATATTCAAAATATGTCTTCCTTCAGGTCTTCTTACCAACTCTCTAATCAATGATCTTTTCCATCTGTGGCTTTTCAACTATAGGCATCTGCTTGACCCACTAAACTTCCTTTTAATTCTCTTCTCCTCTCACTTCATCTGCTCTGCAAGGGTACAAATCTGCTATGTTGAATATCGGTGATATGCCCACATCATCTAGAAATTCTATCTCGTAAGCATTTGCCACAAATTTATGCAATATTTTACACGGTCTTATCTTTTTCATATTCAACTTATTATATGTTCCTCTTGGGAACCTTTCTTTCCTTAGATGTGTTAAGACCAAATATCCCACTTTGAATTTAATCTCTCTCCAGTGTTGATTTGCTATGTGCTTGTATTCCTGGTTGAAACTCTACAACCACTCTTTAATCTTACTGTGGAGCTCCTGCATCTCTGTTGCAAAATCTTCCACTCCAACACTTCTGAACTCATTCTACTCTAAGTCTCTCAACTCAAATACTCCTCTTGGTTGCATTCCATACATTATCTGAAATGGGCTCTGTCCTGTGCTCCGGTTAGGTGAGTTGTTATATGCAAATTCCGCTTTGCGGCAGAAACTGATCCCACTGACTATGATGTTCAACTACTAAACTCCTCAATAAGCCTCCCAAACTCTGATTTACTACCTCATTCTATCCATCCATTTGAGGGTGATATGCTGAGATAAAAAATAGATTCATCCCCATATTTTTCCATAGTTTCCTCCAGAAATGACCAACAAATTTGGTATCTCTGTCCAAAACAATACTCTTGGGTAAACCATGAAGTTGAACAACTTCTTTGAAAAACAGATTTGCAATGTCTGTTGCATCACTGGTTTTCTGTCATGGAATAAAATGTGCCATTTTTGAGAATCTTTCAACTACCACGAATATGGAATCACAACCTCTTTGTGTCCTTGGTAGTCCTAACACAAAATCCATGCTTACCACATCTCACTACCTCTCTTGTGTTGGAAATGGTTGATACAACCCTGTATTATGTCTTTTCCCATTTGTGTGCAGTAAAATTATACATATGTTTATAAACTTCTTGACATATGTCCTCATTGCTAGTCAATAATACAAACCATTCAGTTGTGCAAATGTTTTTTCATGGCTGAAATGTCCAGCCAATCCCCCACTATGTCTTTCCTTCAAAAGGTTTTCTCTCTTAGAACTCTTCGGGATACACAACTGGTTTCCTTTGAATAACAATCCATCTTGAATTAAATATTCAATCCATTGGCTTCTATCTCTCAGAACATGATTCTCACGTGCTTCATGAGCATCCTTGAAATTTGAATCATCTCTGTACATTTCCTTAAGGCTATCAAAACCTAAGGCCTTCAAACGAAACTCATGTAGAATCAAACATTTCATGTTCAATGCATCAACAACCTTGTTAGCATTTCCAGAAATGTGCTTTATAACAAAAGTAAATTTTTGCATAAATTCAACCCATTTTGCATGTTTTTGGTTCAGTTTCTCCTATCTGGTTATAAACTGTAAGGCCTGGTTGTCGCTATACAAAACAAACTCTTTTGGAACCAGGTAGTGCCTCCATTTCTTCAATGCTTGTATGACTACATAAAAATCTTTATCATACATGGAATAATTCTTCTTGGCATCATTCAGCTTCTCAATGAAGTATGAAATTGGTCTATTGTCTTGACTTAAGACTGCTCTAATCACAAATCCACTTGCATCACATGTTACTTGAAATGTTTTAATAAAATATGGCAGAACCATAACTGGTTGTCCAGTTATCTTCTCCTTTAACAACTTGAAACTTTTATCCACTTCCTCTGTCCAATGAAAATATTTAAGTCTTTTATTGACTATGTCCATCATTGGTGCACAAATTCCACTGAAATTTCTAATGAACTTACTGTAAAAACTGGATAGTCCATGGAAGCTTCTAACTTCAAAGATATTCCTCGGCGATGACAACTCTTTGATTGCTTTTACCTTTTCAGGATCCATCTTCAATGCATTCGAAGAGAACACAAAACCCAAATAAATAATCTATGTCTTCATGAAAGATGACTTCTTCAGATTTATCAACAACGTCTCTTAATGAAACCTCTTCATTAGTAAATTTAAATGTCTGAAATGTTCTTCTTTATTCTTACTGAATATTAGTATATCATCAAGATACACAATTACAAACTTTCCAATGAAATCTTTTAAGACTTCATTCATCAATATCATAAAAGTACTTGGCACATTTGTCAAGCCAAAATGCATGACAAGCCATTCATACAATCCTTCATTCGTCTTGAATGTTGTCTTCCATTCATCACCTTCCCTCATTCTAATCTGATGATATCCACTTTTCAAATCAATTTTTGAAAAAAAAAATTCTCCACTCAAGCAATCCATCAAGGCATCCATCCTAGGTAAAGGAAATATATACTTGATGGTGATTTTTTTTATAGCCCTCGAGTCTGTACACATTCTCCATCCACCATCCTTCTTCGGACTTAACACTATAGGTACAACGCATGGACTCAAGATTTCTCTAATCAACCCTTTGTCCATCAAATCCTGGACTTGCTTATTAAATCCTTCATTCTCTTGCAGCGTCATTCTAAACGCTACTTTGTTTGGTAAACTCACTCCTGGTATAAGGTCAATGTGATGGATTATACGTCTAATGGGTGGCAACGAACAAGGCAAATCATCCACCACTATATCAGCAAAATTCTTCAGTAGTTCCTGAATTTCCTCAAGTAGATCATCTATTGAGGTACTGGTCAAGATGACCCTATGTTTTCTCACAACAACAAACTCCGTTTATTCTTCCTTCTTGAATTCATCCAGAAGTTCCTTCCCACTCATGAGAAGTATAGTATTTCTTCTTTCTTCGTTCGCCTTCTTGTCCTCAATTGGCAGCAACATATGTGTCCTACCATTTTTCTTCAAGTTGTATGTGTTATTTCTTCTGTCATGACTAACATTTATGTCATATTTCCACGGCCTCCCCAACAAAATATGGCAGGCATCCATGGGAACAACATCACATACGATCTGATATCTATATCCCCCTATCTTAAATTCAACCAAACATTGTTTAGTGACAGTTGCCTGATATATTTTCTACAACCACAAAACCTTGTATGGGCTTGGATGTGATACTATCTCCAACTCTAGATTTTCCACCATCTCTATGGATACTAAATTATCCATGCTTCCACTGTCAACCATCACCTTGCATACCCTATCCTTGGTCTTGCAAGAAGTCCTAAATAAATTCTTCCTTTGGACTAGATTCTTCATCTCTTTCTCTGGCTTCAAGAGAATTTTCCTCATCATCAAGGATCTTCCTCCTTCTGCATATTGTGCCTCAACACTTCACCTTTTCACTTCTAAAATGTGATATTTTCCTCCTCCAACCCTTTTTCTATTGGGACATTCGAAATATTTTTGTCTGATCTTTCCACAAACAAAACACTTTATTTCACCTCCTCTACCTCTTCCTCTTCCTCTTTCTCAAGGAAATCTTTTCCTTTCATCATGTTGTCCTCCTTGCGAGCTTCCTCCCCTCTCTAGGTGGCTATGAGGTTTCTTTTCTTCATCCTTGGGCTTCTGTACTCTATCCTAGGCAATTACTTTGCCTCTACCCTGACTTCTACCTCTGCCCTTTTGACCTTGCTTTCGGGCTAATTTCACTTCTTCCTTTGAAGCAATCTGATAAGCATATTCTACATTCTTGATTGTCACCATGATCATCTCATCCTAAATCTCATATCTCAATCCATTCATGTATCTGGTGAATTTTTCATCATCACTCTCTCGATGACCAACTCTAATGTTTAACCTATAAAATTCCTTAGAGTATTCCTTCATTGTCATCCCTTTCTATCGAAAACTATGCATTCTTCGAAACATATTAATTTGGTAATCTCTAGGTATGAATTTGGATTTCATCTTGGCAACCATCCTATCCCATATTTTAATTCTTTGTTTTCCTTTGCAATGCCTGTCAGCCTGCAGTTCATCCCACCATAGTGTTGCATTCCCTTTCAATCTAGTGACAACATGATTTACTTTCTTATCTTCATAGATATCCTCATAATTGGAGTGTTTATCTAGAGATATAAACCAGTCTAGTAGATCCTCAATGTCTAAGTTTCCTTCATACATCGGGATGTCCATTTTTTCTCTGGCACCTATTCTTGCAACAACTTTAAATAGGCATTCCTCTGTAGCATCTTCAGCTACAACTTCTTCCTCGGCTCCAAATTCATTCTCTCTCTCATCCTCACTGATGTTTTCAGTATTAGGTGTTCACCTCTGTGTTGTATCCATAGCATCCAATCGAGCACGAAGTTCTCTTATTTCCCTTTCCATGGCTGGATCGGGTAAGGTTCTTTTTGGATGTCTCCTCGGCGACATTGTTTCAATTTGTCCATAAAGAATTCAATCACAACTATCATTTGTCTTTCGTTTCTTACAACAACAAAAAAAATGTAAGCTCTGATACCACCTGATGCAAAACCCACCTTAGTAGGGTTTGCTTGACCTCCCGGTCTTTGGATCTTCAAATTCTCGAGCTGAAATGGCTCCTTTGGTGCCCGTTGGAACCCTTCACATATACAACCACATGTCCTTTTCTAAAATCTGCCTGCGTGAACATGCACTAAGACACGAGCCTCCACTCCATGTGACCATTGGTGTAAGGCTTGACCTAATAGAGCCTTAAAAACATAAATTTAAATTTAGAAATGTTATCATAATTTATTTTCTGTTCACTATTCATCATAATAACAATTCATTGTTCAATGGAATTTAAAAATGAGCAACATGATAATGAATAACATGTTTAGCATAATAAAAATGAACAATATAAAAATAATGAACACATCATAATAATGATAATAAATACCTCAAACTGATGTTGTTCTAAAACTCTACCCAAGCTGAAGCTCTATCCAAAATTGGTTAACCTTCCAGCCAACTAGGAACAACCTATCCGACTCCCTAGCCCCAAGATTCCTTACAGTTTCCAAGCCACCGAGCCCAAAATTCCCAGCAACAGGTGCCCCCTTTGAAAGTCCTCAAGAAAGATCCTCAAGCAAGCTGCAAGTAAAACCAGTCATACAGATGCAGTCCAAAACTCTCCTCCCCTTCTTCTTCTCCCTCCCTCCTGAATTAAAAATATATTAACCCCAAAATAGCTTCTCCTTCCCGAGTCCTCCCCCATGCCTTATCCTCTTCTCCTCCCTTATCCAACTGCCTTATCCCCCCATTAAATCTCAACCACCTTATCCCCCCCTTAAATATCAACCACCTTATCCCCCCTTCCATAAATGGGTCCATCTACCAATACAATTATATTATTAACTAAGTCTTCATAATTAATAAATAAATAAATAAAATATATTTTAATAGTTTATTAAACTAATATTTATTAATATAATACTTATCAAACTAAAATTTATTAAAGGATTAATTAAGTTTGTTATATACACCCACCCTTCAAGAAACTTCGTCTGGAAGTTAGAGTAATTTACAAAACAAGGGAAATGACACGAGGTTCATGCATTCATATCCAATAAACAACATTATCAGTAAGTAAGCAAGAGAAAAATCATACATACTAGTGTATATGTGCAATAAATGCATGTGTAGCTATCACATACAAGTCTCGTGCATGTACTAATGATAATAACTATCATTTCTATAGTAATTTTTGTATGCATCCAATCCAATCAACAAGACTAATCATTTTATAAAAGATAATAAACCAATCAAATGTTTACGAAATCCTTTAATTACAATAATCTATCTCAACAACGTTTATTTAGAAAATTTTAGTTTAGTTAAATAATTATGAATATACACATATATACATATTTTCTTTTCAGAAGGGAAAACAATAAATTCCACCATAAGGAAAATCTTCAAACACTCTCAACTATTTCTATTCATCCTTCCTCCCTAACCTACTTCCATCTTCCATTTCTATCCTTCCTCTGTTGGACTATATTGGAGCATCAACTATATTTACCTAACTCCAAATATTACCTGTAAGCGAAAGTGTCATTATCTTGAGAAAGCTTCCCTAGCAAGCAACTGATAGTCATCATCGCACGTCTAGGGGAGTGTGAGCTAACACCACCCTCCCATGACTCCAAGTTTCAGAGGATACACGGTGGGAAATGCCTCCACCCCTCCTAATAGGACTAGGGTCCACACCCTACAATGGAATATATAGTGGCACCATGTTGCTAGGAAGCTTTTCATCGTTTATTCAATTTTTGGGCAGTCTCACCACCTGAAAACCTACACTGGTTCACATGTCAAAGAAGTGAATTTGTACCAATATAATTTCACATACAAAGATCCATACCATATTTTTTCTTGGTCGGTGGTCATGACATCCATTTTATTACCACTATCCCTTAGCTATTCCATAGCCCATTGATCCAGAAATTAGTTTATAACACAAACTCATACATATCTATGCATTATCATCATGTACATGCATTTGATCAGAATCTCAATTCAGTATCCACGTACCAACAACTTTAAATGTCAAATTTTTCAAGTTAGAAATAGATCTCATAATATCCCAATAATTCAAGTGACGTTACTCATTCATAGAATTTTCATTTACATAATAGATCGCATCATATCCATCACCATTCAAATAACATTTAAACATTCATAGAATTTACATTCTCATAATAGATCGCATCATATCCATCATCATTCAAATAACATTTAAACATTAATAGAATTTGCATTCACATAATAGATCGCATCATATCAATCATCATTCAAATCAATTTTAAACATTCATAAAGGTTCCTACATCTTAAAAGTTCAAGTGTATCATTAATAGTTTCACTGTGAATAGAAAATAAAGGTGATTAGGCCTCAGGTAATCCTAGTTCTCTAAGTCAAAAGGTGGTGTTACATACACCAAACCTTCAAGAAACATATTCTCGAGGTGGTAAAAAAAGTGAGGGATAATCTTGTTGTAATGTCTCGGCATCCTCCCAAGTACAAGATCCTCGGCTGATCCGGATTATTTTCGGCACGAAATGAGAGCAGAGATATAATAAAGAAATGCACAAAGATATCACATATATCCAATAATATAACAGAAATATATCATAGATGCAACCATAAACACAAAGATACAGTAATACACGATTTCTATTAATGAAAGAAATGTACAGAGACTGTAAAAATACAAAGTGAAAGACTCGCTAGAATGGTGGAATCTTATATCTGAGAAGAGATGTGATGGCTACTCAATAAAAAGGAATGCAAAAAACCCTAGACATCCAAAAACCTAACCCTAGGAGATGAAGCACCAAAAGTCATGTGGGCCCGTATGGGTAAGTTAGTACATCAACTTCCCGAGGTCGTAACTTTTCCATACGATCTTCGTTTTAGATGTATGATAGCTCGTTGGAAAGGTATCGTCAAGGAGATTCATTTTGGGGGTTCAATCATGCATTTTTTCTATCATTGGGAACCTAGATCTTTAAAAACATTCATTTAGGCCCTTAAAATGGCCCCAGAAGTTAAAACCTGCTAAAAATAGTAAATTGCCAAAATTGCTAGAAAATTGTTTTGAGCCTATCAAAAAAGGTGGGTGGCCATTGATATCCACATGGATCAATCCTCCCTCCTTAGGAAGAAATGGTATCCATTGCATTGAGTTCCCGAGGGAGAGGGAAAATTGTTTGTTGGATCTGCATCTTGGTGAGCTGCTTGTAATGCTAGAGACATTGCGCTGCTTAGTTTGTGGAAGTATGTCATGAACCTGCTGAAGCTAAGGTTGTTCAAAAAGTTGAGATACATGAGAGGAAGGTGTGCAGAAGGAATCTTTACGCTTTGCTACAACCTTGTCAACTTGCTTTTGTTTGATAGAAGGTGCAGGGGGTGAGGTTGTAGTGGTTGAAGTGTCCTTCTGTTCCCCTTTTGAGAAGATTGTGAAGAAGCTGAATTTTGCAGTATGAGATACTACCTTGTGACACTTTTTAGGTGGAACAATAGTTGGAACGACCTCTGGAATTCTATAGAGATGACCCCCCAAAGTAACAATGACACTATGGGGTCGAGACACATAAACAACATGGCATCTCCACATATATGGTTAGCCCAAGAGAACATCACAGACATCCAGTGGGGAAACATCACATAATACCTCATCCTTGAAGGGTTGGATACCATATGACAATCAACACTGGTGGCTGACACAAAGATCTCATCTTTTCTGAAGCCACTCGATGTTGTATGGTTGCAAGTGTGGTGTTGTCGACAATCCCAACCGTTTGACAACCTCTGCTGAGATGAGGTTTTTCTGGCTTTCGCTATCAACAATAAAATGCAGTGGGGTCCCCTTCACCCAAATCTATGAATGAAAAAGGCACTCCCCCTCTTCAGGATCTGTTGGTTCTTCTAGTTGAATTGTTGCGGTCACGAAAATAGCAGTGGGGTCTGTGTCAATGATCTGTCCTTTACCAGTATTTTCATAATCATATTCTAAATCAGGGTTTGTCTCCTTATCTTTGATCTCAGCCACCAATGACTATTTTGAGCGACATTCATTGTTGTTGTGCCAGGGGCTTTTGTGGAAATCACACCATTTTTCGGTGTCCTTCTTTGTCTTCCCATGACCCTTCTTTTCCTGTGTCTTGGACTAGTCTTCGAGAGACTGTTTGTTAGGGTCGTCTTTGTCATACTTTTGTTGTTGCAGATTTTCATACCCAAATTCCCATTTGTTCTGGTTCTTAAATTTATGCTCAATTTTAACAGCATATCGATAAGCAGCACCGAGTGATGAGATGTCCATAAAATCCATTTCAGTCTGCGTGTATCTGTGTAGAGCCCCATGGTATTTTAGAACCAAATGTCACTCAGAGGCTTTGATACCCAGCTTGGTGCGCAAGGTATGGAAGGTATTGGTGAACTCCGGAAATTCTTGGCCCTTCTCTTGCTGTAGTGTGGTCCATCTCATGTATTGGTCCTCATAGTTGCCAACAGGGTAATATTGTTTTTTTACCGCATCCACAAAAAAATCCCAAGTGGGATCGACCCCATATATTCTAGAATCCTCTGTGGAACATTTCTCCCAGTAAGTTTCCCACCAATGTTTGGTATGAGGGAGATATTTAAGGAGTGTGAAGGTGATCTTTTCTTTGTCAGAAAAATTGTGAACAGAGAAATAACCTTCTAGCAGAGTTAACCATTTTTCTAGGGCTTCTGCATCTATCTGTCCTTCAAATACAGGAATATCAAAATTAACTTGTACCTTGAAAGGAAAGGTGACTCCAAAGTGGTCGATTGATGAAGACGTGCATGATTTTATCGGCAGGCGTTTAAGGATGTGGGAAAAATTCTCCATCATTTCGTCCCTCTGTCACGTGAGAGCTTGCTCAAGCAACAGATTGATATAATCGCCTGCTACGTCGTTTTTATTTTCTTCCGCCATTGAGGATTTCTTGGGTGAGTGAGAGTGATTGTATTCAAGAGAGACAAGCTCAAGACCCAACTTGCTACACTCAAACCTCGTCGAGGACATGCACTGAAAAAATGATCAGGAGCAGCCTGCCCTGATACCACTGATCCAGATTATTTTCAGCACGAAATGAGAGCAGATATATAATAAATAAATGCACAGATATATTGCATATATCCAATAATATAACAGAAATATATCATAGATGCAACCATAAACACAGAGATACAATAATACATGATTTTTATTAATGAAAGAAATGTACAGAAACTATCAAAATACAGAGTGAAAGACTCGCTAGAATGGTGGCAGCTTATCTCTAAGAAGAGATGTGACGGCTACTCAAATTTGCAAGAAGATGATTACAATGAGGCTCTGAAGGCCTTTTTATAATAAACAATAATTCCAAAAACCATATGCATCCAAAAACCTAACCCTAGGAGATGAAGCGCCAAAAGTCATGTGGGCAATGTTTGGGTAAGTTAATACATCAACTTCCCGGGGTCGTAACTCTTGCATACGATCTCCGTTTTAGGCTTATGATAGCTCGTTGAAAAGGTATCATCGAGAAGATTAATTTTTTGTGCTCAATAATTCCTTTGGATATCATTGAAAACCTCAATCTCGAAAAAACTTCATTTAAGCCCTCAAAATGGCCCCAAAAATTAAAACCTGCTAAAAATAGTAAATTGCCAAAATTGGCAGAAAACTGTTTTGAGCCAGTCGAAAAAGGTGGGTGGTCACCGATATCCACCTGGATCAATCCTCCCTCCTTAGGAATCAATTTTCTCCATTGCGTTGAGTTCCCTTGGCAGAAGGAAAAGTGTTTGCTGGATCCATATCTTGTTGAGTTGCTTGTATAGCTAGAAACATTGCGCTACTTAGTTTGTGGAAGTCTGTCATGAACCTATTCAAGCTGAGGTTGTTCAAAAAGTTGATATACATGAGAGGAAGGTGTGCAGAAGGAATATTTGCACTTTTCTACAACCTTTTTGACTTGCTTCTATTGGATAGAAGGTGTAGGGGGCGAGGCTGTAGTGGTTGCAATGTCCTTTTGTTCCCCTTTTGAACAGATTGTGAAGAAGCTGAATTTTGCAGTATGAGATACTACCTTGCGACACTTTTTAGGTGGAAAAATAGTTGGAACTACCTCTGGTATTCTGTAGAGATGACCCCCCAAAGAAACAATGACACTACAGGGTCAAGACTCATAAACAACATGGTGTCTCCACATATATGGTTGGCCCAAGAGAACATCACAGACATCCAGTGGGGAAACATCACATAATACCTCATCCTTAAAGGGTTGGATGTCGTATGACAATCAACACTCTTGGATGACACAGAGATATCGTCCTTATCGAAGCCACCTGATGTTGTATGGTTGTGGGTGTGGTGTTGTATACAATCCCAACTATTTGATGATCTCTGCTGAGATGAGTTTTTTTTGGCTTCCGCTATCAACAATAAAATGCAGTGGGGTCCCCTTCACCCACATCTGTGAATGAAAAAGGTGCTCTCCCTCTTCAGGATCTGTTGGTTCTTCTGGTTGAATTGTTGCAGTCACGACAATAGAAATGGGGTCTGTGTCAATGATCTATCCTTTACCAGTATTTTCAGAATCAAATTCTGAATTAGGGTTTGGCTCCTTGTCTTTGATCTCATCCACCAATGACTATTTTGAGAGAAATTCATCGATGTTGTGCCAGAGGTTTTTTTGGAAATCACACCATTTTTTGATGTCCTTCTTTGTCTTCCTGTGACCCTTTTTTCTTGTTTCTTGGACTGGTTTTTGGGAGTCTGTTTGTTAGGGCCGTCTTTTTCATACTTTGGCTATTGAGGATTTGCATACCCAAATTCCCATTTGTTATGGTGCTTAAATTTATGCTCATTTTTAACAACATATCGATAAGCAACACAAAGTGTTGAGATGTCCAGAAAATCCATTTCATTCTGGATGTATTTGTATAGAGCCCCATGGTATTTCAGAACCAAATGTCACTCGGAGTCTTTGATACCCAGCTTGGTGTGCAAGGTATGGAAGGTATTGGTGAAATATAGAACTTCTTGGCCCTTCTCTTGCCGCAGTGTGGTCCAACTCATGTACTGGTACTCATAGTTGCCAACAGTGTAATATTGTTCCTTTACCGCATCCACAAAAAAATCTCAAGTGGGATCGACCCCATATATTCCAAACTCCTTTGTGGAACTTTGCTCCCAGTAATTTTCCCACCAATATTTTACATGAGGAAGAGTTTTAAGGAGTGCGAAGGTGATCTTTTCTTTGTCGAAAAAATTGTGAACAGAGAAATAACCTTCGAGCAGAGTTAACCATTTTTCTAGGGCTTCTGCATCTATTTGTCCTTCAAATACAGGAATATCAAAATTAAATTGTACCTTGAAAGGTGATGTTCCTGAAAAGTGGTCACTTGATGAAGATGCGCCTGATGCTATCGGCAGGAATTTAAGGATGTGGGAAAAATTCTCCATCATTTGGTCCCTCTCTCGCGTGAGAGCTTGCTCAAGCAACAGATTGATAGGATCGTCTGCTCCGTTGTTTTTCTTTTCTTCTACCATTGAGGGTTTCTTGGGTGTGTGAAATTGATTGTCTTCAAGAGAGACATGCTTGATACCCAACTTTCTATACTCGGACCTCGTCAGGGACATGCACTGAAAAAATGATCAAGAGAAGCCTGCTCTGATACCACTGATACAGATTATGTTCGGCATGAAATGAGAGCAGAGATATAATAAAGAAATGCACAGAGATATCATGTATATCCAATAATATAATAGAAATATATCAGAGATGCAACCATAAACACAGAGATATAGTAATACACGATTTCTATCAATGAAAGAAATGTACAAAGACTATAAAAATATAGAGTGAAAGACTCGCTAGAATGGTGGCATCTTATCTCTGAGAAGAGATGTGACGGCTACTCGCATTCACAAGAAGATGATTACAATGACACTCTGAAGGCATTTTTACAATAAAAAGGAATGCCAAAAACCCTAGACATCCAATAAACAAACCTTAGGAGATGAAGCGCCAAAAGTCATGTGGGCCCCGTTTGGGTAAGTTTCTACATCAACTTCCCGAGGTCGTAACTTTTGCATATGATATCGTTTTAGGCGTATGATAGCTCGTTGGAAAGGTATCGTTGAGGAGATTCATTTTGGGGGATCAATGATTCCTTTGGCTATCATTGAGAACCTTGATCTTGAAAAACCTTCATTTAGGCCCTCAAAATGGCCCCGTAAGTTAAAACCTGCTAAAAATAGTAAATTGCCAAAATTGCCAAAAATTGTTTTGAGCCAGTCAGAAAAGGTGGGTGGCCACATATATCCACCTATCCCTCCTTATGAAGAAATGGCCTCCATTGTGTTGAGTTCCCATGGGAGAGGGAAAAGCATTTGTTGGATCTACATCTTAGTGAGCTACTTGTATTGTTGGAGACGTTGCGCTACTTAGTTTGTGGAAGTCTGTCATGAAACTGTTGAAGTTGAAGTTGTTCAACAAGTCGAGCTACATGAGAGGAAGGTGTGCAGAAGGAATCTTTGTGCTTTGTTGCAACCTTTTTGACCTACTTCTTTTTTATATAAGGTGTAGGGGGTGAGGTTGTAGTGGCTGCAATGTCCTTCTATTCCCCTTTTAAACAAATTGTGAAGAAATTGAATATTGCAGTATGAGATACTACCTTGCGACACTTTTTAGGTGGAACAATAGTTGGAACTACCTCTAGTATTCTTTAGAAATGACCCCCCAAAGTAACAATGACACTACGGGGTCGAGACTCATAAACAACATGGCATCTCCACATATATGGTTGGCCCAAAAGAACATCACAGACATCCAATGGGGAAACATCACATAATACCTCATCCTTGAAGGGTTGGATGTCATATGACAATCGACACTGTTGGTTGAAACAAATATCTCATCCTTACTGAAGCCACTCGATGTTGTATAGTTGCGGGTGTGGTGTTGTCGAAAATCCCAACTATTTGACGACCTTTGCTGAGATGATGTTTTTCTAGCTTCTTCTATCAACAATAAAATGCAGTGGGGTCCCCTTCACCCACATATGTGAATGAAAAAGGTGCTCCCCCTCTTTAGGATCTATTGGTTCTTCTGGTTGAATTATTGTGGTCGCAACAATAGCAGTGGGGTTTATGTCAATGATCTGTCATTTATCAGTATATTCAGAATTATATTATGAATCAAGGTTTGGCTCCTTATCTTTGATCTCGGCCACCAATGACTATTTTGAGCGGAATTCATCGGTGTTGTGCCAGAGGATTTTGTGGAAATCACACCATTTTTCGGTGTCCTTCTTTGTCTTCCCATGACCCTTCTTTTCCTGTGTCTTGGACTAGTTTTCGGGAGACTGTTTGTTAGGGCCATTTTTTTCATACTTTGGTTGTTGCAGATTTGCATACCCGAGTTCCCGTTTGTTCTGGTGCTTAAATTTCTGCTCAATTTTAACATCATATCGATAAGAAGCACCGAGTGATGAGATGTCCATAAAATCCATTTCAGTCTGGATGTATCTGTGTAGAGCCCCACAGTATTTCAGAACCAAATGTCGCTCGGAGTCTTTGATACCCAGCTTGGTGCACAAGGTATGGAAGGTATTGGTGAACTTCGGAACTTCTTGGCCCTTCTCTTGCCACATTGTGGTCCATCTCATGTACTGGTCCTCATAGTTGCCAACAGGGTAATATTGTTCCTTTATGTAATATACCAGATATAAAAAGTATGCAGAACATAAATAAAATGCTAGAAATGGAAGAGTAACAGTAGTATAACCAGCATAATCTCCATAATAACACAGAAATGATATAAGAACAACAACATAAATGACAGTTTGATTCAGAAAGAAATGTTCATGCTCCTCTTCGAGGGGGCAACCTCCAGTCGAGAAACACTATGTTACAATAATCTCCAAGCTCGGGTTTTCATACCCTCGACCCTTATTTATACTAAATATGTCTATCAAGAGAAGCATCTAGAGGAAGATCCTTCTAGAAGCGAAAGATTCTATTAGGTCTTCTTACATCCTCCTTATTCTATTTTATTGAAAG
>JZKD02S1592225.1:128810-184089 GCA_000966675.3 Picea glauca
TTATTATTATTTTATTTTTATTTTATTATTTGTTTGTTATTATAATTATTTTATAATCAAAAAAATATTTTTATTTTTATTTTTAACAAAAAACAGATAATTTAAATCAATCAAACAAATTTAAACCAAAAAAGAAAACAAAATGAATTTGTTTTAAAACAAAAATAAATAAATAAAATTTATAATGGTTATCAGCATTCACCAACAGATTGCTCCTCGCCAGAAAAGAAGTAATGCCCTATCTAGCTACCCATATAGCATATTAAGTTAACCAATTGCCAAAATGGCCAATTACCATGGTTTGGACGCATTCAATCCATTGAACGCATAGTGTCAGGGAGAAATAATTCTTGTTGGAGCATGCCTATTTACCATTCCGCCCCTCCGAAGAGAAAAATGTGTGTAAAAACATATCCAACCTTTGCTACGTGATAGGTCCTGGGAAGGAATATCTGAGGCTCTGAAGCTTCTCCATAAACGCTCCCATCAAGATCCTGTAGGGAGACAAGATACCATATTGTTGACACTGAACGTTCCCCTCCAGACTGATGATGGGCACTCAATACCTGCAACTGTCCAGTTTTCCTAAACTTAACTTTTATTAGAATACCATACTTGTCGAAATCCATGTCATGCTCATCAAGTGTTACTTCTCTAGAAAGAGCCATCTCTTGAAAGTTATGGCTGAAAGTTTCATTGATTATTTACAGATCTAGATGCGAAACTCCCCATTTTCTACCCAACGGATCCAATTCCAGTCCACAACATATCTCATAGTTTTAGAACCAGAAGTAGAAGAGCCAGAGGCATGGACCAAGGCAGAAAAAGAAGGTGCGGGTATTCGTTTTTCCCTGTTCCCTGTCTGTCTTAGCCTGTGCCCTGTCCCTTGTATGTCTACCTTACCCTGTAAGTTTGGAGGTGGCTAAAGAAGACAAAGAAGAATGCATAATCTCTCTTTATAATACCATGGTCATAATTTATCTCGCCCCCGCGGTCAACAATGAAATCATGAATGAGATCAGAGGTGGTGGTGTCTACAACAAAAATCAAATCATGGCCTGAATCAACGAAGTCCAAAATTGTAGACAAATCCAAGGAGGTCATCATATAGGTACTAGTCATATCTCTGTAGTGTGATCTTGGGATCATGCATGGTCCTTGTCCCAACAAAAGTGCTTGAACAATATCAAGGATTTTCTGGTCAGTGGTTTCTTGATCTATCTTACTGATAACACCAATAGTCCTTGTACCATCAACATTGAATTCAAGGGTCGGTTTAAGAGCTCGGGACAAAGATATTTTCGGTGCCTGTGATGTAGGCACTACTACCAATAGAATTGCATCACTATATTCTGCATAGTCACTCGTCATTGAATCATCCACAATCCATTGATCAAGTCCAAGCAAATCAATTAGTGTCAATGGTGGAGAAGTGTGTGTGCATAAGAAAAAGAGACTTCTCTAATAACCATGGATTCTACTACACAAAAGAAAAATCATCAACATTTTTCTTCAGGCACGACAACTCATGGATTGTTTCAACCATTGCAATGGCACAGTTAGTAGGCATGGATGCTTCAACATAACCTCCAGCCTTATGAATCTTGGCACGCTCTTGATGATAAATTGCTTTACGTTGACTGATTCCCAACAGTTGTGAATAGAAATGCTCCTTTGTCAGATATCACCCTGGACAATAGTTGGTACCATTCTTTTGTTAAAGCACCAGCAACAATGCCCTCCTCTCCTTGAAACTGCACAGTCAAGCACCCTTTAATGTTATCTACCAAGCGAATCCATAAGTGATTGTAAAATCTTCTAAAACATATGTTCGACGAACACAAATATGGAGTGGATTATAGTTGTGTTTCTCATTTTGTTGTCTAATCAGAGAGCAAAAAAAATGATTGCTTTTTGTCAAAGTCAATTAAATGAGGTGTCTTGTGCATAAGAGAAAGAGACTTCTTTAATAACCCTGGATTCTGCCGCACAAAAGAATTCAGAGGTCGTCGATGCTTTTCAACAAATTATACAAATGTCATACCTACCTCTACTCTTCTATATTGTGTAGCATCACTCACACTAGCATCATTGGAATCATGTTGCACAACAGTGGGTCGTAGCTGCAACTTCTTAGATAAAACAAAAATGCCTCTATAAACAACAAAACCCTTTGTGTGCCAAGATGAAGAGGTGGTGCTATGGATGTTGTTGCAGCCTTCCTGCTTGATGCAGCAGAGAAATCAGAAATATTTCCCAATCACAGCCTATTTCACTTATACAACTACTCAATCCTTGCCATAATGGATCAAGTGTTGCATTCCCTGGTTACAACAATAGCTTTCCAAGTGCGATTGGAATTTTCTAAACTCTTCTGATCATTATTAGTAGTTGACCTTGCATCTCCAATGTTGGAAATCAAAACCAATTGCCCAAGAATCCGTTGCTCCACCCTGCCATCCTCGAGGTAGCCCAGTAGAGAGAACATTAGCATATAAGAAAACGCAAGCACACAACCTGTTGCACATGGTTAGAACTGTCATCCTGAAATTAATTCTCAATTAATAAGTGCGCTCAAGTGTTAAAAATAAAAAATAATTCTGTCTTATTGAAACAATCAAATCTTTGAAATAACAAGCGCATCCAGATTAATAGCAAGAGCCACCGTATATTATTTTGTTTGGTACAGTGGGCATGGCTAGCGAATTAAATGGGCATGAAATAGCATTGGTTCTTCGAGGACAACAAAAATTAGATCTAGGCAGTATTTGAAATTGGATTTTGCCCATTGATCGTACCAGATCCACAACGGACGTGTCCCAATCAATCTGGTGTTTGAAAACACTGGTGTCCATCGTGGCAGCCTCTTAATCCTATTTCCAATCGCGATCTCTGCATTCTGTTAGAAATACACTCCAGCATATTGTTTTCAATTTTAAAAATTAGATCACCAATCAGTGTTAAATATTGCTACAAATCTTATCAAATTGAATTTACTCCAGCAGAAAATTCTCTTTAAATATGGATCTAAAACATATAATTGAAGCTTGATATACACAAGAAGATTCTACTGGTTTCTATCTTTTCTAAAACAATAAAATTTAATGCGACCCACTTAGTGGAGATAATTTAACCCCACAAAGATCTCCAAATTAAATTTATGAGGAAAATGAGGAAGCAAAGGCATTGCTCCCAATTGTTGGTACAACGTACAGGAATATTGTATGTAAATGACTTTCATTATTGGGAAGTAAGTATTCCATCGTTTGCACGTCATCAAAACTAGTAACACCTCCGCACAATGAAATATCTCAAGCCGATGAAGACTTTGTCCAGATTTGGCAACTATAATATGGCCTGTGAGAGTTAGAGTATAGTGAATGGGTACGTCTATAAATTTTAAAGTGAGGAGAGGAGTATTAAAATCATTAATGGGCAGACTAATAGAACCTTGCAAGTTTTTTATTCAATCGAGCTTTATGTGGTGATTTATGTGCATATAATATTTTGTTTATTTGCAGAGTTATTTCCAGGCATCTATAGGATAAGGGGCGAGAGAAAAATTAAGGTGCGCAAACCAAAAAAATAAACTAGGCTAAAGTTTAAAAATGAGATTGGATCTTGGGAGGGTTGTTGTGTGAGAGTTATCAAATTCCAAACCTTCTTATTCATTTTGTTTTATATATATATATATATAATGTACTTACTATTTTTTATTTGCAGATGGAGGGTGCACAACCATTTCATTTATTTATTAATTTTTCAAAATAAAGAATAAAATAAAAATTTATTTAGCAAGGATCTAAGAAAAATAAAATAAAATAAAATTACGAGCAAATGGAAGACGAAAAATAGATTAGGCTAAATTTTATTTTCGTCAATTAATTCATATTCCTAAAATCAACCAATCAGTCATCCTACTTTATGATCCTCGTGATCGCACGAAGCGGAGAGCATACTTATTCTAGCAAGAATAAAAAACTTGAAAATAAAGCCCTACCTACACTATGCTAATTAGAAATGAGAGAGTTGTTACATGTAATCAAATAGCCAATGTATCCATGCACGTAACAGTAATAAAAATATGTTGTCTTTCAATTTAGCAATTGACAGTCGAGAATATGTATGGGCGTGCAAAATTAGCTACTGAAGTTCTAAATTAACAAAATAAAAAGGAAAACTAAGTGGAACTAACCTAGTACTTTCTTGAAACCAACGTTCGATTAGGATTTCGTAGGGGTAATTTGTCTTACTGAGATCATGTTGCAGCTTCTTACTGTCCTTCTTGACCTCCTACTTGCCTAATTGTTCTTTATTAAATATGCAGGATTCTTCGTATGTTGATTCTTCATTCACCTCTGGAGGAGTAATTAAGCTTCCAGCTACTGTCAAGATCTCCTCTTCCAGAGAAGAGGAGATCCCAACTTTTGCTAGGACTTGAGTGAGTTGTTCCAAGCTTAAACTCATTGTTAAACCATGTTAAAAAAAGGGTTCTTACAGCACCCAAAACCGAAATAAATAAAAATAAAAATAAATAAATAAAAAAAAAAATAAAAAAAAAATACAAAATTGAATAAAAGAACTCTTACTGAAATGGAAAATAATTACTCTTCACAATTGCAGAAATTAAAACATTCCTGATGGTTGGTAGGGACAATGAGTAATATACATTGAAGCAACTCTATGACCCTTAGAACCAACACATGTAGATCACACTTGCAAAATTGAAATTTACACTAACTTGCAGGAATTGAAATTTACACTACCCTACATCTTCTTAGCCACATGTCACCTCAGAGTTAGGAGCATGTCTAATTACTCTTTCATGAAAAAGAAATTTAAACTACCACACTTGTAGGAATTGAAATTTACACTACACTACATGTCCTTACCCATATGTCACCTCAGAGTTAGGAGCATGTCTAATCATAGTTGCATGAAAAATAAATATAAACTCCAATCCATCATGCTTCCCCGACAAGGAAGCCAAAATGTCAAGCTCTAAAGATGTCCTAAAAACAACCTTTATGCATCAATCAAAGCTAGGTGCTGGCACAAGCGTTTTACTTGTTGCCTACATAGGTTCTTACCTTTCGTTTTCAATACCCAGCCTCCAAAGATGAAACACTTGTAAAGGAACAACAATCATAAAGGGAATGACAGTTTCTCTATTCAAAGGAAAATCACGACCTGCAAAAGGAACAACAGTCGTTGCATTGGGCTGAACTAATGTTGAATTAATTGCATTGTATTATTTACCCAACTTATATAATTTTTCAACCCGAGGTTCACAAACTGACAAAGCACACGCAAAGTATATGTAATATTGAATAATAACTAATCTAATCTAATGTTTAATCTATGACTGGAATTGAATCGTTAATCTAACACACGACTAAAATAGAATCATTAATCTAGCACGCGACTTGGAATTGAAATTAATCTAGGAAAGGGAAATTGCGTGAAGGAAATTAATCTAGGAATGGAGAACTACATGAAGGAAAAGTAGATACAACATGTGAAGAATTGAATGACACAACAACATATGTGAGCTCACGCCAATGAAGCAATCTTACATTACAAGAACYAAATCAATCTTCATAACATAATAATGAAAGCATGAAAACCAAATCCATGAATCAAAGCTAAGAATCCCTTTCTCTTTCGAATCCTAATGACTACCATTAATGACTACTCTAATTCTCTAATTACAACTGAAATCTCATGAAGAGAGAGCACTCTCTTTTATACATGAGAGCCTTGAAGATAAGATAACCATCTCATTATTAAAGATCCACTTTTCTCAACCTATTTCCCATTATTACAAAATATAATCCCTTTAAATCCTCACACATATCTCTCATATATCTTAGATAAGATATTCCAACCAAATCTCCATGATCTTCTCCTTAGAATGGGCTTGAATTATCTCCTCAAATATTGAAATGGTGGAGGAAGTATTCGAGAATTCCTTTGAATTAATCCTTCACATATTCCTACACATTACAAAGCTCACAACTATTTGAGATATATATGAAAACATGTCAATTTTCTAACATTTAATCACAAATCCCTTTTTAATACTAAAATGAATAAAGTGGAGAACAATAAGGTGAAACCCAAGTATATTTATAAAAATTATATCATGAAAGGTTAATGGGGCAATCAAATGTGAAGAATGATGAAGGGAAAGATGGACGAAAATATAAAATTTCTAAGCCCGGACACCAGGTTTCTCCACCAGTTCAAGGCATTGTCCCTTAACTGAAAGATTGTTATTTTCACCTTTGATGTGGAAGCATAGTCTCTTAAGGCAAAACATAGTTTCATTCCTTCAAACCATGGATTTGCACGTTCACTGGCATGACCCCTGACAAACTCTGGAAGTTTGATCTTCTGCAGTTCTCTAGTGATGTCCTTGGGTGTAGGCCCTCCCCCTGAATCCCTCGACTCTTTAGGGTTACCCTCTCCAGATGGTGGGGACTCCACTTCAATCCTTGCTAGTTGACACCCCTTTAAAGTCTCATTTATAGCCTCCAAAGAGCATAAAATGAGAGCTAATTCAGGCGATGGTGGTGGTGGCGTTGGCGTTCCTTGCGACGATGCCCCCCGACCTCGATTTCCTCGAGTCCTAACCATCCTGTATACTTGAATCTACATCAACCAAAGTTTGTCAGGGAAGATTCTAAGGCAACTCGCATTCACGCAACTTATACTTGAAAACATAGGGATAGGCGTAAGTTTTTGTTTTTTACTTGTCTGTAAATAGACGTTACTCTCTTTAGGGTAAGTGGCTAGGTCAGGGTCGAAAGCCTCTATGCTTGATGTCTTCGTCTAAGAAAAATGTTGACTCTCTACCTTGCTAGCTATGCTATAATTCTACCATACTTTCCATAGTGCATCAAATCCCCTATGTAGTTCTTTTAATTAAACCTCCTATTATACCCTAACTATTCCCCACAACATTCGTCAAATGCCCACTACTCTACAAGGACCTTTAACCTTTATAAATTATAAAATAACACTATTACATTCATTAATCATATGGGTATATATATGATTAATAACATAGGTTTCAAACCCAATATTAACATTATAATTTTATAATGTTAATTTAATCATCAGGTTTACCAATAAATCATCAAAGTAAATAAGTTAATTAACTTAATTATTAGATTAACCTTATCATTTTTCATTAAATTAAAACTCTTGTATACTTCTTTATTCAATTACTATTAATAATTAATTTATATATATATTTTTATTATTATTATTAGATTTTTTAAAATTTACAAAATAGTATTACTACTTTAAAAATAAAATAATAATATTATTATTGACTAGTTTGATGACTAGTCTAAAGCGCTTATAAAAATAAATATATGGAAATTAAAATATTTACATAATATATGTGATGTGTGCTTAATATCTTGATGGAAAATGAGGCATTTATTGACAGAACTACAATTCTGGAGACCATGTTAGCATCCTTTAAGGTCGGGCTTCTCGCATGAGGCCCACATGCCCAACCTAGGCTCTCAGTACCTAAACCCTAAACTTTCACTAGTCCATCCCGTGTTTTCCCTCAAGCGGCTTGTTTTTTATTTTCTTCCTGACTATGGTCGCCCGTGCTTCCCTCGTTGGTTCCTCTCTTGGTATTTTGGCTCAATACTTAGGCTTGGTCTGGGGTTGTATGGTGCATTACGCACAGAGGGCATGTTGGGAAAAGAATGCCCCTCGTCGGCTTGTTCCTTCGGCTTGGATCTTGGTTTCATGCCTAGACATGTAGTGCACACTAAACTCTTTTATCGCTTGATTCCTTGAGCTTGATGCTCCGTGCTTGCTTATAGGCTTGGCTCTTGGTTCTCTGCTTGCATGCTTGCACTAGGCATTGGAGGAACCATGGCCCCTTATGGTTTCTCCACCTCGTGGTTGGGTTCTCCTTTATCGAAAAATTCCACTAGTCATTGGCTTGTTGGTTGGTTGTGGGTTCGAAACCCATTGTTGCGCATAATAATATCCATTGGTGGCTTCCTTGCTTAGCATGTTATGTGAGTTTGCTAACCTATGTTATGTTGCAGGTGCTTAGTCTTGTCTGGAAACGTTGGTCTGGTCTAGATGTGGGGTGCGTTGGTGTTGGACTTGGTCAGCCAGCTGGCTAGAATTTGGATTGTAGTTTGTTGCACCCGAGAGGTCACAAGTTCAATTTTATAAGCGAACAAATAGAATCGACTCTTAAACTTGGCATTTGGCTTGTGGGGTTATACGCTTCTCCTTATCCATTGTTTTAGCACCAGGTCAGTGGGAACATTGGGCGATGAGGAGGTCGTAGGTTCAACTCCTCTTGCATGTTTTTATTATATATATATTTTTTAAACTACTTCTATATGATGCATTGAGCACATATCGACCTCTACCTAGTGGCTTGGTTTGGCGCTTGTGCATTTTCTTTGACTTGTGTGTTGCGTTTGGTGTAGGTCCTTGGCTCAATAGCTATAGGAGTTGAAGATTGGGCATACGTGCCCAATAATTTATCTGAGGAGTGGACAGGTATAGTGCTTGGAATTTGCACTGGGCTTTGTGTGTCGACTTGGGCCTGTGGGTTGACTCGTGGTTTGGCTTATATGGACAGAATATGGAGCTCGACACTAGGCTTGTATGTTGCGTGGCATAATACATAGACTTCTGGCTTTGGCTTATGGCTTGGGTTGAGAATTAGCTTGCGGGTCCCCAAAATTTATTAGAAGAAGAAAAGAGGAAAGCCAAGGCAGAGAGTTTTGGCGCATGCATTGAGCTTGAGTTGGTTAATGTGTTGACTTGCGGGCTTGGATTTTGGCATACATAGTTTACTATTTCTCTTAGCTGCAAGGTCAAATTTTCTCTAATGGTTTTTCCTTGAATTTCTCATCTATCCACTTCAGAAGTGATATTTTCCTATTCCTTTACTGTGGTGCTTCGCATTTTCTGAGTGGTGATTTTAAATTCTGTTATTTTTCGCAGTTGATATCTGCTGAAATGTTATCATTAGTTATTAACTTATTTCACTTTTGATCAATTATACTTGGTTTCTCCTTCTCTTATTTTTATTTTCCTTTATAATATGTTAGGTTCCTCTACTTTCATCCTTTTGTCTCTCTTTTGGGATTTTTTTTTAATTTTTTTCTCGAAGAGTATCCAATGCCTTTTATGTCTTTTTTTTTTTGGTCATTTTAACCCCAAAGTATTTCATTGTGACTGTTGCATTTCCTAGGCTGATGGTAGGATTTGGGGATCTTTTTAATGGTTTTCTAGGCACATAACATAGCTTTCAGTCAAGATTCAATAGGATGGGTGGGTAGGTAGGCCCTTGGCCCTAGATTTTAAACTAGAAGCTATGATACCATGTGTAAGGAATGTCCTAACATAGCCTTAAAAACATAAATTTAAATTTAGAAATGTTATCATAATTTCTTTTCTGTTCACTATTCAGCATAAGAACAATTCACTATTCAACATAATTTAAAAATGAACAACATGATAATGAATAACACGTTCAACATAATAAAAATGAAAAATATAACAATAATGAACACAGCATAATAATGATAATAAATACCTCAAACTGATGTTGTTTTGAAACTCTGCCCACACTGAAGCTCTACCCAAAACTAGTTAACCTCCCAGCCAACTAGAAACAGCCTATCTGGCTCCCTAGCCTTGGGATTCCTTACAATTTCCTATCCCTCGAGAAAAAAATTCCCAGCTTATATTGTTCCACCTATAGTAAAAACATACTCTGCTTATATTGTTCCACCTATAGTAAAAACATACCTTGTGGTGATCCTCCTGCTATCTTTATCACCTACCATATCTGAATCGACATATCCCCACAGATTAGTGTATGAACCTCCATAACATAACGCATGAGTAGAAGTACCTCTTAAATACCTAAGAATCCACTTTATTGCCTCCCAATGTTCTTTACTTGGATTTTTCATATACCTTCTAACAACTCCCACTACATGTGCAATATATGATCTTGTGCAAACCATCACATACATCAAACTACCTACTATTGATGAATAAGGGACCCTCGACAAGTATTCTATCTCCTCATGTTTCTTGGGACACATTTCCTTAGTTAAATTGAAATGGTTGGCCAAAGGTGTACTGTAACATCTCTCTCTTGCAAGAACATGTTATTGACTTATTCTTTAAGGACACTTGCACACAAGTGATCCAATTATAGTACATGGTTATATATTTCACTTATGGATTTTTATGATGATGTTGATGGTTGTGATTCAATTTTATTTGATATATATGTATTAACAGGTGATGTTGGCACAGGGGAAAACCCATGGTTCAACGCTACAACAACACACCAACAAAAACCTAACTACCGGCCCTTTCGGCAACACCTGTGAAGAAGATGAAGTCTCACCCAAGGTAGAGGAAGGGGTGGTTGTAGGACTCAGATGTCTACAACCTTAGCTGGGATACAAATCTATGATCATAGTATTTAACAGAGCACTCAGCAGTAATCCTTCATCAATATCTAACCAATATCTACTCCATAGATAAAACAGAGCATAGCAGCCTTCATCCAGATCTAATGTATCTAACCACTTAGCATAAGGAATTAGATCAGATCTAACAGATTCAAGCACTAAGAAAGTTCACAGAGGTTAGATCTAGCATCTAGATTCATGATAAGCACAAAGTATAAATAGATATATCTATCTATATATGTCAAGCACTTAGCAGATAAGACATAAGTACACCAACACATCGAACAAAGCAGAGCAACACAGCATATACATGGTTCACCCCCACCCTGGGGCTACATCAACCAACTCTTCTTCTTTATTAGCTTCTTCAATCAGATACATGCATAGAGCCACAAAAACCTTACTCCACATAGGACAGGAGATCTGCGCAGCTCGCTAGATCCTCCTTCCTTGCGTTACAACATAAATCCCTTCACAGTCTATTACAACCATTTTCACTTAGCTTTGCAAGTCCCTCACAGTATGCACAAATATTTTACAAGCCACACTTGGACTTAGAACAACATCACATAGATGCCTCTTTTTCCCTCCTTCTTCTATCACATAGACATATATTTATACTTTACAAAATAGGCCTAAACATGGGTAAATCCGTGGGCCGACATACCATACCCGTTACAAATTACTAAATCCCAAAAAGGACTAAAAAGAGGCCAAGATCTCGTGATATCTGCTTCATCTTGCGCTCTGTCTTTGATAGGCTATCAAAGTCCAAAATGGTCGAACTTGACCAAGGATCTCTCAAAACTTGGTCAAGGGCCAACATGCCCCCAACACTCACCTGTGACTCATCCTGAGTCACTCTGATGTAGGAATTTCTGCTTCGAAAGCCTCGTGCTTGGCTCAAGATACTTTAACTTATTATTGTTCTATGACCTCATGTTCAACAAACTCCTGGATGACTCCATCATTCAAAATTCCTTCCAAGCGTTGTTCAGCTATATTAACAACCTGATCTATTTATGCTCCTCGGCCTTTAACTTCTGTGAGAAATTGGTAGGCCTTATCTTGCACGGGTAGGAGTCCCTGAGTTACTTCCATAACTCTGCTCTGAATAACATGAATCTGTTGTTGGGTTGTGCATTTCTCTTGATATCTCTTCATTCTTTCCATAGCTAACAGAAGCTTCAATTGTGATTGTATCATTTTGGCTTGATACTTCACCTCTTGGAGTTGCGACTCAAGTGATCTTAGTTTTGGACTCTCAGTGAATTGCTCGTATGTCAGGGCACTGTGATCACTCAATTGCTTGTATTCCATAGCAGGGGAATTTTGTCTCTCAAATGTGATCTTGGCAGTTGCTTCTCTTTGGTCCTTCACATCCTGAGGGGTCTCAGGAACTGCACATAGTTCTAATTCCACGATGCGTTGTTGTATCTATTGGATCACTTCTTCAATATGCTCTACTTGTTGTGTAACTCGATCTTCTACCTTTATTTATAGGACTGTCACAGAGTGAAGTGCTCTGTTGACTGCTTCCTTTACTTTGAGTTGCTCGGCAAGCAACTATTCTTTTCCTTGTTGTAGATGTGTTTTTTCTTCATCGAACTTCACTTGGAGGTAATATTTTCCTATTCTGCAGCTCAATGTTGTTATACAAGTACTCCTTGTACTTGTGTCAAAGCCTAGGTGGCTTGTTCTATTTCCTCTTGTGCTCATAGAAGGCAAGCTTTAACTGTATCAACTAATCAGTGGAGTTGGGTTGCCTCGTCTCCTATATCTGGTGTTCCCAACGGAAAAGGCACGTTGGAGACTGCACGGCTAGACTGTAGTGCCTGTTGTACCCCTTGAAGTTCAATTTCAATCCTATCATACATTGCTTCCTACTTGGCCTCTTGTTTTTCTGTTATTTCCATCGAAGCATCATTCAGGGCTACTATGAGGAATTCAAAGTTGTCAGAGGTGAGGATAGTCTACATCTTTGTCATGGAGGCTTTTTATTTCTTTCGAGAAGAATCTTTCGGAGGTGAACCCTTCCTCTTCTTCAGGGGATCAACCTCATCTCCTTTCTTTTGTTTGACTTCTTTGTCATCTAACTCTTTTCCATCACCTCCTTTCTCTGGTGATATCGAAGCAGTATTCACAGATGCACTGTCTAATCCTTGGACCTCTTTGGTCTTCTTTGTCCTTCTTGGTCTATGTGTATACTATGCAGTTTATGGGATGTCAATGTCAGATATATCTTTGGGGTTGGTGAGGATAAGGAGGTTAGAGGACCATTCCTTAGTAATATCCTCAAGGTCCTCCTCCATCATATTGTAGTAGGACTGAATTTGTTTCTTATGTTCATCAACGCACACTATAATATAAATGAAATGTTGATATGCACTAAAATTCATCAAAGGTCGGAACCGGTGTAGTGTGTTCGGAGTCATGCGAGGCTTAGATTGGATGGCTCTCTTCAGGTGATCGTAGTAGGTATGAGAAACAAAATTTGACTGCCACTATTTGTTCATATCACTGGAATACCAAAGTGTACTGAACTTCATGACCAACGGTGAAAATGGCTTGATGTCGGGGATGGTTTCACCTTCCGGCATCTCCTAGGCAATGAATGTGATAAGGATCAAAAGCCAACTAAAATGGAATTTGTAACCTTGATCGTGTGCTTCTCTACAGTCAAGTTCCAACTAATTCACTAGGTACTTCACCCAGTTCATCTATAGGCCTTCCGCGCACTTCCCTGGAAGGTCGACTACAAAGCTGGTGACTTGGATAGGTCGTTTATTTCTTACTAAATTCCCTAGAATCAACTGACAGGAAAGGTGCACTGCGCCACTCTATATAGAATCTACCTTGCAGCCTCGCATCCCCTTCTTGACATCTCCATAGGTGTCCTTGATCTTCTATGCTACAGCATGATCCATAGAGTTTCCAAGGTACAAATCCTTTGGATCATGTCCTTGCATACTCAACCCTGTGATCTGATTGATTAGTGTAGGATCAACTATGATATGACAGTCTAGCCACAATTAGCTGCCATGGTAACAAGAAAGAAACAACTTAACATAGGCATTGGTTATTGCACGAGGTTATGGGTCCACATCTGGGGGATTATATTTTAATTCTTCCCCTTTGTTATGGTCAGGTAATTATGTGGGGTGATCATGTTATAGACTTTTTTCGGTCGCCGAGGTTGAAGTCGCTAAACTTCAACATTGCAATCTTGTCTTGGTTTGCTTGGACTGTGTGGATCCCCTTCGAGAGGTTCGCAGTGACCAAGGTGTACAAGAAATATCTGGTCACACTATCTCGATGTACTATGCCGCTTAGAGGTGGTATGTAGGTGGGTAATATAGTCAGGATCAATTAGGCATTCGCTAAATCATCCCTGTGCTTAGTTCACTTTTCATCTGATGGTCGGGATGGTCTAGCTCCATGAGAAATCAATGAAGATTCTTTCATTGTTCTTGTGGATGAATCTTGTACACCTACAAATAATCCTCTCTCCAACATGACTCTTTCAGTCATCAGGTCGAGGAGTACTTCTGTCACAGATTCTTCGACTGCGTTGAGATCCTCATACATATGCACTCGAGATTAACTAGATCAGGTTCAGATTAACTTAGACACTATAATGGAATAGATGGAAACAATGAGATGATCACTTTTCATGATCAACTTAGTATGCGGGCTCAAATTCTTGGTTAGAAAAAGTGTTCTCGATGCATGGCACGACGTGATAAATAGGTAACTCGACAACTGGTCGCCTGCAATGGGTATGAAGCCTTCCTGAACTCGGTTCTGTCCATTATGGCATGGTCCCAACGGTCTGATGGTGAACCATAAATGACTTTCTACCCATTCGGAGGGTCAACCAAATGGTTATATCGTCCCAAACAGCTATATTTCTTCGCCATGGTGAAGTGCCATGTGATGTTGTTTTGCTATCCCGACAAAGCACCAATTTTGCAAATTTTCCTTCTGCGAGGTTCCTTCTGGATATTTCTGCAACTTTTCTATCTTAGCTCTCTACTTACTTAGTTTTCTATCCTTCTTTCCAATGATCTTCGTCTCGGTATTCCTTTTCCCATTCTAATTCTTATCTTCTTTTGACAGAGTGACTTTGCGCTTTTGAGATTCTTTCCTAGGATTCAAAGGTAATACTTCCTTTTTATCTAGGATAGGTATTTTAGTCTTCTATGGGTCCTTTAGTGTTGTTTCAACTTTGATATCTACGTCGTTGTTGTTAAATAGATTTGATCTATTCTCTTGTTCTTCAATCAAGTCTACAATCCTTTTAGTTATAAAATCTTTTAACTCTTTCTTCTTTTGTGCTAAAGCTTCTTCTTCTTCTTTTCTTCTGGTCTAATCTCTTTCAATCCAAGGTTTTCCTAGTAACATGTTAAATGGGGTGTTGTCCTCAATATATTTAATGATCTCAAAATATTCTTCTGTCGAAGTTCCATTGACATTCATAGGTATTTGAGCGAGCTTCCCACATAGGGTTATCTATTTTCCTCTAAATAATCTTATTCCTCCCAGTGAAGGAACCATAGCAGGCTTCCCTAAAAGTTTCCAAGTTCTATTTTTCATCACATTCACCTTTTTTTCCTTATCCAAAACACAGTCAACGTCAAAGTCTCCTAATCTTGCTTCAATGCATTCTTTTTCTTTGAAAATCTCTGATGCATTCTTTTTCTTTTAAGATATCATCTTCCAGAGAAGAGGAGATCCCCACTTTTGCTAGGACCCGAGTGAGTTGTTTTAATCTTAAACTCATTGTTAAACCATGTTAAAAAAAGGATTCTTGCAGCACCCAAAACCGAAATAAATAAATAAAATTGAATAAAAGAACTCTTACTGAAATTGAAAATAATTACTCTTCACAGTTGTAGAAATTAAAACATTCCTGATAGTTGGTAAGGATAGTTAGGAATCTACACTGAAGCAACTCTATGACCCTTAGAACCAACACATGTAGATCTCTCTTGCATAATTGAAATTTACACTAACTTGTAGGAATTTAAATTTACACTACCCTACATGTCCTTACCCACATGTCACCTCAGAGTTAGGAGCATGTCTAATTACACTTTCATGAAAAAGAAATTTAAACTACCACACTTGTAGCAATTGAAATTTACACTACGCTACATGTCCTTACCCATATGTCACCTCAGAGTTAGGATCATGTCTAATCACAGTTGCATGAAAAAGAAATATAAACTCCAATCCATCATGCTTCCCCGGCAACGAAGCCAAAATGTTGGGCTCTAAAGATGTCCTAAAAACAACCTCTATGCATCAATCAAAGGTAGGTGTTGGCACAAGCATTTTACTTGTCGCCTACGTAGGTTCTTACCTTACGTTTTCAATACCCAGCCTCCAGAGATGAAACACCTGTAAAGGAACAACAATCGTAAAGGGAACGACAATTGCTCTATTCAAAGGAAGAACGCAACCTGCAAAATGAAAAACAATCAGAACAAAAGGAACAATAGTCATTACATTAGGACGAACTAATGTTGAATTAATTGCATTGTATTATTTACCCAACTTATCTAATTTGTCAACCCGAGGTTCGTAAACTGACGAAGCACACGCAAATTATATGTAAGATTAAATAGTAACTAACCTAATCTAATGTTTAATCTACGACTAGAATTGAATTGTTAATCTAACACATGACTGAAATAGAATCATTAATCTAGCACACGACTTGGAATTGAAATTAATCTAGGAATTGGAAATTGGGTGAAGGAAATTAATCTAGGAATGGAGAACTACATGAAGGAAAAGTAGATACAACATGTGAATAATTGAGTGACACAACAACATATGTGAGCTCACGCCAATGAAGCAATCTTACATTACAATAACCAAATCAATCTTCATAACATAATAATGAAAGCATGAAAACCAAATCCATGAATCAAAGCTAAGAATCCCTTTCTCTTTCAAATCCTAATCACTACCATTAATGACTACTCTAATTCTCTACTTACAACTGAAATCTCATGAAGAGAGAGCACTATATTTTATACATGAGAGCCTTGAAGATAAGATAACCATCTCATTATCACAGATCCACTTTTCTCTCAACCTATTTCCCATTATTACAAAATATAATCCCTTTAAATCCTCACACATATCTCTCATATATCTTAGATAAGATATTCCAACCAAATCTCCATGATCTTCTCCTTGTAATGGGCTTGAATTATCTTCTCAAATATTGAAATGGTGGAGGAAGTATTCGAGAAGTCTTTTGAATTAATCCTTCACATATTCCTACACATTACAAAGCTCACACATATTTGAGATATATATGAAAACATGTCAATTTTCTAACATTTAATCACAAATTCCCTTTTGATACTAAAATGAATAAAGTGGAGAACAATAAGGTGAAACCCAAGTATATTTATGGAAATGATATCTTGAAAGGTTAATGGGGCGATGAAATGTGAAGAATGATGAAGGGAAAGATGAATGAAAATATAACATTTCTGAGCCCCAACACCAGGTTTCCCCACCAGTTCAAGGCATTGTCCCTTAACTGAAAGATTGTTATTTTCACCTTTGATGTGGAAGCATAGTCTCTTAAGGTGAAACATCATGTCATTCCTTCCAACCATGCATCTGCACGTTCACTGGAACGACCCCCGACAAACTTTGGAAGTTTGATCTTCTGCAGTTCTCTAGTAATGTCCTCGAGTGTAGGCCCTCCCCCTGAATCCCTTGACTCTTTAGGGTTACCCTCTCCAGATGGTGGGGGCTCCACTTCAATCCCTGTTGGCTAACGCCCCTTTAAAGTCTCATTTATAGCCTCCAAAGAGCATAAAATGAGAGCTAATTCAGGCGATGGTGGTGGCAGCGTTGGCGGTCCTTGCGATGATGCCCCCCAACCTCGATTTCCTTGAGTCCTAACCATCATGTATACTTGAATCTACATCAACCAAAAGTTTGTCAAGGAAGAGTCTAAGGAAAATCGCATTCACGCAACTTATACTTGAAAACATAGGGTTAGGCGTAAGTTTTTTTTTTACTTGTTTGTAAATAGACGTTAGTGTCTTTAGGGTAAGTGGCTAGGTCAGGGTCCAAAGGCTCTAAGCTCGATGTCTTTGTCTAAGAAAAATACTGACTCTCTACCTTGCTAGCTATGCTAGAATTCTACCATACTTGTCATAGTGCATCAAATCCCCTATGTAGTGCTTTCTATTATACCTCTTATTATACCCTAACTATTCCCCACAACATGCATCAAATGCCCGCTACTCTACAAGGACCTTTAACCTTTATAAATTATAAAATAACATTATTACATTCATTAATCATATGGGTATATATATGATTAATAACATAGGTTTCAAACCCAATATTAACATTATAATCTTATAATGTTAATTTAATCATCAGGTTTACCAATAAATCATCAAAGTAAATAAGTTAATTAACTTAATTATTAAATTAACCTTATCATTTTTCATTAAATTAAAACTCTTCTATACTTCTTTATTCAATTAATATTAATAATTGATATATATATATATATATATATTATTGTATTTTTTTAAAACTTACAAAATAGTATTACTACTTTAAAAATAAAATAATAAAATCTTGAAAATAATAATATTAGTATTGACTAGTTTGATGACTGGTCTAAAGCGCTTATAAAAATAAATATATGGAAACTAAAATATTTACATACTATATGTGATGTGTGCTTAATATCTTGATGAAAATTGAGGCATTTATTGACAGAACTACAATGCTAGAGACCATGCTAGCATCCTTTAAGGTCAAGCTTCTCGCATGAGGCCCATGTGCCCAACCTAGGCTCTCAGTACCTAAACCCTAAACTTTCACTAGTCCATCATGAGTTTTCCCTCAAGCAGCTTGTTTTTTATTTTCTAACTGACTATGGTCACCTGCGCTTCCCTCGTTGGTTCCTCTCTTGGTATTTTGGCTCAATACTCAGGCTTGGTCTAGGGTTTTATGGTGTGTTATGCATAGAGGGCATGTTGGGAAAAGAATTCCCCTCGTGGGCTCGTTCCTTCAGCTTGGATCTTGGTTTCGAGCCTAGACGCGTAGTGCACCCTAAACTCTTTTATCGCTTGATGCCTTGAGCTTGAAGCTCTATGCTTTCTTATAGACTTGGCTCCTGGTGCTCGGCTTGCATGCTTGTGCTGGGCATTGGAGGAACCACGACCCCTTGTGGTTTCTCCACCTCGTGGTTGGGTTCTCCTTTATTGGAAAATTCCACTAGTCGTTGGCTTGGTGGTTGGTCATGGGTTTGAAACCCATTGTTGTGCATAATAATATGTGTTGGTGGCTTCATTGTTTGGCATGTTATGTGAGTTTTCTAACCTATGTTATGTTGCAGGTGCTTGGTCCGGTTTGGTCGGGACATGGGGTGCATTGGTGTTGGACTTGGTCGGCCAGCTGGCTGGCATGTGGATTGTAGTTTGTTGCACCCGAGAGGTCACAAGTTCAATTTTCTAGGAGAAAAAATAGAATCAACTCTTAAACTTGGCATTTGGCTTGTGGGATTATATGCCTCTCCTTATCCATTGTTTTAGTGCCAGGTTCGTGGGAACATTGGGTGATGAGGAGGTCACAGGTTTGACTCCTCTTCCATGTTTTTATTATATATATATATCTTTTAAACTACTTCTATATGACGCTTTGAGAAAATATCAACCTCTACTTGGTGGCTTGGTTTGGTGCTTGTGCATTTGCTTTGACTTGTGTGTTGCGTTTGGTGTAGGTCCTTGGCTCGATAGTTGTAGGAGTTGAATATTGGGCATATGTGCCCAATAATTTATCTAAGGAGTGGATAGGTATAGTGCTTGGAATTTGCGTTGGGCTTTGTGTGTCGATTTGGGCCTGTGGGATGACTCGTGGTTTGGCTTATATAGACAGAATATGGAGCTTGACGCTAGGCTTCTATGTTGCATGGCATAATGCATAGACTTCTGGCTTTGGCTTATGGCTTGGATTGAGAATTAGCTTGCAAGTCTCCAAAATTTATCAGAAGAAGAAAAGAGGAAAGCCAGGGCAGAGAGGTTTGGCGCATGCATTGGGCTTGAGTTGGTTAATGTGTTGACTTGCGAACCTAGATTTTGGCATACATAGTTTACTATTTCTCTCAACTGCAAGGTCAATTTTTCTCTAATGGTTTTGCCTTGAATTTCTCATCTATCCACTTCAGAAGTGATATTTTGTTATTCCTTTACTGTGGTGCTTCGCATTTTCTTAGTGGTGCTTTTAAATTCTGTTATTTTTCGTTGTTGATATCTACTGAAATGTTATCATTGGTTATTAACTTATTTCTCTTTTGATTAGTTATACTCAGTTTCTCCTTCTCTTATTTTTATTTTCCTTTATAATATGTTAGGTTCCTCTACTTTCATCCTTTTGTCTCTCTTTTGGGATTTATTTATTTTATTTTATTCTCAAAGAGTATCCAGTGCCTTTTATGTCTTCTTTTTTTTTGGTCATTTTAACCCCAAAGTATTTTGTTCGGACTGCTGCATTTTCTAGGCTGATGGTAGGGTTTTGGGATCTTTTTAATGGTTTACTAGGCACATAACATAGCTTTCAGTCAAGATTCAATAGGATGGGTGGGTAGGTAGGCCCTTGGCCCTGGATTTTAAACTAGAATCTCTGATACCATGTGTAAGGTCTGTCCTAACAGAGCCTTAAAAACATAAATTTAAATTTAGAAATGCTATCATAATTTCTTTTTTGTTCACTATTCAACATAATAACAATTCATTGTTCAACATAATTTAAAAATGAACAACATGATAATGAATAACACGTTCATAATAATAAAAATGAACAATATAACAATAATGAACACAACATAATAATGATAATAAATACCTCAAACTGATGTTGTTTTGAAACTCTGCCCAAACTGATGCTCTGCCCAAAACTGGTTAACCTCCCAGCCAACTACAAACAGCCTATCTGACTCCCTAGCCCCGAGATTCCTTGGGATTTCCTGTAATCCGAGCCAAAAATTCCCAGCAACAGGTGCCCCATGTGAAAGTCCTCAAGCAAGCTGCAAGTAAAACCAGTCATACAGATGCAGTCCAAAACTGTCCTCCCCTTCCTTTTCTCCCTCCCTCTTGAATTAAAAATATCTTGACCCCAAAAGATCTCCTCCTTCCCAAGTCCTCCCCCATGCCTTATCCTCTTCTCCTCCCTTATCCAATTGCCTTATCCCCCCATTAAACCTCAACCACCTTATCCCCCCATTAAATCTCAACCACCTTATCCCCCCTTCCATAAATGGGTCTATCTACCAATACAATTATATTATTCACTAAGTCTTAATAATTAATAAAAAATAAATAAAATCTATATTAATATTTATTAAACTAATATTTATTAATCTAATACTTATTAAACTAATTTGTATTAAAGGATTAATTAAGCTTGTTACAATTGGCGTGACCACAACCTTAATCAAAAAGGCACTTCGGGTTTCACGATGTTGGGACTTCCGTTCCAAGGCACCTCGACTCCTCCAATTCCTGAAATCCTGAAGTGTCGAAATTTCCTCTCCATAGATTAACGGTCTTGATTCTTCTACGATATGAGGATCCAGATCATGTCGGGGTTTCGCATATCAGGGATTTTTGAAGTGGCCCTCTCCCCTTCTCCAAAAATACAAAATCACGATGACCTATTATGTGATATCGACGGTCCTTATTCTCCCGTGATCCAATGCTTTATATCCTTCCTTCTCTTATCGAGATTTCACGACTCGCGATTCCTGAAAACAGCTTCCTCGACACTCCAGACTTTCGAAATGTTGATAATTTAGAGCACCCAATTGATGGCTCATGCTCCTTGGGATCTAATGGTTGTTATCTCTCCTGAACTTGCAAGTGTTGAAAGACACTCAACCTTATCCTCTCCACTGATATACTAGATCCAACGGTCCACGAAAAACCAATGTTTCTCCCTCTAAGAATCTCAACCATCCGTTCAAGTTCTCAAAGACTCATGGCCAAATAACTTGGCATCTTTCCTGCTGAGCTTGGTTTCTGTGAGTTGACTTCGACCATTGTCCTTCCTTTGAACTTTCCAAGCATGTATCCCTCTTAAGCTTGATTTCTTCTACAACCTCAAAGATTCTAAGGGATTCTTCCGCGCACTCCTTGTGGTTCTCATGATAATCTCTTATTATCCAAACACTCCAAATCTATGCACTCCTTGCAACATAATTTCTTCAATTGCTCACTTGGTTGGAATATTCTAATACCTAAACCTGGCCTGTGCACACCTTGCATAGCTTTGTACTATACTTTCACTTTTGTTGGTATAAGAACAATTGTATCTCTCCTAAGCTTTTCTGAGGTAAAACTCAAAATATTGTCAACACACCCCTTGCGGACCTTCACTACATTCCTTGCAGGAATTCTCAGGATGAGAAGAAATTAAAAATTATACTCTCCCTCTCACAGACTTCATCCATTCAACATGAAATCATACACATAAATCATTGAAACAAATGCATAACAAAGCATATAAGCAACCTGTAACATACCATTCAATAGATGCAAATAGTAACCATAACAACACCATGAGCTTGAATCAAAGCATTCTTATATTAATTCAAGTGCTTATGTACATCGTTTTCTATAGCAACAACTATTTTCTCAAGCAACTTCCACAGTCTTTGTTCTTCTCTGCTCTCCTATGCTCTCTTTCTCTACAACTTCTACTCTTACAATTGAGAATTATATAATACATACGAGGGAGATTTCTTGAGTTTTCCCTCCTACAACTCTAATCTATCTTATCAAAATTAAATTCTAAACTACTTTACATTTATTACATTAATGCCTCCAACCTAAAGATGAGAGCAATGTTGAAGATATGCATTAAAATCCCCAAAACATTTAAGAACACTTATGTCCTCCCAGTTATTACATTAATGTTTCATCTTTTAAATTTCAAACGTCTTCAAAATGTGCGTTGGTGCGTAACCAGCTATCCTCCGCTTGTGCTTTGTTGGTGATGCTCCTGCATAACACTCTCATAGTATAACCTCTTGTTCTCTTGCTTCTTTCCCAATTCCTCCATAAATCTCTATAACCAAATCATTTCTTTACTAACCTCTGTAGCAACAACATACTCTGCTTATATTGTTCCACCTATAGTAAAAACATACCTTGTGGTGATCCTCCTGCTATAGTTCTCACCTACCATATCTGAATCAACATATCCCTGTAGAACAGTGTATGAACCTCCATAACATAATGCATGAGTAGAAGTACCTCTTAAATACCTAAGAATCCACTTTACTTCCTCCCAATGTTCTTTACTTGGATTATTCATATACCTTCTGACAACTCCCACTACATGTGCAATATATGATCTTGTGAAAACCATCACATACATCAAGCTGACTACTATTGATGAATAAGGGACCCTCAACATGTATTCTATCTCCTCATGTTTCTTGAGACCCTTGACTGTAACATCTCTCTCTTGCAAGCACATGTTATCGACTTATTCTTTAAGGACACTTGCGTACAAGTGATCCGGTTATAGTACATGGTTATATATTTCACTTATGGATTTTTATGATGATGTTGATGGTTGTGATTCAATTTTATTTGATATATATGTATTGACAGGTGATTTTGGCACAGGGGAAAACCCAGGGTTCAACGCTACAACAACGCACCAACAAAACCCTAAATACCGGCCCTTTCGGCAACACCTGTGAAGAAGATGAAGTCTCACCCAAGGTAGAGGAAGGGGTGGTTGTAGGACTCAGATGTCTACAACCTTAGTTGGGACACAGATATATGATCCTAGTATTTAATAGAGCACTCAACAGTAATCCTTCATCAATATCTAACCAATATCTACTCCATAGATAAAACAGAGCATAGCAGCCTTCACCCAGATCTAATGTATCTAACCACTTAGCATAAGGAATTAGATCAGATCTAATAGATTCAAGCACTAAGAAAGTTCACAAAGGTTAGATCTAGCATCTAGATTCATGATAAGCACAAAGCATAAATAGATCTATCTATCTATCTATGTCAAGCACTTAGTAGATAAGACATAAGTACACCAACACATCGAACAAAGCAGAGCAACACAACATATATGTGTTTCACCCCCACCCTGGGGCTACGTCCACCAACTCTTCTTATTTATTAGCTTCTTCAATCGGATACATGCATAGAGCCACAAAAACCTTACTCCACATAGGACAGGAGATCTGCACAGCTCGCTAGATCCTCCTTCCTTGCATTACAACACAAATCCCTTTACAGTCTATTACAACCATTTTCACTTAGCTCTGCAAGTCTCTCACAATATGCATAAAGAATTTACAAGCCACACTTGGACTTAGAACAACATCACATAGATGCCTCTTTTTCCTTCCTTATTCTATCACATAGACATATATTTATACTTTACAAAATAGGCCTAACCATGGGTAAATCCATGGGTCGACATCCCATACCCGTTACAAATTACTAAATCCAAAAAAGGACCAAAAAGCGGCCAAGATCCCGCGATCTCTGCTTCATCTTGTGATCCACCTTTGATAGGTTGTCGAAGTCCAAAATGGTCAAAATTGATCAAGGATATCTCAAAACTTGGTCGAGGGCCAACATGCCCCCAACACTCACCTATGACTCATCCTGAGTCACTCTGATGTAGGAAGTTTTGCTTCGAAAGCCCCGCTCTTGACTCAAGCTACTTCGACTTGTTGTTGTGCTACGACCTCATGTTCAACAAACTTTTGGATGAATCCATCATTCACAGTTTCTTCCAGGCATTTTTCAACTCTATTAACAACCTGATCTATTTATGCTCCTCGGCCTTCAACTTCTGTGAGAAATTGGTAGTCCTTATCTTGCACGGGTAGGAGTCTCTGAGTTACTTACATAACTCTTCTCTGAATAGCATGAATCTGTTGTTGGGTGGTGTGTTTCTCTTGATATCTTTTCATTCTTTCCACAGCCGACAGGAGCTTCAACTGTGTATGTATCATTTTGTCTTGATAGTTCACCTCTTGGAGCTGTGACTCCAGTGCTCTTAGTTTTGGACTCTCAGTGAGTCACTCATAAGTCAGGGCACTGCGATCACTCAACTGCTTGTATTCCATAGCAATGGCCTTTAGTCTATCAACTGTGATCCTAGCAGTTGCTTCTCTTCGATCCTTCACATCCTGTGGGGTCTCAGGCACTACGTGTAGTTCTAAGTCTGTGATGCGTTGTTGTAGCTGTTGGATCACTTCTTCAATATGCTCTACTTGTTATGTAACTCGATCTTCTACCTTTATTTCTATGACTGTCATAGAGTGAAGTGCTCTATTGACCGCTTCCTTTTCTTCGAGCTGCTCGGTGAGAAACTATTATTTTCCTTGTTGTAGCTTTGCTTTTTCTTCATCGAACTTTGCTTGGAGGTAATATTTTCCTATTTTGTAGCTCGATGTTGTTCTACAAATACTCCTTATACTTGCGTCAAATCCTGGGTGGATTTTTCTGTTTCCTCTTGTGCTCGTAGAAGGCAAGCTTTGACTGTATCAACTATTCAGTGGAATTGGGTTGCCTCATCTCCCAACTCTGGTGTGCCCAATGGAAAAGGTGCATTGGACACTACATGGCTGGACTGTAGTGCATGTTGTACCCCTCAGAGTTCAATTTCAATCCTATCATACATTGCTTCCTGCTTGGCCTCTTGTTTTTCTGCTATTTCCATTGAAGCATTGTTCAGAGATTCTATGAGGAAGTCAAATTCGTCAGAGGTGAGGACAGTCTGCATCTTGGTCATGGAGGCTTTTGATTTCTTCCGAGAAGAAGGTTTCGGAGGTGAACCCTTCCTCTTCTTCAGGGTATCAACCTTGTCTCCTTGCTTCTGTTCAGCTTCTTTGTCATCTAACTCTTTGCCATCACCTCCTTGCCTTGGTTATATGGAAGCAGTATTCATGGATGCACTGTCAAATCCTTGGACCTCTTTGGTCTTCTTTGTCCTACTTGGTCCGGGTGTATACTGCGAAGTTTCTGGGATGTCAATGTCAGATATATCTGTAAGGTTGGCGGGGATAAGGAGGTTAGCGGACCATTCCTTAGTAATCTGCTCAAGGTCCTCTTTCGTTAGCTTGTAGTAGGACTGAATTTGTTTCTTATGTTCATTGGCATGCACTTTAATATAAATGAAATGTCGATATGCGCTAAAATTCATCAAAGGTTAGAACCGGTGTAGAGTGTTCGGAGTCATGCGAGGCTCAGATTGGATGGCTCTCTTCAGTTGATCATAGTAGGTATGAAAAACAAAATTTGACTACCAATGTTTGTTCATATCATTGGAATACCAAAGTGTATTGAACTTCATGACCAATGGCTCAAATGGCTCGATGTTGGGGAAGGTTTCACCTTCCAGCATCTCCCAGGCAATGAATGTGATAATGATCAAAAGCCAACTAAAATGGAATTTGTAACTAAAAGTCAATTTCCAACTAATTCACTAGGTACTTCACCCAATTCATCTATAGGCCTTCCGCACACTTCCTTGCAAGGTCGACTACAAAGCCGGTGACTTGGTTAGGTCGGTTCTTTCTTACTAAATTCCCTAGAATCAACTGACAGGCAAGGTGCACTGTGCCACTCTAGATAGAAGCTACCTCGTAGCCTCACGTCCCCTTCTTGACATCTCCATAGGTGTCCTTGATCTTCTATGCTAGAGCGTGATCCATGGATTTTCCTGGATACAAATCCTATGGATCAGGTCCCTGCATACTCAACCTTATGATTCGATTGATTAGCATAAGATCAACTGTGATACGACAGTCTAGCCACAAATAGCTGCCATGGTAACAAGAAAGAAGCAACTTGACACAGGCATTCACCAACTGGTGTTTTTCGAAGTGTGGGATCTTCATGATGTTCAGTAAGGTGGATTGTGCGAGGTTATGGGTCCATGTCTGGGGGATTATATTTTAATTATTCCCCTTCGTTATGTTCAGATAATTATATGGGGTGATCATGTTATAGACTTTTTTGGTCACGGAGGTTGAAATCACCAAACTTCAACACTACAATCTTGTCTTGGTCTGCTCAGGCTGTGTGGATCCCCTTTGAGAGGTTTGCAGTGACCAAAGTGTACTCGAAATATTTGGGCACACTATCTCGATTTACTGCACTGCTTATAGGTGGTATGTAGGTGGGTAATATGGTCAGGATAAATTTGGCATTCGCTAGATCATCCCTATGCTTAGTTCTCTTTTCATCTGATGGTCGGGATGGTCTGGTTCCACGAGAAATCAATCAATATTCTTTCATTGTTCTTGTGGATGAACCATGTACACCTACAAATAATCATCTCTCCAACATGACTCTTTCAGTCATCAGGTCGAGGATTACTTCTATCACAGATTCTTCAACTGCGTTGAGCTCCTCGGACATATGCACTTGGGTTAACTAGATCAGCTTCAGATTAACTTAGACACTACAATGGAATAGATGGAAACAATGCGATGATCACTGTTCATGATCAACTTAGTATGCAGGCTCAAATTCTTGGTTATAAAAAGTGTTCTCGGTGCATGGTGCGACCTAATAAATAGGTAACTCGGCAACTGGTTGCTTGTAATGGGTATGAAGCCTTTCTGAACTCGATTCTGTCCATTATGGCATGGTCCCAACGGTCTGATGGCGAACCATAAATGACTTTCTACCCATTCAGAGGGTCGTCCAAACAGTTATATCATCCCCAACGACTATATTGCTTCGCCATGGCGAAGTGCCATTTGACGTTGTTTTGCTATCCCAACGAAGTACCAATTTTGCAAATTTTTCATCTGCGAGGTTCCTTCTGGATCTTTCTGCAACTTTTCTATCTTAGCTCTCTACTTACTTAGTTTTCTAGCCTTCTTTCCAATGATCTTTGTCTTGATATTCCTTTTCCCATTATGATTCTTATCTTCTTTTGACACAGTGACTTTGTGCTTTTGAGATTCTTTCCTAGGATTCAAGGGTAATACTTCTTTTTTATCTGGGATAGGCATTTTAGTCTTCTATGGGTCCTTTAGTGTTCTTGCAACTTTAATATCTATGTCATTGTTGTGCAATAGCTTTGATCTGTTCTCATGTTCTTCAATCAAGTGTGCGATCCTTTTAGTTATAAAATCTTTTAACTCTTGCTTCTTCTGTGCTAAAGCTTCTTCTTCTTCCTTTATTCTGGTTTGATCTCTTTCAATCCAAGGTTTTCCTAGTTACATGTTAAATGGGGCATTGTCCTCAATAAATTTAATGATCTCAAAATCTTCTTCTATCGAAGTTCCATTGACATTCATAGGTATTTGAGCGAGCTTCCCACTTAGGTTTATCTATTTTCCTCTGAATAATCCTATTCCTCCCAGTGAAAGAACCATAGCAGGTTTCCCTAAAAGTTCCCAAGTTCTTTTTTTCATAACATTCACCTGTTTTTCCTTATCTAGAACACAGTCAACGTCAAAGTCTCATAATCTTGCTTCAATGCATTCTTTTTCTTTGAAGATCTCTAATGCATTCTTTTTCTTTGAATATCTCTCAAAATTTGACATGTTGGTGGTCATTCAGGGTTTCTCTCATCTATAACAATACTTTCTCTAATTCTTTATGGGATTCTTCCATAACCTTAGTTTCTGGATCTGCCTTAGGGTTTTCTTGGTTTAGACTCATTCTTTCAATTTTATTAACCATTCTAGGGAAATCCAATACGTCATGGTCCATAGATTTACAACAAAGATAACTAGGTCTTTTTCCAGGAAATTCCTTAGAAATATGTCCTGGTTTTCCACAACTATAACATAGAGTTAATCCTCTCTTTATTTTAAATAATCCCCAACCTTTCTTTAATTGCGCACCAGGATCATGGTATATATCCAGCAAAAAATTCTTTTTCGATCCTGCATCCACTTGTTACTCCAAATATTCTTTCTATGCATAGGTATAACATATCTTTCACTATTCTTATCAGATCTACATATATCAAGCCTTCTTTCATCTATTAGTGCCCCACTTTTCAAGCTAGGACAAATCTTATCAAGCATGCCTAGATTCATACTTTAGAAACAAAAATTTTCACTAATCTTATCTTCAACAGAGAACAAAGCTTCCAGATCTAAAACCTTTTACTATTCTTACCTCTATCATAGCACAAAGCTTGCAAATCTTACCTCTTTAATCTCACTTTCACCTTTGTCAGGGCACAAATCTCCCAGATCTTACCTCTTTTCTCCAGATCGAACTTCTTTTCTTAGCACAGAGCTTCACAGATCAAGTAGAATACTACGCACAAGAGTGACATATCTACACACAAATCTTTCACAATTTCAGGCTAGATCTTCTTACAAAGCTTCTTCTTCCTCAGTTCCCAGCAATCACAGTTTCAGTCTTGGCAATGGAACCATTTGTTGGCAAAGGGGTAGACCTAGGGTTCAATGCAACAACAACGCACCAACAAAACCCTAACTACCGACCCTTTCGAAAACACTAGTGAAGTAGATGAAGTATCACCCGAGGTATAGGAAGGGGTGGTTGCAGGACTCAGATGTCTGCAACCTTAGCTGGGACACAAATCTGTGATCCTATTATTTAACAGAGTACTCAACAATAATCCTTCATCAATATCTAACCAATATCTACTCCGCAGATAAAATAGAGCATCATAGCATTCACCCATATCTAATGTATCTAAGAACTTAGCATAAGGAATTATATCAGATCTAACAGATTCAACCACTAACCAAGTTCACAGAGGTCATATCTAGCATCCATATTCATCATAAGTACAAAGTATAAACATATCTATCTATCTATCTATGTCAACCACTTAGCAGATAACACATAAGTAAACCAACACTTCGCACAAAGTAGAGAAACACAGTATATATGTGGTTCACCCCGACCCTGGGGCTACATCCACCAAATATTCTTCTTTATTAGATTCTTCAATCAGATACATCCACAGAGCCACAAAAACCTTACTCCACATATGACATAAGATCTGCACACCTCGCTAGATCCTTCTTCCTTGCATTACAGCACAAATCCCTTCACAGTCTGTTACAACCACTTGCACTTATCTTTGCATGTCTCTCACAGTATGCACAAAACATTTACAAGCCACACTTGCACTTAGAACAAAATCACATAGATTCCTCTTCTCCCCTCCTTCTTCTATCGCCTAGACATCTATTTATACTTTACAAAATAGGCCTAAACATGGGTAAATCCATGGGCCAACATTCCATACCTGTTACATATTCCCAAATCCCAAAAAGGAACCAAAAGGGGCCGAGATCCCGTGATCTTAAATTCATATTGCGCTCCACCTTTGATAGGTTTTTGAAGTCCAAAATGGTCAAACATGACCAAGGATCTTTGAAAACTTGGTCGAGGGCCAACAGGTGATATTGATGATTTTTCCCTGAGTGTGCGGGACACTTGACAAATTGTGGATGCCAATGGAATCAATGGACCTCCTTGGACTCTGGATTGATTTAGGGAGTGGCTTGTAATGGTTTGATTATTTCATTTATGCATATGTGACATATAGTTTTTTATAGTATGATTTTGTATATGGATCATTCACAATGTTTCGTTGATGGATGCAGGTTGACGAAAGCTTGTTGATATTACTCACATAAGGATTAAAGGGGCCAGGAGAATAGACCAGATATTGAGGGAGAGGTGTGGAAGAATCCTTGTCCCAACCTACTATCACTACCGTCATGGATCAAATTTTAGGTTAATGATTACCTAGTTCGAGAGGCCCATGATGTTGTGAGGGAAGACTGAGACAGTCATTGATGAAGGTCCTTATTCCTTAGAATCTCTTAGTCTCTCACAAGGTTTCCCAAATAGAGTGATGACTCAAAGGGTTGAAAAAACTACCAAGCAAGTCAAAGACGAGTGGCACCCTTGGAGCACACTGTGCATCTTGAAGGGCACATCGCGGAAATAAAAATTGAGTCAATGAATTTATGTGGCCTAGAAAACCTTGAGCGAATAATTAAACCTTGTAAAATATTTAAGCATTTCCGAATTTAATTAATTCATTAAGGATCGAAATTATTAATTGCAAATCCCGGGAGAAAGTCTAAGCCTATTCAAAAATTAAGCCTAAGTCCAAGTTTGGTAATAAGTCTAAAAATAAATTATAAATTAAAAAGGGGGGATGAAGTAAAACAAGTTAATAATTAAAATGGGGTGAATTATATTTAAAGATTGAMATAATACACATGTGTGCAAGAAAATGTAAGAATGCATTTTTAAAATAAGAAAGAAATAAACATGAAAGAATGTGTATGCATAGAAAGGTATCAAGAGTCTAGTTAACACTAGTCTAACTAGAGAAGAATCCTACTTTAACTCAATTCAAAATTAGTAAGGCGTCAGTCATTAAATGGGAATATGGAGAATAAAGAGAAAACTAGGAGTGATTTAAGGACCACTTTTAGGAAAGGTCAGGGAAATTGAATTTAATTAAAACAAATTTTGTAATTACTTGTGCAACTTGGGGAAAGGGTGACAAGTGTAAGGGGGGAATAATTCTAATTTATCTAATTAAAAAGTGAATTAATTATGCAAATGGGGATGTTTCATTCATGAAATTCTTATAAATAAAATGGTAAATAGGGGAAATGGATTACATGGGTTATTGGTTGATCTGAAAATAGGGGCTTGAATTGTTATGCTATGCAAGCACCCTCTATTTCATTAAAATAAAACTTTTTAGGACCTTGCTCAATGTGTTAAAATATGCAAGAAGTTTTATGTGTCAATTTCATGCTTCTTTTAAATGTTTATGTGTGAGATCTTTGTAAGATTAAATATGTTGTTTTCATAAATACAACAGCAAATAATAACTTGCAGCAAATAATAACCAGCAAACACTCACAACAAGAACAAGATGATAAAGGTGTTCACCCCCAACTGGGCTACATCTCCTTGAGCCTCCTTCAATGGACTTGGCTCTTTGGGATTAGTTTGTCAAAGATTCTTTTACAAGCTACTACTCAACTCAAATGGATTTTTTGACTGTACCATTGGGTTCAGAATACATAAAAACCCCAAAAATGACTAATAGAACTCTGAAAACGGATCATGGCTATCCAGGCATGACCTCTTCTACATGTAGCCTTAAGCTTCCCTGAGCTTCCTTGTGGCAAAAACACCTGTAAAAGTTATCAAATGGATCTGAAACCTATACCAATGTGTTCAAATCATAACAATTAGCCAAAAATGACTATTCAGTCACAGAAAATAGACTTGGGCTCATCTGAGCATGACCTCAATCAATGAGGGCTTCAAGCTCCCTGGAGCTCTCTGAAACTTCAATGGTTAAAAACCTGCAAAAGAAGTCTTCAAATTCCTTTGAAAATAGTGCTAATGGATTCAGAACATCTAAAAACCCCTAGCTAGGCTTTTTCACCACCTCATTTGGCCAAAAGATGAGGAAGTTAGGCCTCCTACCATTTTCCTCCTTCAAGCTTGTTGTCTCTGGTTCGCCAAAACACACCTTTGTACGTCCAACCTAGCTCATGTGCTCAATCGCATGCTAAAACCTAGCACCGGCGCATAACCAAAAAATGGGCAAATTGTAGGATGGTTAGGGTGCACCTAGCCCCTAACCACCAAAACCATGGGCATATTGGTCACCATGTGACTGCGTGCATATACAAAAAGGGCCAAGATTTTAAGCCAATGGCAAAGCAACAAATGTCGGTGCGTGGGTTAAACCGTTTAAAACTCCCACACACAAATTTTGTGTGGAGAAGGGTCATATGGTAGGCGCCCGAAACCAAGGGTTGGACTCCATTTAAATTGTGAGAGCGCGGTGGTTATATGGGGAGCCACATATGACTAGGGGTCGGGGCTTAGTCCCGGCCCAGACCATCCCCAAACAACAATACAATCAAACTTAAATAGTTACAAAATTGTTTGTTTAATAAGGAACATAGTGTGGAGTGTTGGCAAGGCAGACTTTGCAAAGGCTTTACATTATGGTGGAGGAGGTCCAGGGTTCAAATCCCACGGACTCCATAAAATTTTGAACTAACAACCAAATTACAAAGGTGCCACGTGGCAGCCCACACCTGGGCCATGTGGCACCACACCATTTACCAAAATGATGCCATGTGTCACAATATCATTCGCCTGAAATATGCCAACTCAAAAATGACACATCAGCACTTGCCACCTCATCATACGAATGTGCCACGTTAGTTGTACGGCCTTTGCCATGTCAGTTGTACGGACTATACAGACTGCACAGTCAGCAATTTTTTTTTGCTTGTTTGACGATTCGAACATAACTCGATATCTCACTCATCCGATGTTCATTTGAACCCAAATGAGTTGCATAGGGTTCGTGATGATGAGGGCTACGCACCCATTCGTTTTGAGGCAATTTCGAGAACTTTGATTTTTGAGCAAAATTTTGACCCCTGGTCCAAATTCTGATCACGCCGTCCCACTGAAAGGATTTTGGACCCACAAAAGCTTATGATTATCTGCCTGAGATTCAATACTCTTCTGCTTCCAAGTTCTATCAACTGATTATACTTGAAAAGTCTTTTTGACAATCACCTGGATACCTTGACATGCCTTGCACTGCAACTGGCTATGTCCCTCAACCACTGTCCTCTGGCTACTAGTGATCCATTGTTCTCTTTATGCTTGGAAGACTTCCAGCCTTCCCACTGAGAATCAATTCCCTCTTGCGAACTCTTTGGTGTCAAAACAATCCGCTCTCCAATGGCTGCAAAAACTTTCCTGCGACATCTTGTCACAAACCAAGAAAACCATCAATCTTGAAAACAAATTTATACAAGACTGAAAATGATGCCAACAAATTCTTTTTCTCTTCAAGCAAATGGTTGCATCTTTTACTTCATCAAAGCACATGGCGTTTTCCTACATCTTGGTGTACTCAAAATCAACTTACAAGCCAACAAACACCATCGACTAAACATAAGTCAAAAAACATGATCGACACAACATAGTCATCAAGACAACATCGACACAAGTCGAGACTCATTTGAAACATATCGACCTTCTTGAAATGGCAAGTCGACATTCATGATACACAATCATGTTACAATCATGAATCATTCATGATGAACTATCACCAAGTTCACTGCTTACACACACACAAAAACACATGCATGTGCATGACTCTTCAACTCTCCTTCAGGTACAAACATAAGTACATGAACTTGAAACATGTGGGTACATAAGAGTTGAATATGAAAAAGATATATGGCTGTAACAAGTGAGCATCATACCCCTCTTTTACATCCTCCTAGTGAAGTTGTGCAACAACAAGAATGCCTTCAAATGAATTGCATTCACATGCAACTTGCATTATACAAGTTGTGATAAATCGCTGCAACTTGTCATACTCTCAACATAAATGCATACATAAAGCTGAAATGTGCATCTACAACAGAAAAATGCAAGCCTTACTTGCTCAAGAAATTCAACCATTTCTTACCAAGCCAACTCAATGGTGAATTCTTCTGCTTAAAATCGTCTTCTTGTGAATCATCTTGACTCACATCAATGATGGAATCTCCTCTTCCATTCTTGCTAATCTCTTTATCCATATGCTTCTTGTGTTGTGGATGAGTGGTTGGATGCAATGTCCAACATTGGTCAATGAGATGACCCCTCTTCTGACAATGAGTGCAAATCTTTTGCATCCTCTTTTCAAGTTGTCTTTGCTTGTAAAGTTTCCTGAAAGTGGTCAATCTTTTCCAACATTTTGAAACATGATGTTTATATAAACCACAATATGTACATGGAATTTTTCTTCCATTTTTACATGCAAATTTATCATGCTTAACATAATCAAAAGCAATTGAATGATAGGCAGAATTATACCTTGAACATTCACCGTTATCGCCTCCTTGAGGAGGTGAATTTGAAGAGTTACCAACTCTCTTTTGAAGACCAACAAATCTATTCTTGTCCTCATGGATATCACAACTCTCTTGTTTCATACATTTGCATTCATCTTGAACACATACTTTGCATGCTTGAGGGATTGAACTTGCAACAAGAGTTCTTGAACTTGAAACAAAATTTGTTCTTTGAAATTTTTCCCTTGTCTCCTCAACTTTGAAATTTGCTCCATCTCTTTGGTCATATCCAAGACCACAATACTTGGGTCTCTCCTCAACAACAATAGGCTCAACAATGCCTTGTGCATGCTTGCCTAAACCTCTACCTTCATAACCCATTTTTAACAATAACTTGGACCCTATTCCTCTTATGTGATTTTCAAAAACACCAAAGCATTCATCTTGAGAGGAATTTGAAGATAAACTAACATTACATACCTTATTTTCATGCATGTACTTGGTAAGGGTTTTCTTTGCCTCATGGAGTTGAGTCTCCATCTCATGCAACTTTTCAAGAAGTTGGTGTTTCTCCTCCTTCATGGCCATCAACTGCTCTTGAAGGGCAATGCTCTCTTCTCTATCTTCCCACAACTCTTGTACCATATCTCTCATAGATACAAACTCCTTCAATATATCTTTGTCAAAGAACTTGAATAATGAAGATGTATGAGAACTACCAATGTTTGAAGCTTCCTCCATCCTTGCAAGATATCAAACTTCAACACAAAACTTGCACAATAATAACAACAACTAAAACTCTAGCTATCAATGGAAATCACATGAGAAAAATTGTGCTTTGATACCACCTGATCTGAAAATAGGGGGCTGACTTGTTATGCTATGCAAGCACCCTCTATTTCATTAAAATAAAACTTTGCAGGACCTTACTCAATGTGTTAAAATATGCAAGAAGTTTTATGTGTCAATTTCATGCTTCTTTTAAATGTTTATGTGTGAGATATTTGTAAGATTAAATATGTTGTTTTCATAAATACAATAGCAAAAATAACTTGCAGCAAATAATAACCAGCAAACACTCACAACAAGAACAAGATGATAAAGGAGTTCACCCCCAACTAGGCTACATCTCCTTGAGCCTCCTTCAATTGACTTGGCTCTTTGGGATTAGTTTGTCAAAGATTATTTTACAAGCTACTGCTCAACTCCAATGGATTTTCTTACTGTACCATTGGGTTCAGAATACATAAAAACCCCAAAAATGACTAATAGAACTCTGAAAACGGATCATGGCTTATCCGGGCATGACCTCTTCGACATGTGGCCTTAAGCTTCCCTGAGATTCCTTGTGGAAAAAACACCTGTAAAAGTCCTCAAATGGATTTGAAACCTATCCCAATGTGTTCAGAGCATAACAATTAGACAAAAATGACTATTCAGTCACAGAAAATAGACTTGGGCTTCTCTGAGCATGACCTCAATCAATGAGGGCTTCAAGCTCCCTAGAGCTCTCTAAAACTTCAATGGTGAAAAACCTACAAAAGAAGACTTTAAATGCCTTTGAAAATAGTTCCAGTGGATTCAAAACATACAAAAACCCCTAGCTGGGCTTTTTCGGCACCTCATTTGGCCAAAAGATGAGGAAGTTAGGCCTCCTGCCATTTTCCTCCTTCAAGCTCGTTGTCTCTGGTTCACCAAAACGCACCTCTATACGTCCAACCTAGCTCACGCAGTCAATCTCATGCTAAAACCTAGCACTGATGCATAACCAAAAAATGGGTGAACTGTAGGATGGTTAGGGCACGCCTAGCCCCTAACTGCCAAAACCATGGGCATATGGGTCACCATGTGACCGCGGGCATATACAAAAAGGGACAAGATTTTAATCCAATGGCAAAGCGACAAATGTTGGTGCATGGGTTAAACCGTTTAAAACTCTGCGTGAAAATTATGTGTGGAGAAGGGTCATATGGCACGCACCCAAAACCAAGGGATGGACTCCATTTAAATTGTGCGTGTGTGATGGTTATATGGGGAGCCACATATGACTGGGGGCCAGGGCTTAGCCCAGGCCCATACCGCCCCCAAACCACAATACAATCAAACTTAAATAGTTACAAAACCATTTGTTTAATAAGGAACATAGCATGGAGTGTTGGCAGGGTGGACTTTGCAAAGGCTTTGCATTGTGGTGGAGGAGGTCCGGGGTTCAAATCTCACGGACTCCATAAAATTTTGAACTAACAACCAAATTACAAAGGTGCCATGTGGCAGCCCATGCATGGGCCACATGGAACCACACCATTTACCAAAATGATGCCACATGTCACAATATCATTCACACAAAATCTGCCAACTCAGAAATGACATGTCAACACTTGCCACCTCAGCGTATGGACGTGCCACGTCAGTTGTACAGACTGTACGCACTGTACAGTCAGCAATTTTTTTTTTGCGTGTTTGACGATTCGAAAAGAACGTGATATCTCACTCATCTGATGTCTGTTTGAACCCAAACGAGTTGCATTGGGTTCGTGATGACAAGGGCTACACACCCGTTCATTTTGAGGAAATTCCGAGAACTTTGATTTTTGAGCAAAATTTTGACCCCTGGTCCAGATTCTTATCATTGGTAAAGTTATGTTGTCGAATTATTTTGACTGGTTTTACTTGTGAGAGTTGGGATACCCATCTTGAGAGAGAGTGGTGGCTCTACCTTGTGAGGAAATCTAGGATATAGAGGATTATGGTTTTGTGTCTGTCCCCTTTGTGTCTCAGGGGGATAAGGGGGAAGAAGAGTACCCCTAACATTGACTGGGAGGTACCACTGAAGTCTCAACGATTAGCAAGTGGGAGGTCAAAAGGAGCACCTTAGTGGAAGAGCATCTCGCCTACGTTGTCTTCTGTTACGATATTCTTATATGAGTTGTATTTCTAGTTGTGTTAATATTTTATTTTCCATATAGAGTTCTTTTAAATTCACTATTCATTGTGATTGTAATTCTGATATCGATTCGTCATGATATTCGATGGGTTTTACTATAATTTAGAAAGTGGAATTCTAATTTTCTGGCATTTAAATTCTCAAGAAAGTATTGGATTTATTTGAAAAATGGGTTGTAATTTACATCGAAGTGTTGAAATTTGAATAGCCAGCCAAGTTCCTGGTAAATTGTAATCATTTTAGGTAGTAATAATGCTTCCCTTATGACTATATTGAATCAACAGATGCCCAACGAACTACCAACCCCATAAAGGATAGAATGTGAAGGTGCAATGGGTTGGTGAGAGTCTCAAAGTAAATGTACAGGTTGGATTAAGATCTGATCCGTTTCCTCGATGTACCCTCGACAAAAGGCATTTTTATTTTCATTAATATCTTATTTGTATGGTTGTGATTGATCATTGCCTTGGGGTGAGCTCTTATCGAAATTTTATTAAAATTTTGGGGAAAGTCTTGTTTGGTGCAATCCTTGGTTTCTTTTATGAATTTAACTTTGTTGTCAATAGAAACCATTTAGTTGTTTAGTATCAAGCCCTTCTTGTAGAAAATGTTATTCTGAGTTTATTCTTCAAGTGATTTTATTCGAGCTCTCTTAGTAGTCGTGAAATTTCTTCCAACGCTTTAAGGAACACTTCATGTAGTGATATTTACTCAGAGATTATTTGAGCTCTCTCACTACATCGAAAATTCCTCCAAAGCTTAGAGGAACACTTACTCTAGCGAAGTTTACAAAGAGATTGTTCTTAAAGAGATTATTTGATCTCTCTCATTAGAGAGAAATTTCCTCTAGCACTTAGGTGAACACTTCCTCTAGCGATCTGCCTCAAATGGGTCCGAAGTAGAAATCTCATCGTTCCCTTTTTGAAAATTGTTTTAGTATTTTTTAAATTGTTGTTATTTCTTTGATTCCCTACCAACTGGAGCTCTTCGTTGTCCTTATCCTTTCCGTAGTCCCTTGATGGTGGAAATCTACCTTGATATACGTCGTGTTGGGCGTGAGCCCCATCTCCTCCCCCACAAGATGCCTGGAAGGATGGGTGTGCTATCTTAGATCCTCCCTTAGGGTCTAACTAAGGATTTGGGGTGCACTAAGGATCGTGCAATGCCCATGTTCCTTGACCCTTCCTATAAAATTTCACTTAAATAAAAGTGATGCCTAAATTTAAAAGAACAATGCCTTAAGTTCCTGAATTTTTGCTTGTGTTTTTCCTTGGGGTACTCCCTTTTTGCCTTATGTGTGGGCGTTGCCTTGCAACTATTGCACAAGGATCATTCCTTCCCTTAAAATCAAAAACAACTTATTAATCGATAATTCATGTGTATCTTCACCATGTTGTGGGATGCATTTTCAAATCTCTCTTGAGTGTGTAGGGGAAATACTTGGAGTTCGATTTCTTTCAAAGGAGGGTTAATATCCTTCTACTCCAAATTGGATCGCCATAAACTTCACTTCCAGTTTAACACCTTGTTGTATGGATTAAACCTTATAACCCTTAAGGAATGTGTAGGTAGCATTGAAACCCTTTCTCTACACTTAAGAAGTTGATCTTCCTAGAGTCCCAAAAATCAAATTTTAGTTTGATAGTTGAAATCCTTTGTTGTTTCAACAAGACTAGTTCTCCTTATTCTTAACTGGATTATAGTTAGCATTGAAGCCCTAGCATATGGTTAATAAGTTGTATATCCCTTTCCCTTATATGAAATTGTAAGTTGATTTATTTCTTTTACTGTAGGGTGTTTTAAATTTCTTATATGAATTTACAAGCCAACTTGAGACATTATTGATATGTTTAAGGATGATTTTTCTTGATTCCCTCAATGGATATACAAGAGGTTGAATTCTATTCAATTTATTTATTGACCTCCTTATGGCACATTGAATGGATGTAATTGGTTAATGAAGTCTTAATGTGTTTCTTATTAAGATAAGTCATTTTTAAATATATTTAGTTGTGCTACATAAGGATGGTACTTGTTACAGTAGCTTGATGCAATTGATAAATGAGTCTTGACATAAATGAACTTAACTCAGGTAAGGTTCTAAATATGGGTGCAATATATGTCTACCTAGTATTGGACTCTTACTTATGCTTGCATAGATTTTATAAATCCTTAAAGTCTTATGCTCTTACTGAATTGCACTTGTTTATGGATGAATGGTGGATTAAATTAATGTTTTTTATGAATGATTTATAAGGTGGATACATAATGTAAAAGTGGTTTTACATTAATGGTTTTTATGAATGATTTATAAGTGGATACCTAATGTAAAAGTGGTGTTAACTTAATGGATTGTTTTAGAAGATTGATCTTCTTATGGGTTTTTATAATGAAAATACAATCTTATATTTTCCTTACATACTCCTAGAAGACATTCCTAGATATGAAAATATATTTTGGAACCTATGAGATTAAGTTGTATTTACACTCTTGTTTTATTATTCATTATGAATGTCCTTTTTCTCATTTACACTCCTTGTTTCTTCAAAAATGGTAAGTATAGTAGAATATCTAGTTGTGCCATGAATAATTGATGTGTAGGTGAAACTGATGATCTAGTTTCGATTGTGGATGATGTTGGATTAATGGGATTTATATACCTCCTTGTTCCTCAGAACAGTCGTGAGTCCTAAGACCTTAAGTGGTGAAAATCAATCAAATGAATTTTGGACTTGAAGTTTGGTTATGTGTCTTGGAGGTCCTAACCTTGCAAGGTAGGTTGGGCGGGTAGTTCTATATTATTTAGTGATATGGTGGATCATTATTTATATTTTTCTTCGATTGATTGTGACGTGTTGAACTGTGTCACTATTTATGTTTATGTGTTGATCATGTGTCGCTTGTAATTTTATTAGTTTATGTTGTGACGATTTTAAATTCCTAATGCAAAAAAAAAAAAAAAAAATTACCTATTGTACATCGTTATTCGTTGTCATAATGGAGGGGTCATTAAATATGGTATCAGACTAGGTTCAACCCTGTGACTTTGGATAATTATGCATTCCACTGTATTTAGCATGAGATTAATAATGTATCCCTAATTAATTGAAATTTTTCCATGCAGTTAATCATGGTTAGAGGATGTCGTGGAGGTAGACGAAGTGATTTTAGGGGGAAGAGGTGTAAGGCCTCCTATAGAATCCACGCTAGAAGGGTCTAACCCAGAGGGAGAACAAAAATTCATTGGGCAAGAGAAAATTGTTGTGGGGGTTGTGGTAGATTTGATGAGGTCCTTTCAGAGGATGTCAGAGGCGTTGATTAACTGACTAGATAGAGATGAGGCTAGGGTGCCTGTACCCAATGAGGATTCACAACATGCTCTAGATGGCAGTGGTAGAATCCACATAGAAATAAAGAAGGTGAAGTTTCCTGAGTTCATGGGTTCCATGGATGAGGCAGACGCTGAGGCATGGTTGGAGAACATGGTGATGTGCTTTGCACTTTGTGACTACACCTCCAACATGAAATTATACATGGTGGTATTTTCATTGAAGGGGAGCGCTCTGATATCATTTACTTAGTACGTTTGGTCTCCCCTTAAATATGGTTGAAATAAGATCTAGTGTTCCTCAATACCTTTGAATGCAATTGTAAGTTGACATTTGATTCTTCTATTATTGTTGGGTCTTCCTTTAGTTATTTTAATTGGGTTTATAAGTCAACTTTGGGATATTCATTTTATTGTTTAAATAAAAATTTATCTTCTTTAAATTATCCTTATATATGGATATGAAAGATAGCATATAATTTGTCTTATCTAATTCGTAAATTATAGGTTGAAATTCCTATAGTTCTTGCAATGGAAATGTAAGATAGTCTTGGAATCTTTCCATATTGCTTGTTATGATTGAACCTATTTGTTATTTTAAAATGGATATGCAAGTAGTAGGCTTCTTATTAATTTCTAATTATGATTGATTTCTTATAGTTAAAGAGGATACTTAAAGTGGTATTGAATTTTGTATGTGGTGATTAAGGAAGACATTAAATCCTCTTATGGGATTTTATGATTGGAAGCGTAACTAGTATCTGAAGTACCTATGAATTCTTAATTAAGATATATCATGCTAGTAAGGTACATGATTGAGTTACATAGAAGTTGTATTTATTGCAAATCGTGAAAACTTGATAGATGTTTGACCTGGACTGAGTCTGACTTGACAAGATACTGATGAATGAATATTGAATTAGATCTGTTCCCACTCCTAATATGGTACCTATACTAATGGGATTCTTATTAATCTCGATGTATTAATTTCTTATTCGAAATTACACTTAAGAATTGCTTGAAATATTTATTAAGTAGAGTAGTTTATTATTTCTACTATGATGAATTGAAGATTAAGCATGTTGATGATTCTAGTCTTGAATAGCGGTGTATGATTGAATTAACAGGATTTAGATACTTCCTTGTTTGTCAGAACAATCACCAGTCGTGAGACCTTAAATGGTCAAAATCAATCGGATGAATCCTAGACTTGAGCGTTGTTTATGTGTCTTGGAGGTCCTAACCATGCCGAATAGGTTAGGCAGATAGTTTCCTTATGTTATGATTTTGAGATATGGTTGATTGAATAATGGTGATGTTGTTTTCGTTGAATTTGATGAAATTGATTGAGTAGTTATTAATTTATGTCGAGACTCATTTTACTTGTACTAACGATTGTTTAATTATTTTTAACCTATTTTTACATCACTAATTGTTGTCGTAACGGAGGGGTTGTTAGAGCCTATGTAATCAGTTTTGGCTATGGGGGGGAATTTTTCATTCTACTCAATTCCTTCAACTTGAGAGAACTAATCAAGTCATATATATTTTAACACTTTCATATCATGCATAATTAGTTACATACACACATTTACATTTCACCAAGTATCATTCATCATTAAGTATTGATATTCTTCATTCATTGTTGTGTCTAGATCAAGAGTCCCTAAACACCCATTTACATCTCACTGAGTATCATTCATCACTAAGGAACAATATTCAACATTCATTATTATGTATGGATAACAAGTCTCTAAACACCCATTTAAATCTCATCGAGTATAATTCATAATTAAGGAACAATATTCTTCATTAATTTTTGCGCCTGGTTCATGAGTCTCTAAAAATTAATCCAAAAAAGAGGAGGCTTGTTCTACGGTAATTTGAAGGATATCTCACCATTACTTCAAGGAGACTTGGTTTTGGTGCTTTTTCATGTTCAATAGACTCATCTATAGGAAGGTGATAAGCAAAGGTTTATTTTCATCCTTAATATCATCATGTGTAGATGAAACCAAAATAGGACCACAAGATGACACAAATGATGAAGATGGATGGTAGGCCAAACATGAAACTAATCTGTAATAATTTTGGTGATAGAGATATTTTCATCAAACATAACATATATTACAATAATTATTTCAATCGAATGAGGTTTTATGATATTTAACAAAAATGTACTTCTCACTTCTTGGTTGTAATGCTTTCCTTTTTCCTTCAAGAATGTGAGCCCATTCTTCACTACCAAACCCATGGAAGTGGCTTAAATTTTTATTATTTTCAATACATGCTTATTCCAATGTTTTATTTTTAAGTTCTTAGTGGGTGTTTGATTTTCTATGCAATTTCCATGTGTCCACCCAATAATGAAGACCAGATCATTTAGACTAGATTGTACAATTTTCCATTTCTTTTGATGTACAATTCGTTCTCTCGGGAACATCATTTTTTTATGTTATATAAGGAATAATATGCCACATTTGAATTATTTGTGTATTGCGGTAGTAATTTATTATTAATATATTCACCCCCTTTATTTTTTCTTAGCATATGATGTGTCTATATTATTTCTCTGCAAGGGATTTATAGGACAAAAACATGTCAAAAACTTCACTCTTAAGTTATAATAAATAAATGTGAGTGTCTATCGAGAAGTCATCAATGGAAGTTAATATCTACTTAAACACATAGAAAGAGCTAAAACCAAGAAAACCATACAACTGACTATGAACAAGCTACAAGGGGGGTTGAGGCATGCCAAAAGGTACAATTGTTAAAATTGTCTCGATGATGTTTTACAAGAACAAAAATAACACAAACACCATATTTTCAAGAAAAGAGAGAAAGAATAGTCATTATACATTTATTACATAGTTCTACAATGAGAGATAATTTAGATGACCAAAATGTTCATGTAAAAGTTTTCTCAAGTCACCAACTTGAGCAATAAAAACTCATGGAAAATATGATGATCCAAAGTTTTCAAATTTTTACAATATGGTAATATGATGAACAATTCTAGATTCCATGACATGAATAGGATTATTTAAATCTCAGATTACAAGTTGGTGATGGGAAATCTCTGTTGTTTGCAGGAAAGACTTAAAATACATAGTAAATCATTGAAATGACAATTATCTACCTGAACTATTCTAGACCCTACAAAACTAAGAGATCTCTCAATGCCAACTATTTTTTTTTTTTTTTGTTACAGTCACTAAGAGAAGAAAAAATGGATTTATCCTTATCTGATGCAGGCGCGCCCCAACCTCGGACACGTCTACTCTCACAGGACCTTCCTCTTCTCAGCCCGAAGAACTCGAAGGTTCTTCTATTCCCCTATCGGGAAATCTGCACCCACTGAAATCTTTCCCCGAGGGCTCCCTTGTATCACCAGGAGATCAGCTAAATTTCGCTATCTTGCGAGTTCGGGACTTAAAGCAACCAACTCTCCCTTTCAAGTCTTCCGATACCCGATCTGGCGATACGGGTATAACTCCTTCCATGTGCAACCATGGGCTAGTCTTAATGTTAGTGCTTCTCGCGCCTTTGAAATCTCGCGACCTCGCAACCTCGTGACCTCGCCAGTTGAACCGTTGAGTTTTCACCTTCCTATTCCATGAGTCCCCGAGATGCACGGTCCCACCTTATACTCTACCATGAGTCCACAAGAATATAGGCTCCTTGGCACTTCGTGACTTGACGTCCCCTTTGTGCCACCTGTACTCCACTCACGCTCCGCTATGGCCCACACTGCTCTCCAGCTGTCAGAATATCGCCTCTCATGACCTCGCGATCCTCGTAGCCAAACTCTCGAACCTTTTCTTGCGAGGTCCAGAGACCCGATTCCACATGCGGATCCAACGGTCCTCCAATGTTCTTGATCTAACGGCTGTCCTTCCCTCGCCACTCGCGACCTCGTGACTTGTGATGCCCAATACTCAGACTTTCAACCTACGAATTTCCGAGTTCGCGAGATCTCTAGATCTCCGCCACGCGTCCTCTCAAATGGACGACCCAGATCTCTTCGCTACTTCGCCAACCTGTGACCCTTCTCTCCGACTTCAAGACACACTTATATGTGTTGATCTTCAATGACTCAGAAACCTACCCTTCCTGAACTTTGTTAAGTTACCTCAACCTCCACGAGGTCCTTTGCATGCACTCCTTGCGGCAAATCTTCAATCACGGTTAAGTGTTGAAGTTCTCTTGACTCTGCACACACCTGCAGCAGCCGTCTTTGATTTCTTGCTCAGGTTATCAACTGAGACTTCTTCTCCAGCTTGAGCACTCCTTGCATGGCTTCAACAACTCAATTCCACTTTTGGATGAATGAGAACAAGAGTTAAACTACTGAGCCTTTCATCAACGCACTCCATGCGGATGAATTCAACTGCACATCTTACAGGAATCTCCTGGCTCAGATAGAGAAACAATTGAAACTTATTATCTCCCTCTCCTTCAGACTTCAGTTTCGAAACATGAAATCACATGCACAACATATCAAAGCAAATGCATAACAAGAAAACAAACATTCATGAGCATAGTATCAATACACAGAGAAAACAACACCAACCATGCGTTTGAATCAAAGCTTCCTTCTATTAATTCAATTTCCTGTACATGGGTGTTCTTTATACAATATTCTCTACTTGCTCCTCTCTTCTGAATGCTTCCAATGATGTTACAAAGACACAATGAGGGTGTCTATATCCGTTTTCCCTCCTTCCATCTAAAACTGTCTAATCTAGAAATAAATCCTACCTACCTACATTAACTAGATTAAATGCCTCTTATCTACTTCAGACAAGAGCATATGGTTCGAGGTCTGATACAAGATACAAAGGCGCTTTTCATAAATTCTCATTTATACATTAGCACATTCTCTTGAATGAAAAATTCAAAATTTTCGGCTGGACTTGCCCAGCTGTCTGTTGTCTTTCACGCTAGCTCGCTTGTCTTGGGCAATGCTACTGCATCATACTCCTCGGCTTGAAAATTTTCATGGGATCCTGTCCATGAGCTCCTGCACGATCTGTCCATGCTTCTGAATCATTGCTTCATTTTCCCAGCTAGCATCTTCTACTGGGTGATTCTTCCACTTTACCAAATACTCGAAGTATTCCTTTCACCTGGTCTTTTTACCCACTCGCTTGTCCAATATGCGGTCCATCTCTGGCTTCTCTGCAATCGGCATCTACTTCTACCACTGGATTTCTAGTTGTTTATCATTTCCATCTCCTGCTTCCTCAGCCTTATATGGATATAAGTCTGAGACATTGAATGTCGGAGATATTCCGATCTCATCCGGAAATTCAATCTCATAAGCATTTTCTCCCAATTTCTTTAGGACTCTACATGGCCCAATTTTCTTCATCTTCAGCTTTTTATATGTTCCCCTTGGGAACCTTTCCTTTCTCAAGTGTGCCAGAACCAGATCACCAACTTCGAACTAAAGTTGTCTCCGATGTTGATCTGCTCTGTGCTTGTACTTCTGATTTGAGTCTATCAATCGTTGCTTCACCCTGCTGTGAAGTTCTTTCATCGCTTCAGCGAATTCCTCTGTGCTCACACTGCTAGTCGCAGTCTGTTCTCACTCCCTGAGTTCAGAAAATCCCCTCGGTTGTGTCCCATACACAATCTGAAATGGGCTTTTCCCTGTACTCTGATTCACTGAATCGTTGTATGCGAACTCCGCCTGTGGAAATATGTTGTCCCAGCTGCTATGGTGCTCTGTCACCAAGCTCCTCAGCAAGTCTCCCAGACTTCTGTTGACCACCTTTGTCTGTCCATCCATCTGAGGATGGTAAGCTGAACTAAATTCCAAGTTAGTTCACAGCTTCTTCCATAAGGTCCTCCAGAAATGCCCTATGAATTTTGTGTCTCTGTCTGAAACTATGCTTTTCGGTAATCCATGGAGTTGAATGACCTCCTTGAAAAAAAAATTGGCGATGTGTGTCGCATCGCTGGTCTTCTGGCATGGAATGAAATGTGCCATCTTTGAAAACTTGTCTACCACCATAAATATTGAATCAACCCCTCTCTGTGTCCTCGGAAAACCCAATACAAAATCCATGTTGATCGCCTCCCATGGTCTCTCTAGTATGGGTAATGGCTGATAGAAACCTACATTCTGTTTCTTTCCCTTCGAATTCTAACAAATTCGACACCTGTCAACAAATCACTTGACATTTGCTCACATTCCTGGCCAAATATATGATTCACTCAGCTTTGCGAATGTTTTTTCATGGCCAAAATGTCCTACCAATCCACCACTGTGCTTCTCCTTTAACAAGTTCTCCCTCATGGAGAAATTTGGAATACACAGTTGATTGCCTCTGAACAGCAATCCCTCCTAGATCATATAATCTATCCAAGGGATCCTATCTTTGAGAACTGCATTCTGAGCTGCTTCATATGCTTCTCCAAAATCTGTGTCTTCTGCATACATGTCCTTGAGGTTTTCAAAGCCCAATGTTTTGACTCGAAACTCCTGCAGCAACAAACATTTCCTACTCAAAGCATCAGCCACTTTGTTAGCAGTACCTGAAATGTGTTTGATCACAAATGTAAAATTCTACATATACTCTACCCATTTTGCATGCTTCTGATTCAACTTTTCCTGTTGACTCACAAACTGCAATGCATGATTATCGTTGTACAATACAAATTCCTTTGGGATCAAGTAATGCCTCCACTTCTTCAGCGCCTGTATGATAGCATAAAAATCTTTTTCATACGTGGAGTGTTTCAGCTTCGCTTCATCTAGCTTCTCACTGAAATATGCAACTGGCCTGTCCTCCTAACTCAAGACCACTCCTATGGCATATCCGCTTGCATCACATTTCACCTGGAATGTTTTATTGAAGTCTGACAACACCAACACTGGTCGTTCTGTTATCTTCCACTTCAACAAATTGAAGCTCTTCTCAGCCCCTGCTATCCAATGAAAAGACTTATGTCGCTTCTTCACTGTGTCCATCATTGTTGTGCTAATTCCACTAAAATTCCTGATGAACTTTCAGTAGAAACTAGCTAAACCATGGAAACTCCTCACCTAGAAAATATTTCTTGGTGATGGCCAATTCTTGATCACTTCCACTTTACTCGGATCCATCTTCAACTCATTCGCCGAGATAACAAAACCCAAATAAATGAGCTCTGTCTTCATGAATCAGGACTTCTTCATATTGACCAACAGCTTCTCCTGCTGTAGCTTCCTCATCACTATAGCCAAATGCCTCAAGTGTTTAGCCTTCGTCTTACTGAAAATCAGTATATCATCCAGATATACGACTACAAATTTTTCGATGAATTCCCTCAGGACTTCATTCATCAATCTCATGAATTTGCTCGACGCATTTGTCAAGCCAAATGGCATGACCAGCCATTCATACAAACCTTCATTTGTCTTGAATGTTGTCTTCCATTCGTCACCTTCCCTCATGCGAATCTGGTGATATCCGCTTTTCAAATCAATCTTTGAAAAATAATTTTCCCCACTCAAGCAATCCATCAGATCATCCATTCTCGGAAGTGGAAATTTGTACTTGATGGTAATTTTATTGATCGCTCTTGAGTCGGTGCACATTCTCCAACCTCCATCCTTCTTTGGACTAAGCACTGTTGGAACGGCACATGGACTCAGGCTTTCTCTGACCAATACTTTATCTAATAACTCCTGGACCTGCTTCTTGACCTCCTCATTTTCTTGTGGCGTCAATGTATACACATCTTTGTTCGGTAGACTGGCTCCTGGTATGAGATCAATGTGATGACTCACACTCCTCATCGGTGGTAATGAATGAGGTAATTCATCCACGATGATGTCAGCGAACTCTTCCAGCAGTTCCTGAATCTCATCTGGTAAATCATCCACTTTTGTGCTAGTCAGAACAATTCTCGACTTTCTGGCCACAAATAATTGTGGATCTTCTTTCTTCTCCATCTTTGTAAGAAGCTCCTTCCCACTCATGAGAAGTATCGTGTTGCTTACTTCTGGTTTCACCTCCTTATATTTTATCGGAAGCAACCTGTGTGTCCTCCCATCCTTCTTTCCAGGTGTCAAAAGAACTTTCTGCATCATCAGTGACCTTCCACTTTCTGTGATTTTTGCTTCAGCATCTCGCCTCTGCGCTTCGGCGATGTGAGCTTCTCCCCTGTCCTTTTTTCTATCTGGACAGTCAACTGCTTTATGTCCATCCTTTCTACATGTGAAACATGTGACTACTCCACCTCGGCCTCTTCCCCTACCTCTGGTATGAGGAAAAGTATTTGCATCAGCATAATCTCCTCTCTGCTCATTATGTTGTCCTCTCTGCTCAGCATATTGTTGTCCTTGTTGTGAGGTTCCACCTCTTTCAAATTTAACCTGAGGTTTCTTCCATTCCTCCTTGGGCTTTTGGTATTTCTCTGGGGAAACTGCCTTGCCTCTGGGCTGACTCCTGCCTCTCCCTCGCTGTCCTTGCTTACGGCTCAGCTTCTCCTTGGCTTTCAGAGCCATCTGATAAGCATCCTCAACCATTCTGATGGTTTTCATGCTTAATTCATCCTGAATGTCGTATCTCAGACCATTCAAGTATCTGGCAACCTTCTCATCATCGCTCTCCTGATGACCTGTTCTAATGTTCAGTGGATATAATTCCTCAGTGTATTCTTTCACTGTCATCGGTTTCTGCCTCAGGTTCTGCATCCTCCTGAACAGATTAATTTGGTAATCTCTTGGGATGAACTTCACTTTCATCTTTGCAATCATTCGATCCCAACTCTTAATTTTTTTCTTGCCTTTGCAGCGTCTGTCAGCTTGTAGCTCGTCCCACCATAATGCTATATGTCCTTTCAATTTCATGAAAGCATGCCTAACCTCTTCGATATCTTCATAATCGAAGTAGGTATCAAGAGCTCTAATCCAATCCAGTAGCTCCTCTGCATCCAAGCTTCCTTCGTAAGCTGGAATTTCCATTTTTGTCTTTGAACTCATCCGAGCGATAGCTTTAATCAATCGCTCATTGGCTGCATCTTCGTCTACAACTTCTCCTTGTTGTTCAGCTTCAGCTTCGCCTTCAGAGTCACTCAAATCTCCAGCATCAGTTGTGCATCTCTGCGCTGCTTCCATGTCTTCTAATCTCGATCGGAGATCATGTATCTGCCTTTCCATCTCTAGATTCCTTGCCGGCCTACCTCTTCTTCTCACCTCCCTATCTTCTGGGTCGGGTGACTGCCTTTCTCTTCTTGGCGGCATGGTGAATTCTCTCTCTCTCTTCTATAGAGACAAAGAGTCTGTCCAGCTCTGATACCACTTGACGCAGGCGCACCCCAACCTCGGACACGTCCGCTCTCACAGGACCTTCCTCTTCTCGGCCCGAAGAACTCGAAGGTTCTTATCTTCCCCTATCGGGAAATCTGTAGCCACAGAAATATTTCCCCGAGGTCTCCTCTGTATCACCGGGAGATCAGCTAAATTTCACTATCTCGCGAGTTCAGGACTTAAAGCGCCCAACTCTCCCTTTCAAGTCTTTCGATACCCGATCTGGCGATACGGGTATAACTCCTTCCGTGTGAAATCGTGGGCTAGGCTTAATGTTAGTACTTCTCACGCCCTTGAAATATCGCAACGTCGCGACCTCGCTGGTTGAACCGTTGAGTTTTCACCTTCCTAGTCTACGAGTCCTCGAGATGCATGGTCCCACCTTATACTCTGCCACGCGTCCACAAGAATATCAGCTCCTCGGCACTTCATGACTTGACATCCCCTTTGTGCCACCTGTACTCCACTCACGCTCTGTTATGGCCCACATTGCTCTCCAGCTATCGGAATATCACCTCTCACGACCTCACGATCCTTGTAGCCAAACTCTCGAACCTTTTCTTGCAAGGTCCCAAGACCCGATTCCACGTGCGGATCCAACGGTCCTCCGGTGTTCCTGATCTAACAGCTGTCCTTCCCTCTCCACTCGTGACCTTGCGACTTGTGATGCCCAATACTCAGAATTTCACCCTACGAATTTCCAAGTTCGCGAGATCTCTAGATCTCTGCCACGCGTCCTCTCAAATGGACGACCCAGATCTCTTCGCTACTTTTCCAACCTTCGACGCTTCTCTCTGACTTAAATACACACTTATCTGCATTGATCTTCAGCGACTCAGAAACCTACCCTTCCTGAACTTTGTTAAGTTACCTCAACCTCCACGAGGTCCTTTGCATGCACTCCTTGCGGCAAATATTCAATCACGGTTAAGTGTTGAAGTTCTCTTGACTCCGTGCACACCTGCAGCAGCCTCTTTGATTTCTTGCTTAGGTTCTCAACTGAGACTTCTTCTCCAGCCTGCGCACTCCTTGCACGGCTTCAACAACTCAATTCCACTTCTAGATGAATGAGAACAAGAGTTAAACTATTGAGCCTTTCATCAACGCACTCCATGCGGATGAATTCAACTACACATCTTGCAGGAATCTCCTGGATCAGATAGAGAAATAATTGAAACTTATTCTCTCCCTCTTCTTCAGACTTCAGTTTCAAAACATGAAATCACATGCACAGCATATCAAAGCAAATGCAAAACAAGAAAACAAACATTCATGAGCATAGTATCAATACACAGAGAAAACAACACCAACCATGCGTTTGAATCAAAGCTTCCTTCTATTAATTCAATTTCTTGTACATGGGTGTTCTTTATACAATATTCTCTGCTTGCTCCTCTCTTCTGAATTCTTCCAATGATGTTACAAAGACACAATGAGGGTGTCTATATATGTTTTCCCTCCTTCCATCTAAAACTGTCTAATCTAGAAATAAATCCTACCTACCTGCATTAACTAGATTACATGCCTCCTATCTACTTCAGACAATAGCGTATGGCTCGAGGTCTGATACAATATACAAAGGTGCTTTTCATAAATTCTCATTTATACATTAGCGCATTCTCTTGAATGAAAAATTCAAAAGTTTCGACTGGACTTGCCCAGCTGTTCGTTGTCTTTCACGCTGGCTCGCTTGTCTTGGGCGATGCTCCTACATCATTATCCATATGATAATACGATACATAATAAATAAGCCACTCATCGTAAGAAGAAGTAAATGTTGCATTGTAAGAGAAACTAGAAGAAAAAAGTGCATATCCATGAGAAGAAGAGTGAAAATAAGAAAAATCAAGATTGATGTTTTTCTTCTTAATTATTGCTTCTAAGGCCTCCATGTTTTTAAAACATTTGGAATCTAAATTACCATTTCAACTACAAAAAAATGTAGTGCATGTCTCTTCTTACTTTTGATTTTGGGCATTTGTCACTATTAGGAGTAAAATATAGATAAAAGGGTTTGGGAGCTTTATTTTGCCTATTGTTTTGAGGATGTTTCTTCTTTGGATGCTTGGTTTTTTATTTTTTTGGGGGTGACTAAATAATTTCCAGATGTAATTGCATTGATGATTACTCCAATATGTGAGAGATTATCTTACTCTCTAATAAGAGAATTACAAAAACACTGAAGAGTGGGACAGTCATAAGAATTCCCTACATCTTCACTAAAGGAATAAAAGGTAGATACAAAGATAGAATATGAACTACATTCTGATTCATCCACAATCTTCATTATTTTTAATATCGAATTTGGATTTACTTTTTGAATTAGTAGGGACTTGCTCTTTTCCAAAGATAATCCTGTACATTCAATCCTTTGCTTCTTAGTACATCCTCCACATTGGATTTCCATGAGAAGTAATTTGTATTGTTAAGAAAAATATCACTTGGAGAATCTATATTGCAATATGTAGGTAATATGGATTAAAGAACTAAAACTCATTATCGAAAGCTTTTGAAAAATATATTTTTTCAAAAAAATGGCACTAAAAACAGACTTTAAAAGTGAAAGTTAATCTCTTTTAAAAAATCACATAAATAATAACCAAAGTTATTCCATGTGAAAGGTAGAAGTTGGCCAACGTGGTGATGGATGCATGATGAGATTGCTATGTAAAAAAAATGTGTCTTCTTACTTTGCCTATCAACTCACTTTTACAAATAAGTTACTTATGAAGTGACTCACTTTTATAGAATANTATGGATCACAAGTCTCTAAACACCCATTTAAATCTCATCGAGTATAATTCATCATTAAGGAACAATATTCTTCATTAATTTTTGTGCCTGGTTCATGAGTCTCTAAAAATTAATTCAAAAAAGAGGAGGCTTGGTCTACGGTAATTTGAAGGATATATCACCATTACTTCAATGAGAATTGGTGTTGGTGCTTGTTCATGTTCAATAGACTTATCTGTAGGAAGGTGATAAGCAAAGGTTTATTTTCATCCTTAATATCATCATGTGTAGATGAAACCAAAATAGGACCACAAGATGACACAAATGATGAAGATGGATGGTAGGCCAAACATGAAACTAATGTGTAATAATTTTGGTGATAGAGATATTTTCATCAAACTTAACATATATTACAATAATTATTTCAATCGAATGAGGTTTTATGATATTTAACAAAAATGTACTTCTCAGTTCTTGGTTGTAATGCTTTCCTTTTTCCTTCAAGAATGTGAGCCCATGCTTCACTACCAAACCCATGGAAGTGGCTTAAATTTTTATTATTTTCAATACATGCTTATTCCAATGTTTTATTTTTAAGTTCTTAGTGGGTGTTTGATTTTCTATGCAATTTGCATGTGTTCACCCAATAATGAAGACCAAATCATTTAGAATAGATTGTACAATTTTCCATTTCCTTTGATGTACAATTCTTTCTCTCGGGAACACCATTTTTTTATGTTGTATAAGGAATAATATGCCACATTTGAATTATTTGTGTACTGCGGTAGTAATTTATTATTAATATATTCACCTCCTTTATTTTTTCTTAGCATATGATGTGTCTATATTGTTTCTCTGCAAGGGATTTATAGGATAAAAACATGTCAAAAACTTCACTCTTAAGTTTTAAGAAATAAATGTGAGTGTGTATTGAAAAGTCATCAATGGAAGTTAATAACTACTTAAACAGATAGAAAGAGGGAAAACCAAGAAAACCATACAATTGACTATGAACAAGCTACAAGGGGGGTTGAGGCATGCCAAAAGGTACATTTGTTAAAATTGTCTCGATGATGTTTTACAAGAACAAAAATAATACAAACACCATATTTGCAAGACAAGAGAGAAAGAATAGTCATTATATATTTATTACATAGTTCTGCAATGAGAGATAATTTAGATGACCAAAATGTTCATGTAAAAGTTTTTTCAAGTCACCAACTTTAGCAATAAAAACTCATGGAAAATATGATGATCTAAAGTTGTCAAATTTTTACAATATGGTAATATGATGAACAATTCTAGATTCCATGACATGAATAGGATATTTTAAATCCCCGATTACAAGTTGGTGAGGGGAAATCTCTATTGTTTGCAAGAAAGACTTAAAATACATAGTAAATCATTGAAATGACGATTATCTACCTGAACTATTCTAGACCCTACAAAACTAAGAGATCTCTCATTGCCAACTATTTTTTTTTTGTTATAGTCACTAAGAGAAGAAAAATGGATTTATCCTTATCCATACGATAATATGATAGATAATCAATAAGCCACTCATTGTAAGAAGAAGTAAATTTTGCACTAAAAGAGAAACCAAGAGAAAAAAGTGCATATCCATGAGAAGAAGAGTGAAAATAAGAAAAATCAAGATTGATGTTTTTCTTCTTAATTATTGCTTCTAAGGCCTCCACGTTTTTAAAACATTTGGAATCTAAATTACCATTTCAACTACAAAAAAATGTAGTGCATGTCTCTTCTTACTTTTGATTTTGGGTGTTTGTCACTATTAGGAGTAAAATATAGATAAAAGGGTTTGGGAGCCTTATTTTGCCTATTGTTTTGAGGATGTTTCTTCTTTGGATGCTTGGTTTTTTATTTTTTTGGGGGTGACTAAATAATTTTTAGATGTAATTGCATTGATGATTACTCCAATATGTGAGAGATTATCTTACTCTCTAATAAGAGAATCACAAAAACACTGAAGAGTGGGACAGTGATAAGAATTCCCTACATCTTCACTAAAGGAATAAACGATAGATACAAAGATAGAATATGAACTACATTCTGATTAATCCACAATCTTCATTTTTTTAATTACAAATTTGGATTTACTTTTTGAATTAGTAGGGACTTGTTCTTTTCCAAAGATAATCCTGTACATTCAATCCTTTGCTTCTTAGTACATCCTCCACATTGGATTTCCATGAGAAGTAATTTGTATTGTTAAGAAAAATATCACTTGGAGAATCTATATTGCAATATGTAGGTAATATGGATTAAAGAACTAAAACTCATTATCGAAAGCTTTTGAAAAATATATTGTTTCAAAAAAATGGCACTAAAAACAGATTTTAAAAGTGAAAGTTAATCTCTTTTAAAAAATCACATAAATAATAACCAAAGTTGTTCCATGTGAAAGGTAGAAGTTGGCCAATGTGGTGATGGATTCATGATGAGATTGCTATGTAAAAAAAATGTGTCTTCTTACTTTGCCTATCAACTCACTTTTACAAATAAGTTACTTATGAAGTGACTCACTTTTATAGAATACGTGAGACTCACA
>JZKD02S1592226.1:0-10182 GCA_000966675.3 Picea glauca
GAATTCGTGCCAATCCCACTTTGTTGCTACTCTTTCCTCTAGCTCAAACTCTCTTGGTCTCTCTCGGAATATGAGTGACTCTTCACATTCCTCTCCAAGCTCTCCTCAAAGGTGCGCCCCCTCTTCTCTCTCAAGCTTCTTTTATTACTCATTAATGAGTAACTCCTCTAACCTTTGGTCTTCCAAAGAGATGAACTGTCAAGATTAGATCTTGCCCTCCTGAGATCAACGATCACAACTGAATCGTAGGTTGAGTTCACTTTAAGTGACCCAAAAGTCATAAAATCACTTTTTACCCATTAAATAATAAAAGGCTCAACTTGACTTTATAAAATCACTTTATAAAGTCAATTAAGAGAGAAATATGTTCGATCTCTTCTACATGTTTAGGGCCGGCAATGCAAAAGTACCTCCTAGCTACCAAAATCTAACATCATTATCAAAAACTTACTTATAAAAAATAATAAAACAAGAACTTACCATTTCTAGAGAATACAAATTAAATTACCTAGCCTACTATGCATCTCTAACATTGTAAACAATGCTCGCAAACATCTCTAACATTGTAAACAATGCTGACAAACATTAATATCATAAGATGAATAGTTTTTTCATAAATAGATCAACTTCCTCCAAAATCTTTGCGTTATAAAGATCTGAAGTCCCTTTTTTTATATTATTTGAGCAGAAACACTTGGTTCCTGATATGCGCTTTAGGGAAAACCCTAGCCGCAGACCCGTGTTAACAACGATTGTTTTAGAAAACATACCTGCCTTTGACGTTCTAACATTCATATGACTAACTTAATTACAGCAGTGGCCCAGCCGATTTTCCTTCCCCTTCTCTCATATGTACATGGCGTGCTAGTGGGGCTAAGCTCACATTTATGGGAAAAAAAACGTGGGAGGCCGCTTTGTGACCACGTCTGGCTGTTCATGGATCCACATTCCCTTGCCCAACGATTAGCAGGTAGGAATTATCACTCTCCAGCTTCCAAATAACGAAAATTTCAGATCTAAATCTTTTGATAGAAATCTCACCTGGAGCTTTTCTTTAGGTTTTCTGGCCAGGTCACCGACTAAGGCTTTGCGTTCTTCGTGTATCACGTGATCGTTACAAATCAGATATGGGCAATAATATACTTTTTGCATATGAGACTGCCATGGAATTAGGAGTGGAGGAGCTCTCAGAATCCAAACAGCTTCCATCCTTGCATCTCATTTGCTTTTCATTTTCACGCTCCATGTTTCTATTCTAATCACATGAAATCCAAATGAATACTGGTCCAGATTTCTAATTTGAATTCTTCCATGATAAATGCCTTCTTCCAAATGGAAATGCTAGGGTTGTATCACTGTGAGTATTAAGCGCAGTATCACTGTGTGAATTCACGTTGACTTTGTTTCATATCTGCATGTACAGAATTTGCAATGGAGTTAAGTTCTGCTGTCAATGTGTTATTTCAACTTGAGTTCCCGTTGACTTTGGTTCTATACAGAATCTGCAATTAAGTTCTGGTGTTTGAATAGAATGGTTACTTGAAGCAGTAACTCTGTACATATTCTGTGCAATCGAGTTAAATTCTGTAAATATGTACAGAATTTACAATCGAGTTAAGTTCTGGTGTTTGAATAGAATAGTTGTACATATTCTGTGCAATCGAGTTAAATTCTGTAAATATGTACAGAATCTACAATGCAGTTAAGTTCTGGTGTTTGAATAGAATAGTTGCTTGATGCAATAACTCTGTTCATATTAAGGTTCAATTATTGGAATAAATCTCAGATTTTGTCATACAACTCTGGTGTTTGAACCAACAATAATAATAGAATGGTTGCTTATTAAGGTTCAATTATTTGGAATAAATCCCAGATTTTGTCATACAACTCTGGTGTTTATCCATTGATCAAGCCCAATTTCTCGAAGGTCTCGATCCATTGATCAAGCCCAATTTTTAAACAGGTATTCTTTTTTATACTTCCAAAAAAGGCTCGATCATGGAATGGGGTCAACCGATCACTCTTCATTGCAAAGCAAAAGCCAATTAAATCATTGAATATCAAAGTGGGACTCTCCATGATAATCATATATTTTTTAAGCCAATTAAATCATTGAATATCAAAGTGGGACTCTCCATGATAATCATATTATTTTTTAGGTAGGGGCTCAACAATGTGGTGATACATTACGTAAAGTTATGATTCTTTATAACATATGTTATATTATAATATATTTAACATACATATCTTATAATATATAATATGTTATATTAAAATATATGTTATATTTTTTTGGTAGGGGCCTTCAGAATGGTGATATATTTCTTAAAGTTATGATTCTTTACTAAGTATCCTCAATTATAATTATGAATAGGAAGTGTAAATTTTCCAATGTTTTTATTTTCTATTAATATCTTAAAATCAAATGTATTTGGTTAAGAAAATCTTTTTTAATAATAAAATGATAAGGACAATTTCCTTAAAGTTTGTATCAATGATTTAAGCTCAAGTTTTCATAGTTGTAATAGATTTGAGACAAAAATATTTTTCTTCGTAAGTTTCTCCATTATTAGCAAATTTCTATAATCCCCACAACATATATCTGCATTGCTTCTTTATTAATTGTATTTCCTTTCTCAATTCTTACCTTTATTCATTAATTGTCTTTCCTTTCTCAATTCTTACCTTTATTTTGATATATGTTTTAGCAATTAGTAGGGGGCTGATGGGTAAAATGTCCAGCATCAACAACACAAGTTCACCCCAAAAAAGGCCCAATTACACTTCTTCTCTTTTGGAATGGAGAACCCTCTAGATTGTGACATGACAACCATTAAATGCTTTGTGTAAAGAAACTAATTCCTAAATGCATAATGAAAAAGTTATGTAAGTTTTCTTTTATATATTTAATTAGTAATCTAATTTATATCTACTTCCAACTTATAAAGGAAAAGATATATATTTGGAATTGTAAGTATGTTATTACAAAAATGAAATAATTCACTATTTTATAAAGTGGAAAAATATGCAAATATCTAATAAGTCTATATTCCCATTACTAACTTTGATTCTATATCCATAAGACAAAAATAAATTTTAAAGAAAAGAAAACAAGAGTAAATAATAACACATGGGAAAGAGCATCCACAACATTAATGAAACATTAATTCCATTGTAACAAATGACAAAAAAAATAATTTGGCAAATCATACACATGAATCATTGTTATCCAAAAACATTGGCCCAAAATGGCTTCTCAACATTAACATAAAAAAAGTTGTTGCACCAAAAATGCCAAGGGATAAAAAATTCATTTGCTCATTACTTTACTTCTATTTGTACAAGCAAATACATTCTTGAAATCGTACTGTTTCAATTACTTAAAATTAATTGCTTGGCCCTCCCAAGTCCATTGAGGTACTTGGGTCATTTTCTTTCTTTTGTTTTTCATTAAAAGTTTTCCGGGTCTCAAATAAATGTTGGCTTGATAAAAGACATGCCGGTTTAGTGGGGCCCTAAGAAAAGATAAACTTCTAGCTATTTTATCAATGTTTTATCTAACTTTGAAAAAAAAAATAGAATTGAGCAATGTCTTTTGGTGCATCTTTAAGATAAAGCTTCATGTGAGCTTTTGTAACATTTGGTATATTTTCCTTGATTTGTGAAAGTGAAACCTCTAGTGCTTGTTATATGAGTTGGATGATGAAAATCATCAAGTGGTTTGAAGGATTGCCAATGACACTCTTCAACCAATTTCTCAATGAAAGTCCATATTTTTAAACCATCAATGAATTCCTCTTGTCTTCTTCCCAAAGCTTTTGAGTTAATACCTTCCAATGGAAAAGTCCCTATTTAATATCTACGATTTATTGCTGACTCAAAATAGGAATCTTAGGAGGATTCTAACCCATTATTTTTGGACACTTTCTTACTGATTCATATTGTAATTGCATTCACTCTTGAGTGATTTTCCAGGCCTCAATGTCTTGTGCAAATTTAATAGTTTTTCAGTTAAGCCTCGCAGTTGTTAATCCTTCTTGTAAAATTCTTTTTTCATTGTGCCAGCTTCATCATGTATCTCCAAAGCATATTCAATGAACTCAGGTATTGGGCCTTGTGTAGATTTCTAATATTGAACTCGATTTTCTAGCAAGGATATCTTATCTTCATATTCATTTATTTATCTCTCATTGCCTTCAACTTTACTCATAGTTGTTTGGGCTACAACTAGATTTGCTGAAGCCATGGCTACAAGCCTAGTATGTTTGGTGTTTAACACCTCAATCCCTATAATACAAATGATATCCTTATCCACCTCAATCTTTCTTCTTTTTTGGATTTGTCATATTATTTTCCATTTGTTTTAATCAAATGAAAATGATTTTAGAGTTATTACTTCAACCATTGGTTGGGGCATTGGTGAATCTCCCCAAGGAAATGTATCAGAAAACGTGCTAGGAGTGTAGACTTCTTCTAGTTTCTTTTGCTTCCCCTTATCAATTTTCTCGGTACTTACTTATTTTTCACATGTATCCTACTCTTTTTTATTTTTTCGCTCCTTTTTAGAGTTCATTTTAATCACCTCCTTTATTGTTTGAATTCCAATTTTTTCCAAATTACTTTCTTCTTCTAACTTCCTTGTTTCCTCTCTAATCCTAGATTCTTCTTTGGATTTTTCTTATGCTTCCACTTTCTATTTCTAATCCAATTCATCCTTGGATTTATTTTCACTATCAAGCTTGATCCTTTCCTCTTCATCCCTTTTCCTAGCTACAAGTTTATGATATTGTGTTAGCAATTGATCAATTTTCACTATCAAGCTTGATCCTTTCCTCTTCATCCCTTTTCATAGCTACAAGTTTATGATATTGTGTTAGCAATTGATCACATTGTTTGATCCTTACTTGAACCTCTTCCGAGGATCTAGCCCTATATTGAACTCTCCATCCTCCCAATGGTCATGAGTGTATGCCCATGAGATACTTTCCTGTTTAACATGCATTTATATTAGGCCCTTGGATTCATGCCTTTTAAATCTTCCTTCACAAAATTCTTACTCTATAATATCTATGACCTCTACTCTAACAAAGGCATAGTTGTTAAGGCTACTGACGCCCATGAACATGGAGTAAGATATAAACAACCTCTAATTTTTCTTTGTCAAATATGTATTAAAACTATTTTTTTTTGTAAGTAAGAAACATTATACTACCTTTCATTAATAAGAGAGTACAAACATACAACCTTTTTGAGCATGGGTTACCATGAAAGAAAACCAACCCAAATCGACCACAATTAAGACTTTAAACAACCCCATAAATAAAAAAAAATACAACAAAAAATGTACTAAAGGAGATCTGCCTCTATGATAAAGTTCTACCATCAAAACTACTTAGATCTTGAGATATATATAAAAGAAAAACTAGCTAAAGAGCATCAATTAACTTCTTATATGAAATGAGAAACCTGTCCATCCTGATGAGAAGCTTGGCGACTGGGCGACATAGGAATTGGCACGTTCAGATAAATTGCACCTCTAGATTAGTGTTGCCTCCTCCATGGTCAAGGTATTGCTTAGAGCCTCATTTTGGGGGTGGTGGAGCAACTACCACTCTCTCCGGATCCCTAAGTGAGAGCGTCGTATCCCCAATTTGCTTATCAGTTTGACAATGAGAGCCACAATCTCTTTTAGAGCGCCCTCGTTCTCGTTGGTGCACCATGGAGCCAAGAAGGATACCAACATCACTAAAACAAGAGAGCTTCAAATCCCCAAACCAAAGCCATCAAATGTAAATGAAATTGAGAGCCAGGGTCGATCTCAGATCAAGAGGGAGATCTTATACATGCAAAGAGGTCACTTCAAAATGAAATGTTCGATGGCATATAGTAATTACCATAAAATATTGAGTGCAAGTGCAGTAAAATTCCATCCTCTCCATAGTACCGGAAACCAACTGCAGCTCCATCCTCTCATGGTCCAAAGTTGAATTACTTGTGATGTTTGAACTAGGGATGAAATAGGAGGCTCCATCCATGCACCCTCTTATAAGCTCAAGCCACCAAGTGGCAGGGCCTACTTCTGTCGGATTAATGTTCATGGCATCAGGAAAAACACCCCATCTGGGGAAATATGTATTGAAACTATTGATAATAGTTTGGTAAGATATTTTCATTAGTACCAATTTTTTGGGCACAAACTTTGGTGATAAATGTGGGGCTATAGCCATTCCATAGATATATGTGTATGTGAAATATTCCTCAATATACCAACCTGATTTGACCTAGCACTTACATTACATTTCTTCCTTAGACAACCTAGGTGTAGGTTTACAACAAATTAAGTCAAACATTTGAGCAAGGAAACTGTCATAGATCATGGTGTATTGTCTTGCATATTTATTTTACTACATGTCTCAAAAATACACGTGAATAGGTTTATTAGTGATGCTTCAAGCCCATCCCATGTCTAGGAAGGGGATGCTTATACAAAGTATATAAACAAGGTAAGATACCATGCAAATTTATGTAGGAGACTTATAATTAGAGTATTTTACCTTATTCAATGCCTTATGCAAAGTATGAGAGATAATTGTAACCTAATTAAAGATAGATCCTTTCTCAACCATAATGAAAAATAAGGGGACTCAAGCTTCTTGGAAATGTTGAAAATCTTTTTCTCCATTTAGTTTATTGACTAGAACAACTGCACACACATATGCAGTTCTCAAGTTTGTAGAATGATAAATACCATTATCTTGAGATTGGAACTTTTTACTATCAATCCACCACTTAATATTTTGTGATGATTTCAAGTTTTAACAAAATCATTTACCTAGGATGTTGTCATGTAAGTTTGTGCTTCTTGGAACTTACAATATTTCTCAAGCTCACTTGGTTGAAATGAAGCTATGCATCTCTCTTGGTCATTGATTATAGTCATATTCTCCAAACCTGCATGATCAATCCAACCCATCACTTCTGAACATGGAATAATAGTTGTTCTTACAACCACATTATGTAGTTTGGAACTTCTATTATTTGAATATATAAACTCATCAATTTATTTCGGGACTATAGGGTCTACTAATTGTTCCATTTCATGGTAATTTTCATGTCTAAACATTATGAACATTTCTCCCCAATTTGGAAAAATTGCCAACCCTAAAGTAGATGTAGTACCTCTAAAACTAGGACTAGTAGGCTCTATCTGCATTATCTTTATGTGTGTTTCCTCTTACTTCTTGGAATTCCCCTCTTTGGTGTCATTTTGTATTTATACATCAAGAATTTAAACAACACACCTTGTTCAAATTACTGTAAAAATTGTGAAAATAGATTTGAATTGATTTTGGGGTTGTTCAGTATAAGCGATTATGAAAATGTTTCACCGTGATCTCAAGGAGAAATGATTCATAAAAAAATCATGACATATTTGGGGTCTTTTTGGCTCTTTTAATAGAGAAACGATGTTAATTCCCACCTACGCACTATGCCACTATAATTCGAAGTGATCATGGTTATTCATAAACATAGTTTGAGAAATGAAGATATAGACCACATATGAACATCCTAGTTTTTATTATTAGTTTATGCCAAAGCATGGACTATAATGATTGGTTAGCAGTCATAGACATTGACCCAAATTTTTAAATAAAAATTTGCCAATGTCTAATAAAGTTTATTTATTTATTTTTATTAAAATGTTTTTTTAGAGATTGGAAATTATTATTATTATTATTTAAATTGCATAATGTATTTTGTGATTGGTATATGTGACTAATTACCTCAACCTAGAAGTGTCATTAGAAAAAATTTTTTATTATAAAAAAAGTAGCTTTTTAAGAAAATGCCATGTATTATTGTTATTGCTATTATTTTTTTTAATTTTTTATTTGATATTATGTTTATGTATATATTATTGTTTTAATGTTATTTATTTATATTATGTATAAAAATTTTAGGGTTTCCACATATAGGCACGATGAGAAATTAATAGTCAGTGTCGTTGTATAGGCCCGATGGAAATTAATGTTTAATGTATAAGCCCGATGATAAATCACTTGTTGTATAAGCATGGTGCTAAGTTGAGGTTGGTCTAGCATGATTAATGTCCACCATAAATAAGAATATGTGGCATATCACTCGGTCTCAATCTGGCATATCGATAGCCATAATCCACAAGCCCGACAGGCCCTATGGTAAATTAACCTCTGTTGGTCTAGCGTGCATGCATAACACTCAACCACAATCTGATAGAGCACTCGATGGGTCGGTAGCGATGCCAAGGAAAAGGTTTTGCATTAGGTTTTTACATATGCCTTTTTGTTTCTTTGTCGGAGCTAATTCTGTTACTCGCTGGTCACATTTTTTATTCTCCTAGACTTACGGTTAAATGTATAATCTATGTAATTGGTTATGTTATTCTCAGGTCAGATTCATGGGCTGAGTCTTGCTAGATTCAAAATTCCAAGTATGGTTACGACTTTCGTTATTACAGGTATGGTTACAACTTGTTTCATATATCACATGAGAATTGCGATAAAGAATAATAATTTGGAGTTTTTGTAATAACATGCTTTGATGATTTGAAATAATTCATATGAAATGAAGGAAACAAACATTGAAAATCTAGGCCAACTCATTCCAAGTCCAATGCCAACACAATCATCGATAAGATTCAAAGTGAAATAAAAAAATGAAGTGGGAAGCATAATTGCATTGATAATTGGATACTTACTCAAAAATCCAAATCAAACGTTGAACTCAACTAGGAGATGCAATCAAGCTTTTTGAAATCAAAAATATGTATACCATGATAACTTTGTATTATGTCATATCAATTGATAATGTAACATCAATGTTGAGTTTATCAAGGATTTTGGACATCCAAATTTAATTCGACAAAAGCAACTTAAATGAGTTTCAAAAGATGGTCGATCCATTGCTCGACGAATACCAAAACATCAATTCAAATGAGTTTTCATAGCGAGCCAATAAACTATTGGTCATTTTGAAAAACATAAATATCCCCACATTTTCAAAGTCATTCGTCACACTACGAGTGATAGCTAAAACCCAAATTGGATTAAGTAATTATTCTTACTTAATACACTACCAGATAAGATAAAAAAGTGCATTTTCTTTCTTTCAAGCAGTGCCCAATGAACTTAAAACTTTGGATGAGAAACCTTTAAAAATCGATTAAAGGTTTCAACATTAATTTGGAATGCAAAAACACTTCTAAGTAAAACTCTTTTTTTTTTAAACCCTTGAATCATAAAAAATGCTAAGCAAGCATGGTAAATGTAAAGCTTGAGGAACTCACACAAAAGTTGAATTCAAATTCAAAACATAACCTAAAAAAGTGCATTCAAAAGTAAAGGAAAAACAAGTGAAACCCAAAAAAGGGGCGCTAGAGGGGGGTGTCTTGAGGGCATGTTAATATTGGGGTTTGTGGAGATCTCAATAAATGGTGACACACTGGACAAAGCCTTGAATATTTTCCTTTGAACTATGAATGAGTTAATAATAAATATTTAAGTCACACATATATCCCATAAAACTTTTCAAACTATGAAAATGGGTTACCAAAAGACCTTCCTCATGATGAAAATTTAAGATTCTTTGAATTCTCAAACTATAGCTATTTGCTAGACTAAATGTAAGGAAACATGATGAATATAGTTTATTTTAAGCATAACCACAATAATATTTTTATACCACATCACAAATCTTATTTCCTCAGGGACTTATAATATTATATTATTTCTCCAAGCTAGCTTTTCAAACTCAAAGTGTTGTTTCACTGCTAATGAGTGTCCATAGCCCCAAGAGAGTCACCCCAATACCATAGAATTTTCTCCATTTCCAACGAGTGTCCATATCCCCAATAGAGATACATGCATTCCCCCAAAACTTTATGAACTCCCTTTATCATTTCTCTTTATTTTGAAAGTGTTTTATTTGGAGGGTGAGGGGATCAATGGATTTTTATTTTAAGATGGCGAAGATGTCATATGTTTTTGAGAGTTGATAGGATAACATGGGTATTATGAACACTCCCTACATATACAAAACTTCGGATACTAGCTTATCATCTTTCACTAGGCTAGTTGTTTTAATAATGTGAATGGATGGAGACTTTTAGTGTACTAATAAATTGGTCAAATAACTGGTATTTTA
>JZKD02S1592228.1:0-10182 GCA_000966675.3 Picea glauca
ATGTATCAACCTCATCAATGGGATCCCTAGGTGGTGTTACTTCTCATTGCTTCTACTTGTCTTCTTCTCCATTGTTCTGTTCTTTGTCTACTTCATCATCACCTCCTTCGCTAGGTGAATCTGATGTGTTGTTTATTTCCTGTGCATCTTCCTTATTTGTCTTCATGTTCTTTTTTTGTCCATCATATTCTTCGTGGGTGACTACATGACGTTCAACGAGGTTGGGGTCGGACAACTCTACCTAGTCAACTGGTACCAGGAATTCTTCAGGCCACTCCTTGGTGATTTCTTCCATGTCCTCCTCTATTAGATTATAATAACTCTGTAGCTCCTCCTTTCTTTCATCTCTACGCATAGTGATATATATAAAATTTCTATCTGCGTGGAATTTCGCATAGGTCTTGAACCTGTGAAGGGTGTTCGGTGTCATACGAGGGAAGGAATCAATAGCCCTCTTCAACTGCAGGTAGTAGGTGTGGAACACTACAATCGACTGCCATTGTTTCCCCATGTCGCTTGAGTACTAGAGCGTGGTGAACCTCGCAGCTATAGGTTCGGATGGCTCAATTTCAAGGAAGGTCGCACCTTCCGGCATCTCCCAAGAAATGAATGTGATGAGGATCAACAACCAACTAAAATGGAACTCATAGCCCAGATCTCGAGCTTTGACAGTCCTTCTCTAACTGGTTGACGAGGTAGCTCACCCAGTTCATTTTTATCCCTTCCACGCATTTTCTTGCGAGGTCAACAATGAACCCCGTGACCTTCAGTGGTCTGTTCTTCCTTTCTATCTTACCAATGATCAACTAGTAGGCTAGGTGCACTATGCCATTCTAGATGGAGGCTACCATGTAGCCTCGCTTCCCCTTCTCCACATCGCCATAGGTACTTTGATCTTCTACACCAGAGCGTGATCTGTAGCCTTCAGTGGGTAAAAATCTTGCAGGTTTGGTCCTTGCATGCTTAATCCGGTGATCCTACGGATCAACACTAGATATACGATGATGCATTTGTCTAGCCACAAATAACCTCCATGGAAGCATGACAACAGGAGCTTAACGCACACTTTAACCTCCTGGTGCCTTACAAAATGGGGTATCTTCATTATGTTTAGAATAGTGGACCTCACAATGCCCATAGTCCATGGTTGGGGGATGATCTTCAACTTATTTCCCTTCGTATTGGTCAAATATTTATGAGGTGCAAGCATGCTATAGTTATTTCGATCTCCCAAGTTGAAGTCATTGATATTCAACATCGAAATCCTCTCCAACTGTGGTATGACTACACGTATCCCCTTTGGGAGGTACACAGTGATCAATGTGTAGTCAAAGTCCCTTGGGACACTATCACGACTCACCGCATCGGCCAAAGGTAGGATGTAGTCGGCCATGATGGATGGGATGAGCTTTGCATTCACTAAGTCATGACGATGCTTCATTCGTTTCTCTATCACAGCTCAGGATGGTCCAAATTCACGAGCAGTCGATGGGGATGTTTGCACTCCTCTCGTCGAGGAGACTTGGATGCCTGCGGATATCACCTTCTCGACCATGAGGTCTATTAGGATATCTTCAATGAATTTTTCTTCTGCGTTGATTTCGTCTGACATGCACACTCGAGATCTGATATCTCTGGTCGGTGAACAAACACTCAATGTAACAGAATGGATGGTGAGGTCTCAATAATCATTACATGAAAGCAACTAGTTCTCTATGGGCTCGGGTAATCACAATCGGAAAAATTTCTCTCAGTGCAATGCTCGAAGGGATAAATAGGTAACGTCGTAACAAACTCTTCCAATGGGTACGAATGCCTCAATCAATGCAATTCCATCCATTATGGCACGGTCACAATGGTCCAATGGAGAGATTTCTAATCATAACTATTGTTCTAACCTTTGGGAGCATCGATCTAACGTTCATAATGCCTCCAACAGTCATATTTCTCTGCCATGTTGAAGTGCCACTATGCGTTGTTCTGATATCCCGACGAAGTTCTAGTTCTGCAAACCTTCCTTCTACGAAGTCCTCTCTGGAACGTCCTGCAATTTTTCTAGCTTTTCTCTCTTATTACTAAGCTTTCTAGCCTTATTTCCTGTTATTTGTGTCTCTCTATTCCTCTTTCCATTCTTGTTCTTATCTATACTCAACATAGTAACTTTGTGCTGATGAGATTCTTTCATAGGGTTCGAAAGTAATACTTCTTCTTTTTCTGGAGTAGGTTCTCTACTCTCTTGTACAGACAGGTGTTTCAAGTCTGCATGTGCTCTTTCAACTTCGACATCCAGATCTCTGATCCTCAGTAGCTTCGACCAAACTTCTTTTTCTTTCAGTAAGTGCATTATTCTTCTAGCCATGAAATCTCTTAGTTCTTTCTTTTTCTATTCTATAGATTTCTCTTCTTGTTTTCTTCAGATATGATCTTTCTCAATCCACATTTTCCCTAGCAAAATAGAAAATGGGGTGTTGTTCTCAACAAATTTAACGACCTCAAATTCTTCCTTTGTCGAATTTCCATGAGTACTCATAGGTATATGAGCAAGTGTTCCACATAGGGTTATCATCTTTCCTTTAAACAATCCTATTCCTCTCAATGAAGGAGTCATAGCAGGCTTTCCCAAAATTTCCCAAGTTCTTTCTGTCATGATATTCACCTGTGTTTCCTCATCCAGAACACAGTCTATGTCGAAGTGTCATATTCTTGTTTCTATGCAGACTTTATCTTTTAATATCTATGATAAACTGGTGTCTCTGTGATGATTCAGGGTTTATTTCATCTGCAATAATACAATCTCTGATTCTTTCTGGGATTCTATCATATCCTTAGTTTCTTGTCCTTTCTCATGGTTTTCTTGTGTCATATTCATATTTTCAACTTTACCAATCATTCTAGGGCAATCCAAACCTTCATGGTCCATGAATTTACAACAAAGAGATATAGGGTTTCTTACATGGAATTCCTTAGCCAGATGTCCCGGTCTTCTGCAATTGTAACAAAGGGTTAATCCTCTCTTTCTCTTAAATGATCCCCATCCTTCTATGTACTGTGTATTAGTATCACAGTAACTAACCTACAAAAAATTATTTCTAGGATCCTGCATCCATTTGTTTGTCCAAACATTTTTTCTATGCATAGGAATAGCATATCTTTCACTATTTCTATCATATATATTCATATCGATGTTCTTTATTCTAGTTGTGCCCTAGTTTTCAGACTAGGATCAAATCTATAAAACATACCTAGATCCATCTTCTCGAAACAAACATTTTCACTTATCTTACCTTTATCAGAGCACAAAGATTTAAGATCTTACCTCTTTTCTTTAGATCAGGCTTCCTTCTCATAGCACAAAGCTTCGCAGTCAAGTATAATATTGCACACTAGGGCAATAGATCTACGCACATATATTTCTCTTTTCTTTAGTTTCCAACAATCACAGTTTCAGGTCCCGAAAATGGAACAATTTGTTGGCATAAGGGTAGGCCCAGGGTTCAACGCTACAACAACACACTAACAAAACCCTAACTATTGGCCCTTTCGGCAACAACTGCGAAGCAGATGAAGTCTCACCCTAGGTAGAGGCAAGGGTTGTTGCAGGACTCAAGTGTATGCAACCTAGCTGGGACACATATCTGTCATTACAACACTTAATAGAGAACTTAGCAGTTTATATCCATTAGTATTTAACCCTCAATCACATCGCAGGTCAAACCCTAATTACAGAGTAGTGCAATATTCAACAAGATCTAACACATTCAAGCACTTAGCATATAGAAATAGATCATATCTATCATTCATTCACATCACTAAGCACTAATATACCATATCATATGCATCTAAACATACATTACTGCACTAAGCATAAATCACATCAATGCATAACAACCATAATGCACAAAGAAACTACAACACAGGATATACGTGGTTCACCCCCAGCCTGGGGCTACTTCCACCAACTCTTGTTCTTTTATTGTCTTCTATCAATCATCTACATGCACAGAGCCACAAAATCCTACTCTGCATAGGAAAGGAGATCTGCGTGCACTTCGCCAGATCCTTCCTTCCCCAAGCTAGTTCACAACACAAAGCCTTTCCACAGTCTATTACAATCAGTTGCACTTAGATCTACAAGTTCTCAATGCACATTATGCATAGAGCATTCAAGACTATTCACACTTAGCTCATTAGCACTAAGCCATCAATATTTACTTCTATTTACATCGCCTAGCGTTCTATTTATACATTACAAAATGGATCTAAATATGGGTGAAACCCATGGGCCGACATCCCATACCCGTTACATAAACCCAAAACCCAAAAAGTCGACAAAAGGTGGCGAGATCCCACAATATTTTCTTCTCCTTGCACTCCACCTTCGACCAGCCTGTCGAAGTCCCAAAATTGGTCAAACCTGACTAGAGTTTCCACAAAACCCGGTCAAGGGCCAACATGACCTACTAACTATGAAAAAAAATTATGCTCAAGATTTTGTTGAAAAAAAGAGGAAATTCTACTCCAAGAGATTTCTCAAATGTTGGCAGTAGTCTGTGTCTCTACCTCTCAAGAAGAGAAAATCCTGACCACAATCAAGAACATATATGTCTCTCCATAAGTGATAGAATAAAAAAATTTCCATGATCCATATCCACAAGAAGGTATAGAAGCCTTATTTGATCACCCTTGTCAAATTGTCGAGGAAACCAAGGAATCGTGGACATGATTCAATGGAGAGCAGCCATTAGAACCTAAGACCGAGGATTTTCTAACATGACTAACATCTGATCTTCTATGTACTCAAGAGAGCAATCATCTAATAGTAGGATATTTGCATGGTGTGGCAGAAAAGACCATGCAAATTGGTCCAAATGAGCATGTTAACCAAGAGCATCATGACTATATTTGTAATCTTGTTATCCACACGGCTTCATTAGAAATACTCCTACACTTGAGAAAATGACTTCATTTTTTTAAGTAGAGTAGGGTAATGTAATAAATAAATAAAAGAGTAAAGAAAAAATAAGTCCAATTATGAAAAATAGTTTACTGACACAACTGAATGTAAGTTTTGCTTGAAAACTAGGCAACAAGTAAGAAAAGTTTAGAATAAGTTCTGTTAGTTTATGTTGTTCAAATCTTGTATTGTATTCTTCAAATCATTTATGTTTTGCACTTGCGTTGGATAATGTGGGATTCCTTAAGGCCCACCTTCCGACAAATCTCATCCCATCGAATCCAACACATCATCTGGGATCAAGGTTAGAGATATGTAAAAGTACCTTGGGATTTGCATACATCAATGGAAATACCCCTTGTTGTCAATCATGGGAATTCATAAAGGTATCTTGGTTGAAAAATCTTGCACGTGACTCGACATCAGCTCATCCATTCATACCTCACAAGATGTACTATGGAATCTTGAAATGCATTAGCATTAATGATGAGTTGTCTTATGTTGGTTAATGACATTCCTCAATGGTCAGTAATCCAATGATTTCTCTCTATGTTTGACTCCAAAAAATTAATTCACATAGTTAGAATAGTGTTAATATGTTGGATTATGATGAAGACTATATGGTTTTGTGGTATCAACAAAATATTGTAGAAGTTTTTTTTCTTTTAGTCACATGTTCTAATAAAATTCTATCACTCAATATTAAACAGTTTGCATGAGGACATGCAAACCCTCGATTTTGGGGGAGATCATCAAATCCCTTCCATATATTCAAATTCTTGTCAACATCTCCAACATCTTCAATTCATCTCAGCCAGTTTTTTGCTTCCTTCAACATGATTCATTTCATCCCCTTTCAACAGATTCATCTCTCATCAATTTCAATTCTCTCTCATATTCTCAACAATTCTCATCCTTTCTCATTCTCATCTTAAACATTTAGTCAACATGCATCAAATATTTCATTCCAATTGGAAACACATCAGAATTCAAAGAAAAGATTACTTGAGGTAAAATAGGTATAAATATCTTTAATTTACTAATATTTTGGAAAACATCATACATAACCACTCCACACTCCACTACACATCATCACCACCTACAAAGTACTCATTACCAACCATCAATCCACCATCTACAATAAAGTTTACACTCTGATTATACGACCATGAAAATAATGAAAGAAAAGTTATTGTGGTATACAAATACAAAGAGACATCCATAATTTCTTCTACTTGCACATCATAATCATTCCTAACATCATTATCTCAATGTTTTGAATAATATGATGAAGTCATTGTCGCATATCCAAGCAAAGAACCACAAGTAAATATAGGTCTCAAAATGAAAGTAAAGTAAAGATTATAAAAGTTCCCAAGTTCATATTCATACTACCACCATCTTCATCATTTCACAAACCATTCTCCACACTCATACCATTCATCATCGCTCTGTGATGACCCATCGATCTCTTTCTTGTACTCAATTTTCATAACAGTTTTGTTGCGCTATTTTAAAATCAATATATGAAAGTATCATTAGTTTTTAGAGTGTTGCACCACAAGAACCAACACCTACATAAAGAGACAATATCACAAATATCTACTCATGTGAGATAATTAAACAAAATATACATTGAACATCGAACAAGGATTTACAAGTAATTGTTTGGATGAGAACATGCAAACCCTCAAGTTGGGGGGAGTGTTGGGCTCCACTTTTGTCATATTTATTTTCCCAATAAAGTCATTATTCTTAAACTATTTCACATGTTTCACTAATAATACATGTCCATATACACAATAAACCTTCATTAAATACCTTTATTCATGACCTGTGGTTAATATATAATTTTTATATGTTTTTAGTGATTAAAGATGATTATATCATAGTTTTGTTAGCAATGGTTCATGTTAAGAATTCCTGGAGATCAAGAAGTTTGTGTATTTTTAATGAACTACAGGTTTGGTTGGAAATGCACATTCCATAACTTATCACCCAAGTATTCCCAAACCCTATTGTCAGTCCAAGCACAAATCTTCAAGGTTCAAAAGTGGCATCTTCTCCAAGTGATCTTCAATATGCTCAATTTGCAATGGTCTTTGTTAAGCTTCAATTTCCTGCATACAATCTCATACATATGACACAATTTAGTCAGTGCAGTTCGGTTCCTACACCAGCAATTCACTTCATGTACCTGAAATCATTCGTTGTCATACTTCCACCCCTCCAGCTAGGATTTGGCCACATGGAGTTTGAAGATATAAATTTCAGCATGGTGTGTGTCCTTTGGTTCACTCTCAGGTCACATGTGTGAGCCTCTAACTCATGGTCAAAGGTTGGGTAAAAAATGTGCCAAAATTAGCAACAACCTTCAGACGTGATTTTAGGGAAAATGAAGAAGAATCTCAAAATTATGGAATATGGTTTTGTGAAAAAACATCGAAATCTGAGGTTATAATGGGTAGTTTTCTCAAAAAGTTAAATATCAAGAGATATGGTCGTTTCTCTAATCTGGGTTTCCTAGATTTACTATTACGACCTGTTTTTCAAAAGCCCAAAATTGTAATGGAGAGTTATGATTTTGGGGGATTTGGTTTCATCCTTCCCCATTGATTTTATGTATAAGTAAACAGTCTTGGATCATAGAAAGGGGGGATATACATTATTATGTAGATATATCATCCTTTTTTCATAGAGATCATCTTTTTTATATACATTATTATGTGAAAACAATTATAATCTGAGTTTGATTCTACAATAAATGAATGGTTTCATTTTTGAGTTTGGGCACACGAGTTTAGCACGAATTGGTTTGTTTCCAACAACGTTAGCCAGATTGGGAAGGACCCCTCAGACCTGGGTAACATACTATTATTTCATTCAATAATTTAGATTTTCATTTGTTTGAATTCAATTTGTTTATGTGTTATCTTATTGTGTTAATTTAATGGGCCATTTGAATTTAGAAGAAAATTGCCATTTGAATTTAGGAAATCAATTCTTAATTAACATGCCCATGTTTATATCTGCAATGCCTTCCTTTTATGCCCATTATATTTATGTTCAAATTACATCCTCTTCTCTCTAATATAGGTGTGTGTGTGTTTTGACTCGTGGAATGTATTTGATTGAGAGAATGAATTTGATATTCTTAATTGTGAGTAGAGTAGCATAGACATTATGATTGATATATGCTTGAACATGTAATGAATACTTATGTTGTGAGAAAGTGTAGGTTGTGTCAGGTGGATAGGATCTACAGGACTTCTGGTTGGAATTCGATTAAAGGAAGAGGAAGGCTATGGAAGCCAAGACCTTGGTTACTCGGGGAGGACACAGGTGGATATGGCTATTGGGAAAACTCCATATTGGGATTCAAACAACGAATATATGTGGAGGGTAACTGGTAATATTGTACAATTAAGTATTATGTTGAGTATATAATATCGACCTCCATGAAACATGCATGGTTGTTGCATGTGCAAGATACAGGGAAAGCCTTGCCAACAAATGGGTGTGAACCATAACCAATTGTAATGACCCCAGTGTTACGACTACAAGTGACACAATCAAGTGTCATATATTTTTATTTTTTTTAGGCAGGAAGGAAATAACGTCAACAGTTAAAACACACAACTTGACGATGAACACACACATGCAGATCAAGAAATAGACAACAACGACTCAACACACTAGCACATCATGCAACTGGATGAAACATATGATAATCACTAGACAAATAAGGACGACTACTTGCCCGACACAAGCAGGACTATGCCTACAAGCTAAAGGACAACACCAACGACCGACACATCAGCTTCGACGACCAGTAACTAGGAACCTCTACAACACGCAACCAATTATTTGAGGTGTTGTAGAACCACGTACCAAAATCCATTATAATGATCAACTACCCACATCGGGAAGCACCAGACTCCAACCATGTTATCATCACATCTATCCATCAGGGCACGCAATGATCCCCTCATCAGGAATCATGTTGTCACCAAGCGATGGGCGAGAATGTAACCAAGGCGCAACAAACATATCTAAACCATAACCCAAGGATAAATCCAACGCACTAGGAGACTGAAACATCTGTCAAAATAAACGAAGACTACACCCAAGCACCCAATCGACAGGTCAACACGATGTAAGGAAATTTGACTACTATAATGATCATACATCACAATAAATTCCTAAATCCACATAAGTCATACCTTCTTTAAACTGAACCTTCTTTACAATTTATGGGATAACTACTGGTCCTTATTTGTAATGCAAAAGAGAATTAGTATAAGCACTTAACATGATCAATAATAATAATACTAATGTAAAGAGGAGTGTAATGAGAAATTACTCCATGTTCGCAATGTAAGAAGTATTTTCTCTAATATGCACTAGTTATTTCTTGGTGATGCCTTGACTACCTTAATCTGTACGTATTAAATAATTATAATTAAGAATTGGTTCAAGGTAACTAACTATATTAAAAATACATAAAGTTCATGGTAACTACATCATATTATTCATGGTAACCACTAAAGTTAGCAATTAGTTTTTGTTTGGAATTATATGCTTCTAACTATAAATGTTATCTATTGTTGATACATTTTCTAACCATTGACCACATGATAAATAAAATTGTTGTCAATAAATTTAAATCTGTGTCACACATTATATATCAATTCGCTATCACTAAATTCCCTATCAATATATCTATGTCACACATTATGAAGAATTCGTTGCCAATAATTATATCTTTGTCCATCCTTAATTCGTTGTTTGAATGATATAGTTATATCCATTATTAGTATCGATGTCTAATAATATATATATATATATTATACCAAGCCAATCCAATCAAACACCAATCAAGCTACTCCAATCATTATTCAATGCTAATCAAATCCAGCAGTAGTAATAATAAAGTCCCACTAACCAAATCGCCATTCAAAAAGCTAATCAATCGCATTTCAAAGCTAATCAATCTAGTAGTAGTAATAACAAAATCTAGCTAATCAAATCGCCATTAAAAACTAATCAAATGTTAAAAACGCAGTCCTTCAAGCTTAAAAAAAACACAATAATTCAATTGCATAAAAAAAGTAGTCCTTCAATGTATAAAAGCGCAGGTATCCATGATATCATTCGTTGGGCATTGAGCATTATCAAATTCGTTGTGTATCTAAAAAATAAATGCAGGTATCATTTTTAGTATTAGT
>JZKD02S1592229.1:0-10182 GCA_000966675.3 Picea glauca
AGTCGATCCTATAAATTATAGGGTTATAACACACTCTTAATCTATCTGCTACATAGATGCTTTGTAAACAAGAATGTGAATTTTCACAACAATGAATGATTTGGTAAAACAAGGAAGATTTGGTCTGTTTGATTTATTCAAAGAATGCCCAATAACAAAATTTTGTCCACATATAATTAACTGGATTTTGATGTGGTCAAAGGTTTTCCACAATGTCACTATCATGCGTCCACATACTTTATTTAGAAAAAAATGTAAATGACATAATTTTTTATGTGGTCAAAGTTTGTCCACATTGTAACTATTATGCATCCACATACATATATGTGAACTCATTCAAATTAGTATAAATATGGATGCACTATGATCATGGAGGTATGTGTGAAGTGAGTGGAAAGATGATCCAATAATAGTATGTAGGAATATAAATGAAAATTTGTCAGATTGTGTTGAAAGTTTTAGTAGTGTAACATATTTTCTGAGTTTAGGGTGGCAGGTTGGTGCTAGGGTGAGTTGAAGCTCACAGAGGATTGGTGTCCTCATTATCTGCAATAGATTGGTTCCCGAGAGGATTGGTGTCCTCGTCATTTGTAACAGGTTGGAGCCTGTTAGGATTGGTGTCCTCATTATCTGTGATAGGGGGGTGCCTGTAGAGATCAATTGTAAGTTGGTGCTTGCAGAAGAACACAAAGAAGACATTTTGTGGTTTTTTCTCACATTGGGTTTCAATGTAAAAATTTATATGTACTATGTTATCTATGATATTTCTTGATTTATGTCTACATATGTCATTAAGTGCACACATTTAAAATTACTTCGATGACTATCTTGATTTTTTCTTGTAAATGTCATTAAGTGCACAATTATGAATAAATTAACTGGCTGAAAGAAAAGAAAATTGCATAAATATAATGCAATACCAATTCACCCCCCTCTTAGTATTATTGTGATTTCCAACAATTGGTATCAGAGCACAAGTTCCTTCAGTAACAGTCTAACAGATGGAAGGAAGACCACACAAAAATTATGGCTAGTCAAATTTCCTTTTCAACTATACCTCTTTTGTTCAACGAAACACATTTTGCATTTTGGAAAATCAAAATGAAGACCTACTTGATGTCTCTTGGTATGGAAGTATGGCAGAGTGTGGTAGATGGTTATATAATCCCAACCACTCTTCCAACTGATGAAGCTGGTAAGAAAGATTACTATAGTAATGCAAAATATATGAATGCTATCCAAGGAGGAATTGTAGAAATAGAATTTGTTAAAGTGATGCAGTTGGAATACGCTAAGGAAATATGGGACAAACTAGTAAAAACTTATGAAGGAGACGAGAAAATGAAGTTGGCTAAACTTCAAGCTCACAGAATGCAGTTTGAAATCCTAAGGATGAGTGAAGATGACAATATTGCAGGTTTCTTTCTCAGAGTGGATGAGACTGTAAACACCATGAAAGGGATAGGAGAGGAAATTAAAGAAGCTATGGTAATTAAGAAGGTATTGAGATATCTTCCCTCAATACTTGATGCAAAGGTCTCAGCTATAGAAGAAATGCATGAACTAGACAAATTGACTATGGATAGGCTCCATGGAATTATGACTACTTATGAGATGAGAACTAAGAAAGATCAACTAGAAGCATGCAGTCTTCAAAGTGTTATCACTTGAATTTGTCATGGGTCAAATTTCTCCTTAGGTTTAACTTTTTACCCATTAGTCTTTTTAAGTTTTATATTATTTTATTTTCTCTTTATGATATCTTAGGATAGTTTAAACAAATAAAGGGTTGGAACTTGGCTTACACATGTGACCCACACCTATGGTTTATACCCTAGGTTCATTTTATGGTTTACATCCTTGACTCATCACTTGATTTGACAACTAGCACTATCAAACCCATGAATCCACAAACCTGACAAGTCACTTCATCCATTCATATGTTTGAACCTCTCCACTCTGTCCCTTTTCCCGTTAGGGAGTCAAAGAAAACCTTGTCAAGTACACTGCCAATTTACTAGTTATTTTTGTAGCACATCTTTGTACACTCTCCCTCTTTACCATCATTCACAATTATGAAGTTGATGTCATTCCTTTTCATTTTTTTCAACACCCTTGTCTTCAAAAGGAATATCATGATTTGGTCATTTATGAAGTTCTAGCTGTTTACCAAATTTCAAGTCCTTCTCCTAGCTTAGCGCTGTAGAAACTACTAGTCCAGACAACGCTGCGGATTATGCTACAAAACTAACTGACTAAGGTGAATTATAGATTGAAGTGGTTGCAAATGACTCCAGCCTTGCTGAAGATCATCAATATCAAGTTTCGGAGTCCAGGTACTTCTTGAGCCATCTTAGCTATGTTGAAGATCAATTGAAGGTTTTGTTTATATTTTCATAGTACCTGGCGCTGCCAACTGTAGTTTCTTCCACCTACTAGCCCCTTTACCTTTGCTTCCACAAACTTCATAGCCATCTCCACATAGACATTTTCCTGCACTGAAATCGAGTCAATTTATTTCAGAGCTTTGAATTCCCATTTATCCTCTTATCTCATGTTGTCCACACTACACTACATAAACCACTGTTAAACCGCGTTACAGATCCCCTATTCCAACGTTTCAATTTCTGTGTCAAACCAGTGCCATATTCTATGCTCACAACTCCATCATTATCTTTCCTTATTCACTATTTTATTCTATATTTTCATCTCAAAGTCTATTTGTAGTGAATAGGTTAGGATCCCTTGCCTTTTAAAATGATCATGACACTGTATGGTGGCCCTCTGTTAGCTTAAAATTGGATAGTGAAGTCTCCCTGCATATCTTTTTTCAGAGGATCCTTTTCCCCATTTTCAGCCATCAAACCCGTCTCTTATTAGTTCAGAAGTGAATTGGAGGAAAGGCCTGAAAGACTAATTAAGGATCACCTTTCAAAATTTAAAGACTTTTTCCTCTGTTTGGTTTCCTTACCTTTCATAGCATTACAATACTTGACCTCCTTCTTCTATCGATGGATACGCCTCAACAAAATAAATATAACAAGGGTGGAAGTGTGGTTAGGACTTAGCCTTTTCACATGCACCTATTTTATGTTGAGCCTATGATTAGGGAGGTTTTCCAAAGGGTTGGTTGCCTATCTTTCTGTCAAAACATGCAAAGGGGACACCCTGAAGTAGCAAGGCAGTTTGATTTAAACTTTGATGGCACTAAGTCCAAGGTAGGAACCCTTGAGTTGGAGGTATCTAAGGCCACTATTGCAGCAACCACGAGATACCCAACATTGGTGAGAGGTGGTTCAAATCTATGACTCTAAATGTATTCTTTTCTAAGGATTTCCTCAAGCCATATTATCAGAAAGAAAATTTGTTCAAGGGAGTGCCTAGGAGCCACTTGGTTGAGGGTTTTGAAAAAATGTTGAAAGTTATCCAAAGGTATTTTACATGTGAGGGAAGATTCAACATGATATGCCAATATCACAATAGGCTCTTGCTACGCTTCACAGGTAAGGATTTGATGAATATTCCTTTCTATATGTTTAGAAGTATGGGGAAAATCATTGATAGGGTCCAACACAAGTATAAGGCCATGGACACTAGTGTTTTCCACTCTGGGTTAATCAGGATGTTTGTAATGGAAGAATTGAAGAAAATAAACCTTACTTGGGAAAAATTCATTTTCTCTGCAAATCTGCATCTAGATGTAGCATCCACCCCTCAATCCAGGGTGCAAATCTTTTTTCCAACTAGTAGTGTTTCCCAAGCATAAACAAGCAAGAAGAGAAAGAGAAAACCTATTGCCCAAGACAAAGAAATGCCTAAGGAAAATGAAGAATAAGAGAGGGAAGTCCATTACTCCCCACATAGAGAAATTTCACCTCAACCTGCACCTGAACTAGAGGAGGTTCCCTCATCAGCCAAAACTACAGCCAAAAAGGAGAGAAAATTTCATTTTCCTTCACTGACTGCAGCAACTAAGACAAAAGTTAGGACTCAAGAGGCCTTTTACTAGATCATCAACCCACAAGTAAAATGTTGAAACATAAGTCATACCCAAATCTTTTGTTCAAAAGAAAGTTAGGAGTAAGAGTGACACTATTGGGAAGCCTATTGAGGTCATGACCAAAGCTTATTTTTAGAATAAAGACAAAGGTAAGGGTGAAGCCACTGAGAAACCTCTTGAAGTCATAAACATCATCACTCCCCCTGATAATACCACCTTCAAGAGATTGATTAGACAACTCAGGGATGTAAGGAAGGAAGTTTCCCTTTTGAAGGGAGAAAGATTGACTGAGAGGAGGAAGATGAAGGAGATCATGGAAATGTATAATGAAACCCTTGATATGGCTAGGTTTACAGCAAGAATATTCTTGCCTCTCCATAGGCAACTTTAGACTTTGTACAGGCAAAACAAAAGCATACAGTCCCAAAACATAAATCTCAAAGAAGAATTGCAGCCCTTCAAGGATGATATATCCCAGAGGAATTTAAATGTTCTATCCCAAGCTGCAATAGAGAGAAATTCCCCTTCAGTAGAGAGAAATTCCCCTGCAATAGAGGGAAGTGATCCTGCAACAAGGAGAAGTGTCAGATTGAGAAAATGAAGTGGAAAGGATGACATATCCATTTTTGATGATGATCCATTTTGAAATATTGAAGTGTTGAGGGAAATATTATAATTTCACCTAATGGAGGAATTTACAAGCCCATAATCCATCTACTAAGACTTTTTGGGTTTTTTGAGGTTCATTGCATGACACAAAAAAAAACACAGATATTTCGTAGCACTTGGCGCTATAGAATCATCCACACATACAGATATGCAGATTCGCTACCAAAAGCATTGTGGAATCACCTAGACAGACACAGAGTGGCAATTCTCTATGAAAATTTGTTGTAGAACAATTTTATAGGTGGGCGCTACGAAATCTGCTACCGAATGCACTACGAAAATATGCTATGAACTGGTTGTTACAGTTAACAATTTTGAATTTGTTGCCTCTTCTTAGCTTTGATGAGTTGGAGGGAACCAAGGATCAACAAGTGGTAGATGGAGCTCAGCACAAAGTCTTGGAGGAAACATGTCACCAAAGGAGATGTGCCCAAGCAACATCAGATCATGTCATTTATGTCTTGTTAGAGTTGTTTCCAACAAACTCCTTAATTCTAGCAGTCTGTTAGATCCACTTGTACATATGTTAGACTAATATATTTTTGTGGAGAATCCTATGATAGGAATGCCATCTCGCATCTCAAGTTGATGTCTACTGTTTTGGTTATAAATACATCAGAATAATGTTATGTAGGGTTCGAATGGTTGAGCAGAGGTCCCTATTTTGTAATATTTTGACTAAACAGAGTTGTACTCTAGTTTATGTATGAGACATGAGATATTTTGTTTAATAGAAGTCAACCTCTTTTCATCATCTTGTTTATTATAACTTTGAATGTTCATTATTGTATGATCCTTATGAGATGTTATGGTTGTGTTATAATGGATGTTTGATTATAATGTTGTTGTGAATGTTTTTCAGTGTTTTAAATTTAGTTCAAGAAGTTCTTGTGACTGAGTTTTTCTTCACCTCGATGCTAAAAACCTTGATGCTTATAGCATACCTATCCACCTTCCTCACCAAGTCTTCCATCTATTCACTTCTATCCTTAAACCACTGACTGAAGTTAATCAAAACCTCATTTATGCATACTAGTCTAGACTTTTTGTGTTAAAACATTGTTATGCTGAGTTTTGTCCATTTGACCTTCTATCATTAATCTACATTTATAAACCTATTTTATGGGTGTTGGGATTATCCTCTTGAAATATAAGGGTGACTCTCATTCCTAGCACAAAGCATCAGTCAGATCATCATCATCCCAATATCAATATTCATAAGAACACTTCTTAGATGAAGAAGATGTTAATTTTGTAAGAAAATTAAAGAGGGGCTCCAGAAAATATAAAGATGCGTTGCCATTTAAATTATTTCATTGTGGTAAAGTTGGTCATTTTGCTTCTAAATGTCCTTTTAAAGGAAATAACACCAATGAAAAGGAAACAAAAGGCAAGGATAAACCTAACAATTTTAAAACGTATTTTAAAATGAATAGTTTTTATTCAAAGGAGGATATCAACAACTTTGACGAAGAAGAAGAAGAGCCATATCTAATTCAGGATGAAAAAATTCTCATGTCTTTGGAACAACAAAAATATGATCAAACATACATAGAAGAGTGTGAATCTATAGTAGATATGGAAGAAGAACTCATTAATGCTCTAGAGGAAATATCCCAACTCAAGAAAAATAACAGACTAAGAAAAGAACAGTTGTGGCAACTTTGGACATAAGGTTGTAAGTTGTAGATTTTGTAGATATACCAAAAGCATAGGAAATAAATTCAACAAAACTCAAAAGACTATGGTTCAAAATTCTTCCAATAATACCTTCTCTCCATTATTGAATGACATTGAGTGCCACATATGCAATAATTTTGGTCACAAGGAATGTGAATGCAGAAGAAAATTGATGAAAATATTTAAACAAGACAGACAAGAAGATTTTACCAAGTATTGGAGGAAGAAAAATAAAAAAAAAGAAAATTGTGGACTATCTCTATATGCCAAAAATCAAGAAAATCATTGGTACATTGACAATGGTTGCTCCAAGAATATGACGGGTGCTAGTGGGAAAAACCCACTTAAGACTACACTAGGGTTTAGAATGTAGGCAGATCACAACTGTCTAAGAGTCTCCTACTTCTCTAACTACCCCAAACATACCCCAGACTCATAAAAGAAAATAAAAATGAGAAGGATCGGGTAACTGTACCTCTACTCTGCTTCTGATGATGATCCTCTCGCACTTGAAAGATTCACTGATTGCACGCCTCCTCCCAAGACTGGCTTGCATTCAAAGACATACAAGAAGAAAACTAAAAGCATGCAATTCATATATAAATCAAGGGTCATATGTTAGAATAAAAATATAAATCATTAGAAACATTCAACACATCATGATTTGGGACATGAAAAGTACGTCTTTTATTGATAATATAATGATCACTTACAACCAAAGCCGACTAGTGCTCCACGAACCTGTTCTAGGATCCTCTTCACCAAGCTCTAAGTGCACCTCCATATGGATTCTCCTCTCAACCTTATTCTTGGGAAGTAAAATGGGTTTCTAATGGAGGAAGAAAGGAAAATTGGGGAATTCTAAGGCAATTCTCACAAAAGGGATGCAATTATTTGGGGCAAGGAGGGGATGTGAAACGAGCATAGTTTCACTTTTCTTATGTATAGATGTGGAATGAGACCCAAAAACCTCCTTTTATATGACAAAAGGATGGTTATTAGATTGGGTGACAGGCTATAGGCGATGGATTAGTTGGGAAACTACCCAATAGCACGTAATCTCAACGAATTCCTTGCACCTTTTTATTTTTTTGAAACTTTTGAAAGTGTACGCGGGATATAGTGGTTCAACATGCATACATATGCGAGCTGTAGTGGTGTAGAAAGAATATGTACATGGGTAGAAAGCGAACCGAAGCTCCTAGAGTATACCTTTGTTCGTAAAATTGACCATCTAGACCGAAAAAGGGGTAAAATACCACCGGACAAATGTGCCTTCAAGTTTTAGTTTGGCAAGAGTGAAGGAAAACAAGATCGCTCGACAATCTTTTCATGTTTAGAGAGTTTGAAAAGGGCTTAAAGAAGACTCCAAGAGGTTACTTTTCTCAGTTAATCTAGAAAAGATTGAAAAGCATAAATGTAGTCTCGTCGGATGTTGCTTTTAGATTTCAAAGCGAGTTTGAAAGACAATAAAGCATGCTCATTTTGGGAGTCCTGAGGGTGATGCCAAGAGTGATGGTGTATAAGATGAATGAGGCTCAAACTCGTAATCATGACGAGACTAACAAGGACTCCCAAGCCTAAAGTCATTATAGACAACATGGACGCCAAAACGCAACAAGGATCTATCTAGGGAATCCATGTAAAGGTAGGATCTACCACAAAATCACAACACTTCTAAAGCAACAATGACGGTTCTGTGTCACACTTCAGTGGGATCGATCCTATGGAAAAGTAGAAAGACAATGAGATGCAAAAAGTGGAGGTGGAATCCTAATTTGTATGCAAAATGTTGGAAAAAATGACTTTTACCGAAGGAACTTTAAAAATGATCCATCTCCAAAAAAGTTACCAAACCAAAACATAGAGTGCATTGTAACATCCAATAAGAAGCTCAAGAACCAATTTAAATGATTTCTAAGCCAGAAAAAATGACAAAAGTTATCAAAAAAGTGGCAAAAGGGGCCAAAAAAGTCTATAAATAGAAGCTTACAACTCATTTTCACCATTGCAATTTGAAAATTAACCAAAAGGTGAAAAATAACCCTTTGCTAAAGAAGTTGATTCCAGGAGCTTCAGAGGACGAAACAAACTTCCTCTTGGACCTTGTAAGTATAAACTCATCCCTCTTGCATTTCCATTCTTCAATTGTGCAATATTTTTGTTTTTTTGGGGGGGCGCGCCCTCCTAAGAAAGGGAGGCCCTATGTGTATGCGGGATGTCCAAGGACAACCTGTGTATGTCCATGGTCAAAAAATAGTCTGCTCGTGTACATACGTGACTGTGTCCAAAAAAACCAGCGTACACCCTCAAAAGCATGGAAAAAATGAAAAATGCAAGAGCTAACTCCCCTTTGAACTGTCATGGAACATGATGTATGTTCATTGGAGGGAGAGGGAACATGGATAGATCAATATCTTGGTCGATGAGGACCCTGCTTCCATTGACACATTTAAATAATGTGGGTTGTGGAAGTTCTTCCGGTGTCCGCTTATGAGGGCACAACCCAGGCTACTGAATGGCTTGGTGGATTACTGGCACCCAAAAGCAAAGGCATTTATGATTGAGGGTCATTTGTTGACTACAATGATCGAGGATATATATTTCTTAACTGGCCTCTTGAGGAGAGGGGAACCAACCAACTTGCACACATTTCCCCCTAGGCCCTTCAACACCGCCGACTACATCGGGATGCATTGCGAGGCTAGCACTAAGAAAGTAGGTTCTCAAGTGCCCATCAACAAGATCACCAACTTGTAACTGTAGGTGATCCTACTGCTCATTGGGCAGATCAATGGATCTTTGATCATCCACCAGGCTTCCCAGGCACACATGTATTATGCCATGCAGTGCCCAGATGCATGTATTTTTGACTAGAGCATGACCATGGTCACTTGCATGAAGAGGCATATTATAGATTGGCGTGAGTGTAGCAACAAGAACTTCAGGTTCGGTATCCTTTTGTACTCGTTCTTCTTCCAGAGGGTACCCAGTCTGAGTCCGAGAGATACAGTATGGGGGCATGTGGCCTCCTTCCCAGCGATGTGTAGATGGGAAACATTGCTGCCACGACAAGGGGGAGGAAGGACCATAGAGGCCTTCAATGAAAAATTATTCGACTGGTGGGCATGGCAGATTCCAACAATAGAGGACTACCCCTATGCTAGAATCAACTTTTCTAGAGATTCAGACATGCCCGTACCTCCCGGAGAGGAGCGAGGAGAGACATCTACTTGTGTTTTAAAGTTATTTATTTTTTAATTTCTTTTATATATATATATCATTTTTTACATGTATCAGAGTATTGACAACTATGTATTTGTTATGTACATATGTGGGACCTTTGTGCCCGATAGACTTCTCGAGAACTAGGCGACGTCCTCGACCAGAGGCAGTACCACTAGCAGCCAGTGGACCAACAACTGGAGGGGGACCTCCAGACAAAGAGGTTGAGAGATTTTTGAGATGGGTGGAGCGAAACCTCACCGTTCTCACTCATGCAGTTCCCATGGCCAAGATCGAGGATCTCCCGCCATCCATGCAACCTCATGTAGTTGGGGTGCCACAGACTTGGGTCCAACTTTTATGGCATTTTTAAAATGTTGTCGTTCACTATAGCAAGGCCAAAAAGCCCCAAGCTTAGATAGGATGAACTCATTATTTGTCGAGGGAACTTTTGTATATTTTTTAGGGAATAAGCCCCATGGTGTATACTGTATTATTATTTTTGAGGCATTCATGCCCACCTATGTACTCTGACACTTTTTTGAGATCTCGCTCTCTCTCTCTCTCTCTCTCTCTCTCTCTCTCTCTCTCTATATATATATATATAT
>JZKD02S1592231.1:0-10182 GCA_000966675.3 Picea glauca
TGGATTATATGGAAATTCAAGAAATGGACAAAGTTTTGTGTAGGCATGAAGACTTCATTAACAACAACGAGATTTCCATATTCTTAGTAACTACAAATGTTCATGAAAATTAGCAACAATGCATTTCTCGAAATGCAGTGATTATGGACAACCTTGTGTAGAAGAAAAGGCAAATCCACAATCTGGAAGCTAAATGTTCAATGCTAAGGGATATGGTTTGTAATCTTAATAAGGGTTCCCCATCTGCTACTTCTAACTTTAGGGTGTCAATGAATTATGTCCATGAAGATCCTAAGGAAGAGGAAACAGTTCATCGAATGCTTAAAGACATGGACTTGGGAAATCAAGGATCTCAAACTACTAACATCAATAAAATGAGGCACACAACAAACATGTCTTTCAATATCATTTCTTATGTTATGTAGAATAGTTCTGATATTAGGGGTCTTTTTTAGAGTTTATTCCAGTATAAACTTTTTGAAATCCTCTCCAAAGTATGATCTAGAATTCTCTATACTTGACACATACTGCTTGATGGTTATGCTCGTTTTTGTTAAGAGAGAACATATTTTTTGTCTGACTGCATTATCCAGCTTGACTATAACTTTTTTTAATACAAATATTACATGTTTTTGTTATAAAAAAAAAGGACAAATGGCAAAGAAGTACTATAGAAGAATGCTTTTGAAATTGGATATAAAAGCCATAACTTAAAATTTTTAAAGGTTTACCTTTAATCACTCCTTGGGGTATATGGTTATCTCATAATGTTGATATCTTTAAAGACAAGAATATTCCACCTTTTCAATGTGTTGCTAAAGAAATATCTATTTTTGCTAGTTTCAACATTGGTCCTAAAGCAAAAATCCCTACATAGTCGACTGATCCTCAAATCAACAAGGATGGGGCTTGGGGGTACTTTGATGGAGCTAGTCAAGGAACCCCTAGAAGTAGTGGAGCTGGTGGTATTCTCTACATAAGTGACTTTCACGATATCAGTTTCAAGGTAGGTTTAGGGAAAGGGTCAAATATCTATGTTGATTTTTTTTCTTTGAAAAATCTTCTTAAACAAACAACTCAAAAGGGAATCACAAATCTCCAAATTATCGGAGATTCAATGATCGTGATAAATTGGATGACATGAAAATAGAAAATGGAAAATTTGGTTTTGGGACCTAGATATGATGAAATCAAAGATGCTCTATCAATTTTTAGCTCAATATCCTTTAATCTTGTTTACAGAGAACTCAATGGAAATGCAAAGAACTTATCAAAAGAAGGACTGCAAATGGATGAAGGTACAAGGATTTGGATCAAAAAGTGGGATAATAATACTCTTCATAGACATTAGTTTAACATCTATAGTTAATGAATTTCCATTCAATCAACCTTTAAATGAGGACGAAGACTAAATAAGATTCAAGTAGGGTTGTTTTGCTCTAGTTATTGCTCTCACGGACCTTTTTATGACTCCTTTAAATTTGTTTCTAGAAATTCTCATGATGATGAAGATGACAACTTTTCTCATAATATGTTCTTGTTTTAATACTAAGCAATGACATTGCAATTTAAAAACCTGAAAGAATGAAACAATCCCTTGGTTTTTTTTCCCTTTGTTTGTTGGACAACATTCTTGTCTTGAAAGTATGTTATTTCACGTTTTCATCCTTTTGCGACTCCTTTCAGTATATATATATGAAAAGAGTTTCTTTCATACTTCTCTCTAAATGCCTTGAGCAACTACAAAATGGATTTTTCTATCACCAAAAATGAGTATGTGTATATATATTTTGTATGATTCAAACTAAACTAGATGTAAGTTACTTTATTTTAGTATTATATTGTTTTTTTTCCCCAGGAAAAAAACATTATCTTGCTATTATTAAAATCAAAGATAATATGTCCCATATAGACTTAGTCCCTGTAACTAGAACTTAAACAATTTGCTGCCAAAACATATAAGGCAAAGAAGTTCCAAAAATTCCCCAAAAAAACAACATCTTCCAACAGATATACAAAGACACTAAACACATGCTAACATAAACTATTTTCAGCCTCAAAAAAATTCTATCTATCTTGAAGAAAAGTAATAACCATCTGAAAAATAGACTAAAAGCTAGTCAAAAGGAATAGTAGCAGTGTTAGACAACACCCCATTTTGCCAAATTTGATAATATAAAATGTCAGATGGAAGGCCCACAACCTTTTTAGCTAATTTGTTCACAACCGAATTATGAACCCTGTAAATATGGGAGAAGGAAATGTAGACAAATTCTTCCTTGAGACACGTGATTCTCCTTTTCCATTGATCAATAGCTAGCACCTATAAATTAACCATTCCTGATGCCCAGCTTGTAATAAATTTAGAATCCCCCGGTACTTGAATATTGTCCAATTTGAGCTTTCTAGCCAACCATAACAAACCCTATAGAGCAATAATCTCAGCTTTTGTATTTGTTCCTTTCCCTCCTCCAAAGTATGTATGCATTGAAAAATGCTGTGAAAAATTTAGTACAAAACCTGCTCCACAAAATCCATTAGCAGTTGCACCATCAAAAAATCCTACAAGCATATTCTCAAATAAATTAGGCAGAGAATAACAAACAACTTTGTCATCAGATGAGAATTTATCCTTGTGAAATACATAAAAATAAGCAATAATTCTAAAACTGACAACATATGCATCCAAAGATTTTCCTTCGAAGAGGACCAAATTATGTGCTATCCAAACTCACGACATTATAAAGATAGGCAATTTAGTCAAATAATGTCTTTCCTTCACCCAATTTTGCATACAAAGATCAATTGAAGCACCACCTCAAGTACCTAATAAATGCAATCTACCACAAACTAGGGTCCATATTCTCTTGAAGAAGGAACAATGTATAAATAAATGAACAGTTGTTTCCCCCTGCTTCAAACACAATTTGCATATACCAGGGCCTTGATATCCTCTTTTTTGTAGATTTTCCCACGTTAGGATTTTTTCTTCCAAACAGAGCCACACAAAACATTTTAATTTCTCTGGAAGATTCCATTTCCAAAGCTTGAGGAACCACCATTTATCTATGATCATAGAATTTGTTGATGAGATGGCCTCAGAGGCCAATTTTGTAGTTACCTTCCCTTCTAATTCATTCCATCCCCATACAAGAGAATCTGGTTCCTCTAAGAGTCTCATGCTAGCAAAATTTAAACCATCTATAAAATGATTCCATTCAATTGCCCACATACCAACCAAGTCAATGTCATCAGCAAAGAGCCAATAATTTTGTAAAGGGACCGAGGAAGCCAAATTCCTAATTTGTCCCAAATAATTAAATACCATATTATTTAAGTAATCACATAAAGGTTCTGAAAGTCTGTAGAAGTGCTCTCCTCCTGTGAAGGAGTCAACTCCCAATACAACTTGAAGGCCATTGCAAACTTTCCATGTTAACCAAGATACCATCAAATGGATGGATCACAACATGCCTCTCCAAAAGTTAGAAGCATTTCGAGAAGAGTGTTGAGGAAATCTAAACCATTCAACCACAAAAGAATTATGTAAATACTTGTCCTTCAACAAATTAGACCACGTTCATGTACCAAAGAGACCTCTCCACGTGATTTTCATACAAAGAGATTTTCCAAATCAATCTAAATGCTTGACACCCCATTCTTTTATCAATTTTTCGAACAAGCCAGCCCCGATCCTCCTTATGATCATCTTTTTTATTATGATATTTAACTTTTGTGTTTTCATTTATTTTTAGGATATGAATGCCAATTTTTTTATTTTTTTTTAAATTAATTTATTGACACTTAATTGCATTAAGCATATCGTTCATACTAAACTATAATGTGCACCTCATATCTTTTTGAGTAATATTTTTCTCTATAATGAATTCAATAAAATAAAATATACAAAATGAATTTCGACGTCTTCATCAAAATAAGAAAAATCCATGTTCAGAGCATAAACAAGGAATCAACCATTCATCTATGGATTGCTATGAGATGGAATTAGTTCTCGTTTGACATATTGTTTTTTATTTTAACGGTTTTTTCAATTTTGTAGGACAATTTGCAGTCTTCTTGGCATTATATGTGTCTTTGTTGATATTCCTTCAAATAATAATGTGTTTAAGACTTAGTTTTGGGCAACTTGAATATGTTATCGTTATAAAATATAATGATAAAGTTATTTCACGTATTTTGAATTATAGCATAATGGTTGGTTAGTTATTGATGAATTAGTGAATAACATAATGTGAAACATGTATATGAGAAGAGTAAAAGCGGAAAAATTTCTCTATTTTGTCTTTTATTTCCAAGCATAAGATGTTTGAGCATTATATCATAGACATCTTCTTTTGAGTTGAGATGTAGCAATGACGGTTGGGCGGGAATGGATATTTTGAATTTGGAAGGATGGAAGCGTTCCAGTAATGGCAGTGGTGTTGTTTCAGAATACGTTAGCGATTAAACAGGATTTCATTAGGCAGTTTTTTAATGGAGCGGGTTAGTTCTGTCACAAAAAACAGGGTTTTAGAGTCGTTTCTACTTGCCTCACACTTCCTTAAACTCTAGTTCCGGCCTACATTCCCAGGCGACCACCATCGTTAATGTTTATTTATTGCCTTTTTTTGTTTTATCGGAATGGTGACCCTTTGGGTCTCGGGTCCCCTCTGCTTTTATTTACTTCTCTAGGAAACTGAACTTATGTCAGTCCTTTAATTGGTCAGAGTATAGTGTTTTATAGGTGGTTGTAAATGGGAACCTTCCTCCGTAATGAAGTGGATAGAAACATCAGGGCACTTATGAGTGTCGATGACGAGGTGTCTTGGGATCAAGTGGGAATTTACGCCAAGGCAGACGGCTTGGGGACTAAGCCAAACAATTTACCCACTAGCACATTTACGTTGTCCTTTACTACTGGCTTCACATATATCCTCTCGTCTAACCCTCAGTCCAGTTGCCTGGTAGCACCTCCTACAACTTTTTTTCCTAGCTATCAAACGTTTGGTCCACAGTCCGTTAGCTTCTCCCCGGCTGGTTCTAAAGGAGTACACCCCTTGGAGGGACAAAGGAAAGCCCTTAGACAAACATATCCTAATACCATTCGGCGAAAGTTGTGGAAAGCAAATAGGAAGGCAAAATGAATGGTGTTAGGCTTAGATGTGGGTTTAGAAGAAACATGCCATATGGCCATCCGTGGTATGGTGGGTAGATTATCCTATGGCTATCTCATTAAGGGTCATGTCAAGGATTGGGTTAAAATTCATTGGAAGTCACTCTTGGGTTACGATCCAGAGGTTCTCTATCTTACCAAAGGGTGGCTCGGGTTTATGTGCAAGTCTCTGGAGGACGCGACTTTTTTACTGAGCTCCCTGTGGGTTTTTAGTGGTAGCAGCCTGATGCTCAATTGTTGGCGGGTTGCTTTTATCCCGACAACTAAGCATTTTCAACTCCGACATCTTTGGGTACTCCTACCCGGTCTTCCTTTACATTTTTGGAATCAAGGGGCCCTGCAGGTTATAGGTGATACTCTTGGTAAGTTCATTTATATGGAGTCTAATTTACTTACTGATCCATCGCAGAAAGTTGGCAGAATTCTAGTGGAGATGGATATCCATTGTGGTTTACCTGAAACCATTGATATAGAATGGCGTGGTCGAAGACTCGTACAGTCGCTTGACTATCTTGGGATACCTTTTCATTGCAACTTATGCCGTCAAACGGGCCACCTTCGTCATGATTGTGTCAACAAGGAAGATGAGGACATTTATGAGAATACTGAACTTCAAAGGGACCCACCCGACTATATGGACGAAGTTGATTCTCTTGGATGCGAGAATTTTCATACCGAAGATGCCCCTTTACATCAGCAGGAGGATCAGTCGACACTAACTGGTAAGTTACAAAGTCTATGCCCCTCATTATTTTCATCTCTGACGCACTGGGAGAAGGAGGCATTAAATAATTCTAATTGGTTACTTTCCTCAACTACTTTTGTTTCGCGGCTTCCTGAGAAGGATAAGGATCCTACTGACCCATTACCACCAAGCTCTTTTAAGTGTAACAGTCATGTTGCTCCCTTGGTTACTTCTTCTGTAAATTTGCCTTCCGTGGTGATGACCTCTTCGGTCCCCCAACCTATGGTTTTATCCCAGAGTATTACCTAGTCTCGCCCCCTTTCATTGGAGAGGCCAATACAGTCTCCTTCTCCACCACCAAAACCTCAAATAAACTTCTTGATAGAGTCGGGTTTCAGAGAGGCTGAGGAGGAAGACTCCACTCTCAGCGTTGTTCTCGATTCTCTGATTCCCTTTACCAGAGACTCAAATGATAATTATTTGTTGCCAACTTACTTAGGCAAAGCCATCTTAGAACCTTCGTTGGGAACGAGAACCTCAACTCCTCTCAAGCAAGTTGGAAGGGAGGGTAAAAAATTTGCCTGGTCTAGAGGCATTGTCATTGAACATTCCCCCATTAAGACGAGAAGTTTACATAAAAAATTGGCGGGTCTCTCTAAACAGTCCGATGACACAACCTTATCCTCCACTGATAGTGGGGCTCTTAGAGCAATGAAAGCCTTGGTGCGGGCTAAGTGATGTTATTTCTCTCATTAAATATTAGAGGAATAGGAGGCACCCTCAAAGCTGCCTCGGTTCGTAGGCTCCTGGATCGTACTCGTCGTGACATTGTCTTTTTACAAGAGACCCTTGCTCATGAACAGAAAGCTAGAGATTTTATGCACCACCTCCGTCCCTCTTGGGTTTCGAGTATTGTAAATGTTGTTGGCAATTCAGGTGGTTTACTAGTGACATTAGACCCTAACTTGTATGATTTGGTTCCCTTTCTTACAATAAGAGGTATTTTGTTAACAGGTAGGTGTGTCATCAACCAAAGGGAGATCACCCTACTAAATGTTTATGGTCCTTGTCTAGATCAGAAGCTTTTCTGGAGCTCATTGGTCGATAGTGGCATCTTATCCATCAACAATTTGATTATTACTGGCGACCTAAATATCATTATCTCTTCGGATGAGAACTAGGGCGGCTCCTACGCTCCTGGATTGACAGAGGATTACTACAAAGAATTATTTCTTTCTAAGAAGTTGATCGATGTTAAGCTGATTAAATTGGTTCCAACGTGGCAGAATGGTCGGTCTGGTCAAGAAGCCATTGCGAGACATCTTGACAGGTGTCTGGTTTCAGAAGGTTTATTGGTGGTAGTGGGATTATCCAGATCATGGGTTGAATATCCCTTTATTTCAGATCATGCCCCCATCCTTTTACAGCTGGAAATCCCCCCTATTTACAAGGCTTACCATTTTAAACTAAATGAAAATTGGTTGCAGGATAAAGAATATGTGGCATTGGTTCATAAAGTATGGAAATATCCTTGTTTTCTCACGGAAGGTGATAAACAATCTAGACTAGTTTGGAAGTTAAAGGAACTAAAGTGTCAAACAAAAATTTGGTTTAAAGAAGTAAAGGCAAGAGAGAAGGCACTTTTGGAGAACCTGGAAGCTGATATAAAAGGTAATTTAATGAAGCTAATCGGGGATTCCACAAATTGGTAGGAGGAACATCTTCTTCGGGAGTTGGAATGTAAAAGGAACAAAATCTTACGCGAGGAGGAGGAGTCTTGGAGACTTCGCAGCAGGGCGACTTGGATCAAAAGTGGTGACAACAATACAAAATTTTTCCATAAGGTGACCAGCCACAACAAAAATTAGAAACATGTTTGGGAAATCATGGATGGAAATGGAATCATCCTTACAGATCAGTCGGCGATAAGGGTAGAAGTGATTGACTACTATAAGCATTTTTTTAAGGCCCATACAAACATTAATATAAATGATCAAGTCAAGATAGAAAGTTTTTATCCCAGGATGGTTAGCGAGGAGGAAGCGAGTCCCCTCTACAGCCCTGTCAGTATGGAGGAATTAAAGTCTACGCTACTACATTTCAAAAAAGAGAAGAGCCCAGGCCCAGACGGGTGGACAGTTGAATTCTTTACCTTCTTCTTTGAACTGGTAGGGGAAGACCTCCTTGAGATGGTGGAGGACTCGAGGAGGAAAGGCAATATAAGTGGATGACTAAATTCAAACTTTCTAGTTCTTATTCCGAAGGCAAACAAACCTGTTACCTTCGATGATTTCCATCCGATCTCTTTATGTAATCTCTGTTATAAAGTGATATCCAAAATTATAGCTAATCGAATCAAACCAATCCTTTCATGATCCCTCTCAGTTGAACAACTAGGCTTTCTTCAGGGCAGGAGGATACAAGATGCAATAGGTACGGCTCATGAGAGTTTGCACAATATAAAAAAAAAAGAGTTTAAAGTCTTTGGTGATGAAACTTGACTTTAGGAAAGCCTATGATTGCATAGATTGGGAATTCTTAAGACTGACTTTAATTACAGTGGGTTTCAACATTTAGTTGACAGATTGGATCATGAGTTGTGTTACAACTTCTACCTTTGTTGTGTTGTTCAATGGAGAGGCGACTAAATTTTTCAAAAGTGATAGGGGGCTTCATATAGGTTGCCCACTATCACCATTATTGTTTATCTTGGTTATGGAAGGGCTCAGTCTTATGTTAAAAAGTAGCATTACCGAGGGCACAATAACAAGTATAAAAATCTCCAGAATGATCAAGATTATGCACTTATTGTTTGTGGACGATGTCCTAATTATGACGAAGGCGAATATAAATGAATGGAGGGAGGTTGCAAACATTCTTCAGATATTTTGTATTGCCTCGGGTTTAATGATTAACAACTCTAAAACTACATTCCACCATGGTGGTTTATCGGAGATGAAATTAAATCCTTTAAAGGAGCTTCTTCCATATTCCTTTATCGAGCCGACGATAGGATTTAAATACCTAGACTACTACTTAAGGACTGGGGCCACAAAGAATGAATATTGTTTATGGTTAGTGACTAAAATGGGAAAAAAGATCGGGATGTGGTGTAATAAGTGGCTTTCTTTAGGTGGTCGTTTTGTATTGGTGAAAGCGGTGCTAGAAAGTCGGCATATATATTGGATGTATCTGGAGATCATCCCATGCTCAATTCAAAATAAATTTCGAAAGTTGATGTTTGATTTTCTCTGGAGTGGGAATAATACTAATCAATAGTTTCACCTCTGTAGATGGGACATTCTATCCAGACCCAAGAAATTTGGCGGATGAGGTCTCCGAAACCTCCAACTTTTCAATTCGGCTTTACTAGTAAATACTCTTTGGAGAGTACTGTCGCAGGATGGCATTTGGCACAGAGTATTAATAGATAAATATTTATTTAATTCAACTGTGATCAATTGGTATAGACATGCCTCCCACAAGCAACAAGTGGCGTCTAGAATATGGAACAATCTCACTAGTAAAATACACGTGAATCTACACTCGCAGAGTTGGTGCCCAGGTTCGGGTCTTTTAATTTCTATAGGTAGGGACAGGATAATTGGTATGGGAGACAGATCAATTCTCTCGGAGCTGCTAATATCACACCTAAAAGAAAATAGAGTATCAGTCCTAGCACAAGTAAAAGCTCACAACAATGCAGACTCCATCTCAGAGGCATGGTTAAGCAGTGAAAATATGGGTATAAGCGGAAGGCTTGCAATAGAGTGGGAGTAGTATCGAAGGGCGCTTCTGGGTGAGAGCATTACTATTCGGGATTCAATATACACCCTTGTTTGGACTTGGGGAGATTCATCGGGGAACATGATGTTGATTTTTTAATATGATAGGTTAAGCATGTAGTTCATTTCAATTTGCATTTGCCTTAACCATAAACAAGAATGTTACAACAACGAAGATCACAAGAAGAAACACCATGCAGAAGAACACAAGAAGTAACCTGGGAAACCCTTCTCAACAAGGGAAGAAAACCCAACCAAATCCTTTGCTATATTCTTCAAGAGAAAGACCTTCACCACTAAGAAAGACCTAGCACACAAGAGGGTGCTTAAACCCTAGAAGACTAGATCCCAAGAGAGGTGCACACTTCTCCCAAGTAAATGTACTTGCTGAAATTCCCAAACTCACTTGAATGATATGATTCCACAATGGGAAATTTCCCTTTACTTATATTAGACTTGTCCTATCAACTAAAGTGTCTATTGGCTCAACAGGGCCGACCTCTCTAAGTCATATTATAATTATAATTATAATAATTAAT
>JZKD02S1592232.1:0-10182 GCA_000966675.3 Picea glauca
AACATATCCCTGTAGAAAAGTGTCTGAACCTCCAAAACATAATGCATGAGTAGTAGTACCTCTCAAATACCTTAGAATCCACTTTACTGCCTCCCAATGTTCTTTACCTGGATTGGTCATATACCTGCTTACAACTCCCAGTGCATGTGCAATATCTAATCTTGTGCAAATCATCACATACAACAAGCTTCCAAATGATGATGAATAAGTGACCTTGGACATGTATTCTATCTTCTCATGTGTCTTGGGACACATTTCCTTAGTTAATTTGAAATGGATGGCCAAAGGTGTACTAATTGGTTTTGCAGTCTGTATTCTAAACCTCTCCAACACCTTCTCTATGTACTCACCCTGAGACAATGTCAATTTGCGATTTTTCCTATCTCTTGTTATTCTCATACCAAGGATTTTATTTGCAACACCCAAATCCTTCTTCACAAATGAACTAGCTAATTTCTTCTTGAGCACATTTATATCCTGCATATTAGAGCCTGCAACAAGCATGACATCTACATACAATAGCAAGATAATATAGCTTCCATTTTCTATCCTTTTAAAATAAACACAATGATCAAAATGACATCTACTATAACCTTGTTCTATCATAAACCTGTTAAACTTCAAACACCACTGCCTTGGAGCTTGTTTTAGGCCATACAAGATCCTCTTCAACCTGCACACCCAATTTTCCTTACCTTTGACCTCATACCCCTGTGGCTGCTACATATAAATCTCTTCATCCAAATTCCCATGGAGAAAAGTTGTTTTTACATCTAACTATTCAATATGAAAATCTTCTAATGCCACAAGACTTAAAATAGTCCTAATTGAAGTCATTTTAACGACAAGAGAAAATATTTCATCAAAATATATACCTTTTTTTTTGTGCCAACCCCTTTACAACAAGTCTATCCTTGTACCGTTTTTTGCCTCCATCTTCATCCTTCAACTTGTAAACCCATTTATTCTGCAATGCTCTTTTTCATGTAGGAAAATGAACCAAGTCCCAAGTTTGGTTATTTACAAATGAATCCATTCCTCTTTCAGGCCTCACTCCCATTTCCTTTTAGTGTCTCCCTGCATTGCCTCTTCATAACTTTCTGGTTCACTAGAATCAATCAACAATAAATAGTACAATGAAGGAGAGTATCATTCAGGAGGTCTACTTAACCTAGTAGATCTTCTAACAACACTTGCAGAAGTTTGAGGTACCGGTTGCTCCTGTTGTTGTACATTTTGATTTTCTTGTACCTTTGGATTTATTTTTTTCAGTGATCTCATCAAGCACTGTGTATTCTAATTTTTCTTCTTCATGTTTCCTTCCCTACAACTGATCTGTATACATGACCTTCTCATTGAATATGACATCTCTACTCCTAATGATTTTGTGATTTTCATAATCTTATAAGCGATAACCAAAATCATTAACACCATATCCAATAAAGGTACACTTCTTGGATTTTCCTTCAAGCTTTGTTCTATTTTCTTTATCAATATGGACAAATCCTTCACAACCGAAAGTCTTCATAAATGAATAGTTTACCTTTTTACTCGTCCATGCCTCCTCTAGAATGACACCATCGAAATAACTTCAAGGTCCTCTGTTTATCAAGTAAACAACAATATATACAACATCTTTCCAAAACTGTAAGAGAAACCCTGCATGCAATCTCAAACTCCTTGCACACTCCATGATGGTCATGTTCATCCTTTCTGACACACCATTTTCTTGTGGTGTTATTGGAACTCTCTTCTCTCTATGAATCCCATGGTATGAAAAATAATCATCAAACACCTTGTTGCAATATTCACCTCCATCGTCTAATCTAAGACACTTCAACCTTTTTCCTGTCTCATTCTCAACCAAAGCTTTCCATTTCTTAAAAGTATCACAAACATATATTTTTCTCAAATGCAATAAACCAAATATTTTGTAGTTGCATCATCAATAAAAGTAACATAATAACAAGATCGACCAAGATATGATATCTTAGCTGGTCCTCATACATCTGTATGCACAAATTCTAACCTTTCATTCTTCTTTACCTTTACAACTCTGAGAAATTTGAATCTCTTATGTTTTCCATAAACACAATGCTCATAGAAATCCAAATCAATTTGTTGAAGATCTGGCAACAAATTTCGTTTGTGAAGTATTTGCATCCCCTTCTCACTCATGTTTCCAAGCCTATGATGCCACAATGTTGTATCCACTCCTACAGAAGCTAAAGAGATAGAAGATTCAGTATTACCAATACATAAATACAATGTACCTACCTTCTCTCCTTTTTCTACCACCAGTGATCCTTTGTAACCTTCCATGCCTTATCTATAAATGTAGATATACAACCTTCACTCGCCAACTGCCCTGTTCAAATTATATTTTTCCTTAGATATGGTACATGTCTTACCTCTTTCAATAACCATTGGTTTCCATTCTTTTTCTTTATTTGTACCTTATCCATTCCAACAATTTTACATGGTGCATCATCACCCAAATGAACCTGTCCAAAATCACCTTGAACATAATATATAAAATGTTTCCTATGGGGTGTGGTATGAAATGAAGCCCCTGAATCTACTACCGAAGACTCAGAAATATGATCTACAGAAAGATTCAAAGCATCTTGTAACACATCACCTGTTACATTTGCTTCTTGATTTTTCTCTTGTTGTCCATCTCTTTGTTTCTTTAGATCTCTGCAGTGTTTCTTCAGATGTCTTTTCTTCTCACAATTCCAACACTCTATCTTTCCCATTCTGGATTTGGATCTACCCTTCCTAGAATTCCCACGGTTCCCTGAGCCCTTTCCTCTATCCTTTTGTCTTAAACTATTCTCCACAATCAATGGATTACCTAATGTTTCACCTGTGCTTTTTCGTCCAATATCCTCGCTAAAGATAACACCAACAACATCATCAAATTTTAGAGTGTTTGAACTAGAGACAAAGTTAATTACAGCCATGACCAAGCCATTCCAGTTTTATGGCAATGAGAACAAGATTAGAAGAGCCCTGACCTCATCATCAAAGTTAACTTTTACAAAACTTAGTTGATTAGTAATCGTATTAAATTCATTTAAATGATCTGCAATAGACCCACCTTCTGACATCTTCATATTAAATCATTTCTTCATTAGAAATACCTTATTGGACATCGAGGGTTTTTCATACAGTTTAGTCAATGCATCCATCATCTCCTTCATTGTATTTTATTTTGAAATATTGAAAGCCAATGATGTTGCCAGGCTCAACCGTATCATTCCTAGTGCCTTTATGTCAAGAGCTTCCCATTCTTCGTCCTTCATGGTCATCAGCTTCTTTGCTATTCCACCCAATGGTAGAAATAGATCCTTCTAATATAAATAATCTTCCATCTGCATCTTCCATAACTTGTAGTTTTGGCCGTTAAATTTATTGACCCTAAACTTTCCATCTTTCACCATTGCTCCCACTCGAACTAGGAACCCTCTTTTCCTGCGAGTTACCTTTTGCTTTGATATCAATTGTTATAAAAATAGGATCGTGGAGCAATAAAATAAAACAAATGAGGAAATAAAATAGAGAAGATACACAATACAATAAAGACATAGATATACATGGTTCACCCAGTGTGGGCTACGTCCACCATAGAAATTTCTAGGTCCTTCATTTTTATTATCTAGCAAAATGAAGGGATACAACCCACAACACACCCTTTGTAACTTCCACTTCTTTCTATCACAATCTCTTCTCTCAGAATACAGTAATCACACACACATACACAACCACAATACAATTCCCTCATAAAAGAGGGTTTCTTTCTAGGGAAAAAAACCCTAAAATAACTTCTACCATCAGATTTTCCACCTTATAATGAACGGTCCAGATTGTCTACGGAATCGCAATATTTTACAAGACAATTTTTCCTTACGGGGTTCACCTTGGAACCCTCGCTGGCCCCCGAACACCGCAGGGGGGGAAATCCCCCCTTGTAACCCCCCTACGTGGAGGTGTGCACATTCTTCTTGGGTGTACATTCTTCATGGGGTTTAAACACGGCTTAAAACAAAGACCTCTGAATCAAGAAGACAATTAGGATCCACAACCAACAAAAGGTACCATACCACAAAGCCTTGGTATTGTTATCATGACCCTACAGTCTTTTCTTATTCAACTGTAACCAAACCCCGTCTCCCACTTTGAATGATTTCTCAATCCTATGCTAATCATGTCAAGCCTTATACATTTCCTGTGATTTCTTCAATGTCTCATGTGCTTGTAAATGGATCTGCCTAATATTTTCGATAAATTTATCTATTTTCAATTCTTTTCCTATGACATCTTTCGTCACTCCTCCTTGTTTTCCATAAAAAACATCCAAGAGAAAAGGAGGAAAATACCCAAATCAAGTTTTGAAAGGGGACTTACTAGTAGAAGTATGGACTGCTCTATTATAAGAGGGTTGAATGTAGACCAGATTTTCATCCCATGTCTTTGGATTCTTTTGATTGTAACCCCTCAAACGATGTACCAATGTCCCGTTGACTACTTTTGTCTGCCCATCTTCAACTTCATGTCCATCTTATCCCAATTGTTTAGTCCAAAAGGGATTGGGAAATTTGGTATCCCTATCCGAGATGATGCTCCTTGGTATCCCAAAGTGCACTGAACCTATTCAAAGAACATCTTTTGTTGATTCTTTTCCTTTGATGGTATTTTTACAAGGAATAAGAATGCAATTCTTGCTAAACTTCTCAACCACCACAAACAAATAGTCATGTCTCTTCTTGGTTGTTGGAAAACCAACCACAAAATCCAAACATTGTGATATTCTCGAATTATATTTCTACCCATTCAGAAAAAACAATTATGTTTTGGTATTTTAGTCTTCTTATAAGATTTTCAATTGCTATATTTTTTTTTCATCTTTAGCCACTCCATTAAGATAAAAGAAAATGGACATATAAGAGAATTTTGGATACTTAATCCTAATCTTTAAGTTATCCATCTAATAAACTACTCTCTCTTTACACTTGTTCCTGGTTGATTGAAAAGTATATAATCATGTCCAAATGAAATGCAATCTATCATCACCAATCAAAAGCTCAAAACAACTACATAAAGATAGTAATTGCTTACCTTTATTGTGACATCTTATGTATAAATGAAATAACACTTCCATCTTATGTCCTTCATATTAAGTTATTCCATCTACATGGGATTCATATTCCCTTTCAATATTTTCGAAATTGTCTATTACTATAAAATTGGATCACTATGATTTTCTTTTTATAAGACTTACTTATCACATCCTAAATGGCCTTCTTCTAGTATCACCTTTGGGTTCTTCTAGTATCTCCCAAGTTTCCGAAAGAATGAACACATCAACATTGTTGAAAAGATATAATGAAACATTTACCTTATATGTGAATAAAAAGTTGTTGTTCTAGAAACAAATCTTCAAGGTCTCTATTTCCTATGCTTCTCCTTGTTAGTTTATCAATTTTCCTTTTGTTAATTATTAGTGGTTTATTATATATCAAGAATGCATTTTTCTATCTTCTTTCGTTATGTTTATCTTTTCTTATTCCTCATTTATTTTAATAAATTGTTTTTTAGTTAAGTTTTTTTTTATTCAAATATTTTCATTTTTGAGCAAGAAAAACTTTAGGGGTTATATGTTGTGTGTGGGTTAATTTTTCATGATTTTTCCAAAATGACAAAGATTAGTCAATTTCCATTTTTTCTAAAATTGATTGGCCCAAATTCTATAAAATAAAATTATTTTACCTTAAAAATAACTCAAATAATATAAAATCCTTAGAAATTTGAATATTTTTACAAAAATCTAGCCAAACATTTTATACTTTGCATATTAAGCACTAGTAAGATTCACCAAGGTTTCTACATTCCGAGATAAATTTCCATCATTAAAATTATCTCTTGCCTTTGAAATGATGTTTACAGTTTAGTACTTTGGTTCATGTGGTTGTATCACAAAACCTCACAATTACATAGCAGGATGTGTCTCCTTCCCTCCCAACTTTTGGAATAAGTTTTTCTATGTCTCACTCTAGAATGTCCTCTTTTTCTTCTTTGATACCAATAATTCTCAAGTTTAGACATTTTTCCTCTTTACTTATTTTGTTTAATGTTAATGTCAACCTTCAACCTTATTAAGAAAAAAACCTATTTTTTTATTAATATTTTTGTTTATTCAACTATACATGTGCCTTAATCCTATTGTTTAATGATAATGTCAATCAATCTTCAACTTTATTAAGAAGAAAGGATGTCTTTTGCTTATTCATCTTTTTGTTCATTTATCTATGCATGTGCCTCCATCCTATGAGAATGGTGCAGTAAAATCTATGTAAATGGCTCCCATCTTTAATCCCTTTTCATGAAATTTGAATATGTAACTAAACTCCACATAAACCAATTTATCTACTTACATGACATATCATTCCATACTATTAATCTCACCGTGCAAACATCTCACTTAACTTTTTTTTATATGTAAGTATGAAATAAAATTATTTTTCTTATTTATTTAAAAAATGATTTGTCTTTTATATTCAATACGAAATAAAATTATTTTTCTTATTTATTTAAAAAATGATTTGTCTACCCTCTCATTGGTGTAGTAAAAATGATGTAAATGGTTGGATCTTGTATAATACCATTTTTCCTTTTCCATATTTAGTTGCCATTTTAGGAGTTGTGTCCTCTGTTTTTTATGGGGTATTACTCCATTCATGCTATTGCTACACTAGACAGGTTAACCAATCACAGATCTTCTATACATTTTCAAGGCCTATGTTGTCATGATATCGCTACACTAGACAGGTTAACCAATCAGAGATCTTTTATACATTTTCAAGGCCTATGATGTTGTTGTCAAGAAAAGTATTTCCCTGGTTTGGAAGAAGCCTGAAAAAAAAAGGAAATTTAAAGATAAAGCCGCTTAGGTTTACTTGTCTTCTATTCTTGTTTATTTAATTTTCAAATAACCTTGGATTTGTATAATACCATTTTTTTATGGCTTGTTTTGTCATGCCATGCTGCAAGTTGCAAACTTCAATTGTTATGTATTTAGAGTTTTCCATGTTGCAAGCTTCAATTGTTATGTATTTAGAGTTTTCTGTTTGTTTTATTCCATATAAACAGCTTAACAAAACTATATAAAACTTCCCTTTCACTCAGTTTTATTTTGATTTATATGTCCCACTTTGTATTTTCATACTTTGAAAAATGTCTAGTATTTATAGTTGTATTGGTCATTTGCAGATTTCATTATTTTTTGCAATACATATGTTGTGATAGCCTAGGGAATCCCCGTGAACTCAGGTGGAGGATTACAGAATGGTAGAACCTATTTTTCCTCTGCATATGCATTTTCTTACCTGCGCACAGGGAAGGAAACCCTCACGGGAAGGTTGTTCGTTCGACCATTCTCCCATCCTCCGCTTGAACTTGAGACCTCCATCATCGACCTCTATGTTTTGTTCTCTGGTCATGCATCCTGAAACTTAGTGAGAACCCGTGGACTAATTTGCATCTTCTGTGAAGCCCGAGTATCCTGTGTATTATCTGTGTCGTGTGTGTCATGATTGTGGGTTGTTGTGGCCATGCAGTTCCTAGATCGAGTATGGCTTGCTACCGTTGTCTGTTCCTTGCTGTTGTCCTCCTTGTGTGGGAATGGAGTTGAAGAAGCAGGTTGTCAGGCCTATGTGCAACACTCTCTCTAGGTGAGGGAGGTGGTTGCGGTTGAAGAGGCAGGTTGTCAGGGTTGTGGGAAACTCTCTCCAGGTGAGAGAGTTTGTTGGGAAGTGGTTTTCTCACAGAGAGAGTCCAACACCAACTACAGAGCTCTAAGAATTCCTGATTCGACCTGTTTCTGAGACCTTGAGAGGGAGGTGAAGCAGCCGATGGACTGTGTGATAATGAAGGTGTATACTCCCGGGTGGAACAAGCATGTGGGGAATGAGAGTCTGTGAGTATTGGGCGTAAGAAGGCTCTTGGAGAGAATCGTTCCGATTGCATTGTGTAGTTTCCTGTAACCTCAGCCTATTCTAGGCTTCCCTTGCCCTGGGTGGAGCTTTGTCCCAGCTCGGGGGTGACCCACTATTGAGTGTGATGAGTAACGTGGTCTATGGCTGGGAGGTTCGTGGAGGGTCTACACATAGTTGGTGGATTTACTCCAGCTAAAAGATAAGTATCAGTCTTTGCTTAATTTACACGTTATACATGTTTGTGCTATTGATGGTTGAATGTTATCATGTGTTCCGTTGCATGTGGATTTACTGTTAATCTTGTTTGAATATGAATGGTAACAATAACTCCGTGTTATGTGTTTAATTTCAATTAAAATGCATGTTATATGTGTGTGTGTGTGTGTGTGTGTGTGTTCCATAGTGGTAGCATTACTCGGTCTCTTTGTGTTGGCTGAGGATGTTACAGTTTGGTATTGGTACTAAGTGAAGGCTCCGAGTAGTGGCATTGCCTGCTATTGTTGGAAGGTTGGGGATATGTCCCACCTTGTATTTTCATACTTTGAAAAATGTCTAGTATTTATAACTGTATTGGTCATTTGTAGATTTCATTATTTTTGCAATAAATTTGTTGTGATAGCATAGTGATAATTTTTTTATGTCTCCTAGTTTCTCAATTAATCTTTTCTATAGTTTCTCAATTAATATTTTCTCTTGTTCGATTCATGACCATCTCTGACATATTGCCCTATTATGAGAACGTTCATCACAACTTGTTAGATTAAGCAGTAGAATTTATGAAAAGTGGCTCTTTTTTGTTGTTACTTGTAAATGTTATTGGATTGTATTCATTGTAATATTTCTCTTTGATACTTCATTCCTAAAGAATATTCTTCAATAATCAAAATACCTTTAGGAACTTCAAACTGAAAAGAAGTATTTACGTTTCCTAGTCCAGTAGCTAAACCAAAATTAGGAAGCCGATATTTTGTAGTGATAAGATCTTTATTCAGCAGATATAAATTAGATCCAGTATCTATAAGTGCTGTTAAGAAAAATGTTTCCTGATTTATCTCTAAATGAATCTTGACATAATATTTTTGATATCTTATAGGCAAAATTTTCATACCTGTCATCTCTTGCATTTTTTTTGTTGTTTGTTCTAGGACAACTAATTCATAAGGGGCATCTTCTAAGGGAGGAGGAACGGAATCCAACCTTTCTTTTATTTCTTTGATTTATTGTCTTGCCCATGAATCAATTTTGAAGTTGAACTCTGCATCTCCTTCTAGTCTTCTGACCTTTTCTTTTAATTCACAAACTTCCTTTTTTAGAGAAAAGACTTCTTTAGCTAAATCTGTAACAGAGGTATTTTGTAGTTTTGGCTCTCTGTTAAATTTAATATAAGTCTTTGTATTTTTATTAAAGGAAGCATCAATAAACAAAGGCTGTCTTTTTGGAAGTTCAGTGTTTTTACCCTTTTGTTCCGCTTTGACAGTCTTAATAAAGGTCTCAAGAAGAGAATTTTTCATATCACCTTCAGGGAGACTTTTAATATGAGCAAGCATTTATGCCTCCTGGTCACATGTACTTTGGAACATGCAGAATTTCAATTTTTCCTGGATCTCAGGTTCTGATCCAGAGTCAGAATCATCAGTATTACTTTCACAAGAACATAAATTTGGATTGTTGCAATTGCAATACTGATTCATCAGAATTTCTTTTTCTGAGTTATATTCAAACTCAGATGTGCTGCTAGAAGTAGAACAACACCCTTCTCGAAGAAGATGAACTTATTCTTTTGCCTTAAAGGGATTATAAGGGCAGGCATTAGTTTCATGGTTGTTTGCCCCACATCTGTTACATTGAGTCTTTAAGACTAACTGTCTTCTCTCCTGAGCCTCTTTTGCTTTCTGTTCTGAAAATTTTCCTTTAGATTTTCTAGAGGCTTCATTTTCTGGAAAATTATGAGCATAATGCCCATGTTTTCCACAAATCCAACATATTACTCTCTGTTTTGCTTCATGAGCATGGTTTTTGAGCATAATATCTTTTGGCTCATAATAGTGAGTTCTAGGCATATACTTATATCTGGTTTTGTGTTTTCTTCCCCTAAAATCTTTTGGCTTCTTTTTCTTTTTCTTGGCTACATTTGTAAGGTATAATCCATATTGTTCACAGATAGATTTTTGATCAGGAAGATAAG
>JZKD02S1592233.1:0-10182 GCA_000966675.3 Picea glauca
GCCCCTTCTCTATGCAATCCAAGCTTCAGTTCTAAGCTATCAGTTGGGAAATTCCCAAGTTCAAAATAACCTCCAGGGACTAAGAATCGCGCAAGGGGTGAAAGATATAAATCATGCGCAATTTGCAGACGATACGCTACTATTGAGAGGGACAAGTCATATAATAGAAAAGAAGTTTAAAGAAGAGTTGGAAGCTTACATTGCAGTCTCAGGCAGTGAAATAAGCCAGACCAAAAGCAAAATTTATGGATGGAATATTACGCCAAATGAAATGTTGGGAATCACAAGAGTTTTGGGGATGGAAGGGCACATCAACTGGGAGGCCTTCAATTACTTGGGAATTCCCATATTCAAATCTGCCCCAAGAGCTTCTCATTGGAGCCATCTGATAGACAAATTAAAAAACAAAATTTCCTCCTGGGTGGAAAACTGGTTAAATCTAGCAAGGAAAGTTGTTCTGATTAAATCCGTGTTGACCAACATCCCCATCTATCAGAGCTCGTTGCTATTAGCCCCTGCCTCCGTCACTGGGAAAAACAGTCACAAAGGAAAATGCATATGATAAACTGGGAAAAAACCTCAAAACCCTTCTTGGAAGGCGGCCTTAAATTTAAAATAACCCAAGCTCAAAACCTGGCTTTGGGGGCAAAGTTTCTTTGGTTGATGGTCACTAGCAAACCAACTTGGAGCAAATTGGCACTTTGGAAAAAATACTTTAGAGGGCCTAGAGACCGTTGCTTAGATTTTCCATGCAGGGAATCAAAAGGCTCCCCTATTTTCACACTCTGCAAAAAGGCATTGCCCCACTTCAGCCCTCATCTCACTTGGGTGCCGAGAAATGGAAAGAAAATCAAAATTTGGCAAGACTCAATTATGGGAGATCCCCCCCTAGAGCTGAGACAGGATCTGCTTCGTCTTAAGGATTGGATGGAAAGCCAAAACATAATTACTCTCATTGACCTCAATTTGGGGGGAGGACAAGTTCATGACTTGGCAAGGGTGGGGAGTGCCCAACAGACCCCCTGATCTTGAAAGGGATTGGTGCACCCTACAACGTTGTCTTCAAGGGAAAGCCCCCCTAAGGAAAAAAGGAAAGGACGAAAGAGGCTGGGGAGGGAATTCCAAGGCCTACACCACAACAGAGGGCTACCACCTCATCACCAACATCCCCAATGTCCCGTCCAACTTGACCATCTGGAGAGCAATCTGGCAGTCTAAGTCCATCCCAAAAATTGACTTTTTCATTTGGAACCTTGCACACAATAGCATCCAAACAGGGGAAAACCTCAAAAGACGTGGTTGGGAAGGTCCATACAGGTTCCCCTTATGTCTACTTGCTGAAGAATCTACAGACCACCTCCTTCTCAACTGTGTTTTCTCCAAAGAAGTCTAGAAGTTAGCAACTGGAACACAAAGTGCCATCAGCCTCCCCCCTGACATAAGAAGTCTTCTCCTCCATTGGGACTCCTATTACCCATTCAATTTCAAAAAAAGAAGCCAAGCCTTTGCTATGTGGAAAGTTCTCCCAAAGTTCATCCTGTGGAACCTATGGCTGGAAAGGAACAAAAAAATCTTTAGGGACAACAAAAGAAGCATATCCCTTGTCGTCACCAAAATTCACGCGCTCTTTGGTGAATCTGCACCTTATCTATGCAATTCAAAGAACAGCCACACGCTGGAAGCAGCAGAGGAACTCTGGTTAAGCCAGTTCAAAATCCAATGTCACATGGGCAGAAAGGTTATCACCCCAATCAAAGAGGAATGGGAGATCAGGAAAGGCAAACAAGATTTCGCCAATTGGAAAAGAAGGAGAAAATCCCATATCCTATCCTTTGACGGGGCTTCGAAAGGGAACTCGTGCCAAGCTGGAGGACGGGGGATAATTGAAAATCCCCTTGAGGCTACGACAATAAACTTCGCATTGGGTTTAGGAATAGAATCTAGCAACAGAGCATAGGCCTTGGCTCTCTGGCAAGGGCTAATTCAAGCAAAAAGACACAGGATCCAGGACCTGATTATAATTGGTGACTCCAGAGTGATAATACAGGCAATAATTCGTCATTCTAAAACTCATAGTGCGAATTTCAATAACCTTTTGGAAAAAATTCATCTCCTATTAAGGAACTTCAACTCTTATAAGCTATATCATGTGTTAAGGGAACTGAATGGGAAAGCGGACGAGGAAGCTAACAGAGGCACACTTTTGGAGCCGAGAATTTTGAAAGTGAACGAAACGGTTTCTAGTGTGGCACTTTCTTGAAACATGATAGATGCCTTCCTAATGCAAAATCAAAGGCAAGCTAAGTCAGTAGACAGGGAAATCAAGGAAATCACTCAGGTCAAGTCGCGTCAGAGAAAGTTATTGGACGGGGGGGACAAGGCACAATACCATGAGGAAGAGAGCTACAGATATGGTGGAGACAGGGAATCCACTCGGCCATACCTCACGGATTCAGCAAATCGAAGGGAAATCATGAGTATGGATGTGGGAGGAAATAAAGTGAAGACGCCCCCTCAGTCTCATCCCACTCTAACACAACGATTTCGTGAGTCTCCTCTAGTGAAGATCAGGGAGCAAGTAGAAGGGGAAGACACCCAAGAATGGCTTCAAGTTCGAACAACAAGACAAGCACTGAGGAGAGGCTCAAAGAGATGGATAAAACGCTGGAAAATTTAAAGCAGCTACTGCAATTTCAGCTAGATTTTCTTGAGAACTTGGATTCAGAAGCAGGAAGGCGAATTGAGAAGTTAGAAGAGGACATCACCAATACCAAACTCGGGTTTACAAAAGAGTTGGGTAAACTACACAGGGAACTCAAGAACCCCCAAAAGGAATTTGAAGAACGAATCGATCAGCTGGAGGCAAAAATGGCTTAGCTCAACAACAATTGGAAGCAAGATCCCATGAACTAAACCAGTCTGGTAGTAGTCTTTTAGCAAGATCTCTCTTCAGAAAGTATGGCATTTTATATAGAAGACAACGCTGTAAATAACTCTATACCTGGTTAAGGTCATGATAGAATGTTAGTTCAGGATTATAGTCTACAGCTATAGGATTAGGAGGACTTCTGAAAGGCAGACACGAATACAATCGTGGCCTATTTTGTAACCGAATCTATGGCTAGTCCTCTCTTTTTATGCAATATCACTAACCGTTTTCGTAAAAAAAAAAATATTCTGCTCACCTTCTATTATATATATGTGCCTTCCCATTGTATTTTAATTAATTTTTTCACCTTCTTTTTAAAAATAGTTTTACCTTGTCTTAAATTCATCTCACCTTCTATTATATATATGTGCCTTCCCATTATATTTTGAGTTCTCTTGAAATTCCACTCTCCCCTTCATTTTCAGTCCCATTTTATCTTTCATGCTTGTCAATTTTCTATTTCCATATTTATTTTACTCTATTACCATTTATCTCTTTAAGATATCACACCACAACCATCTAAAACCTCCCATATGTGTTTTTTGGTCCTATTATTGCTTGCCAAATTATGAAAGAACTTTTTATTGTTGTCCCCATTAGATAGTCATATAACTCTACTACGAAGCCTCCATTGTTCTTCTTTTCCTCTAAAGATCTCATTTAGATCACTTTCTCATTGTCGAAGAAGCTTGCCTTCTTCAAGATTTGTAGGATTACCCATCAATCGCAATATCGAACCTTAATCTCGGATTCTAGAGTCCCTTGTTTTTCATTTTCCCTTAAAATACTTTCTTTGTACCATCTTTTTGACCGTGTCTTCAAAAATTTTAATTTCCATACAATGTGCTTCTGACAGCCTCCTTCAGAAAGGAAGATCGAAACCCTCAAAATTTTATGGACTAACTCTATGTAATCTTGTTCCTTGAGCCAGTGAGCATTCATTTTGAACGGATACGCCTTGTGGATAGGCAATATATCTAACTGTAAGAAAATGGGTGCGTGATCCGATATATATGGGAATTCGACCCACAATCTGTATATACCGGAAGATGATAATAATTCTTCGGAAACAAAACACCAATCCAATCTCCTTGCCACCGCATCAGGGCCAGTTCTACTATTCCGCCAAGTTGGAACCAACTTTGTTCGTTTTATATCAATCAGATGATTTGACATAAATAAATCTTTGTAAAATTCCTCCGACAGACCTCAACTGTATGTCCCCCCCCAAAAAAAAACCTCATATGGGGATAAAACAAAGTTTAAGTCCCTCGCTATGATTAGGTTCTTTATTGACAGAATACCACTATCTTCCACTAACTGCCAAAATTGTTTACAGTGTGTACATGGGCCATATATATTCAGGAGAGATGAATCTCGCTTGTCTTTGAAACACTTGCATGTTAACATAATACCAGCAGTGGTAAGAAAAGGGACTAAATCGAAATAAGTAGATTGGGTTGCAAGTCTTTTGAGATTGAGATTCTAGAGCTAAGGATTGAGGAATAAAAGGTAGGTCAAGAGAACTAGATTGTAAAACCACAGAATCGAAAGATGGGAGGAGAGTGGGGCAAAGTGTCATAGTTGAAACCTCCAAGGAAGAATCCTTGTGTCCCGAACCACCTAAGATAGGCCCAGAATTTGCAGAAGTAGAAAAGTGTAACCACTGTGATATCTCTAGGGCGTCTCTTTCGCAAAGTGACAATGAAGAAAATAACACAGGACAGTGTTTTTGTAACTTACTCGTTAGTGATGAAGAAAAATCCAGCTGATTGTCTAGCACNGCCCCTTCTCTATGCAATCCAAGCTTCAGTTCTAAGCTATCAGTTGGGAAATTCCCAAGTTCAAAATAACCTCCAGGGACTAAGAATCGCGCAAGGGGTGAAAGATATAAATCATGCGCAATTTGCAGACGATACGCTACTATTGAGAGGGACAAGTCATATAATAGAAAAGAAGTTTAAAGAAGAGTTGGAAGCTTACATTGCAGTCTCAGGCAGTGAAATAAGCCAGACCAAAAGCAAAATTTATGGATGGAATATTACGCCAAATGAAATGTTGGGAATCACAAGAGTTTTGGGGATGGAAGGGCACATCAACTGGGAGGCCTTCAATTACTTGGGAATTCCCATATTCAAATCTGCCCCAAGAGCTTCTCATTGGAGCCATCTGATAGACAAATTAAAAAACAAAATTTCCTCCTGGGTGGAAAACTGGTTAAATCTAGCAAGGAAAGTTGTTCTGATTAAATCCGTGTTGACCAACATCCCCATCTATCAGAGCTCGTTGCTATTAGCCCCTGCCTCCGTCACTGGGAAAAACAGTCACAAAGGAAAATGCATATGATAAACTGGGAAAAAACCTCAAAACCCTTCTTGGAAGGCGGCCTTAAATTTAAAATAACCCAAGCTCAAAACCTGGCTTTGGGGGCAAAGTTTCTTTGGTTGATGGTCACTAGCAAACCAACTTGGAGCAAATTGGCACTTTGGAAAAAATACTTTAGAGGGCCTAGAGACCGTTGCTTAGATTTTCCATGCAGGGAATCAAAAGGCTCCCCTATTTTCACACTCTGCAAAAAGGCATTGCCCCACTTCAGCCCTCATCTCACTTGGGTGCCGAGAAATGGAAAGAAAATCAAAATTTGGCAAGACTCAATTATGGGAGATCCCCCCCTAGAGCTGAGACAGGATCTGCTTCGTCTTAAGGATTGGATGGAAAGCCAAAACATAATTACTCTCATTGACCTCAATTTGGGGGGAGGACAAGTTCATGACTTGGCAAGGGTGGGGAGTGCCCAACAGACCCCCTGATCTTGAAAGGGATTGGTGCACCCTACAACGTTGTCTTCAAGGGAAAGCCCCCCTAAGGAAAAAAGGAAAGGACGAAAGAGGCTGGGGAGGGAATTCCAAGGCCTACACCACAACAGAGGGCTACCACCTCATCACCAACATCCCCAATGTCCCGTCCAACTTGACCATCTGGAGAGCAATCTGGCAGTCTAAGTCCATCCCAAAAATTGACTTTTTCATTTGGAACCTTGCACACAATAGCATCCAAACAGGGGAAAACCTCAAAAGACGTGGTTGGGAAGGTCCATACAGGTTCCCCTTATGTCTACTTGCTGAAGAATCTACAGACCACCTCCTTCTCAACTGTGTTTTCTCCAAAGAAGTCTAGAAGTTAGCAACTGGAACACAAAGTGCCATCAGCCTCCCCCCTGACATAAGAAGTCTTCTCCTCCATTGGGACTCCTATTACCCATTCAATTTCAAAAAAAGAAGCCAAGCCTTTGCTATGTGGAAAGTTCTCCCAAAGTTCATCCTGTGGAACCTATGGCTGGAAAGGAACAAAAAAATCTTTAGGGACAACAAAAGAAGCATATCCCTTGTCGTCACCAAAATTCACGCGCTCTTTGGTGAATCTGCACCTTATCTATGCAATTCAAAGAACAGCCACACGCTGGAAGCAGCAGAGGAACTCTGGTTAAGCCAGTTCAAAATCCAATGTCACATGGGCAGAAAGGTTATCACCCCAATCAAAGAGGAATGGGAGATCAGGAAAGGCAAACAAGATTTCACCAATTGGAAAAGAAGGAGAAAATCCCATATCCTATCCTTTGACGGGGCTTCGAAAGGGAACTCGTGCCAAGCTGGAGGATGGGGGATAATTGAAAATCCCCTTGAGGCTAAGACAATAAACTTCGCATTGGGTTTAGGAATAGAATCCAGCAACAGAGCATAGGCCTTGGCTCTCTGGCAAGGGCTAATTCAAGCAAAAAGACACAGGATCCAGGACCTGATTATAATTGGTGACTCCAGAGTGATAATATAGGCAATAATTCGTCATTCTAAAACTCATGGTGTGAATTTCAATAACCTTTTGGAAAAAATTCATCTCCCATTAAGGAACTTCAACTCTTATAAGCTATATCATGTGTTAAGGGAACTGAATGGGAAAGCGGACGAGGAAGCTAACAGAGGCACACTTTTGGAGCCGGGAATTTTGAAAGTGAACGAAACGGTTTCTAGTGTGGCACTTTCTTGAAACATGATAGATGCCCTCCTAATGCAAAATCAAAGGCAAGCTAAGTCAGTAGACAGGGAAATCAAGGAAATCGCTCAGGTCAAGTCGCGTCAGAGCAAGTTATTGGACGGGGGGGACAAGGCACAATACCATGAGGAAGAGAGCTACAGATATGGTGGAGACAGGGAATCCACTCGGCCATACCTCACGAATTCAGCAAATCGAAGGGAAATCATGAGTATGGATGCAGGAGGAAATAAAGTGAAGACGCCCCTCAGTCTCATCCCACTCTAACACAGCGATTTCATGAGTCTCCTCTAGTGAAGATCAGGGAGCAAGCAGAAGGGGAAGACACCCAGGAATGGCTTCAAGTTCGAACAACAAGACAAGCACTGAGGAGAGGCTCAAAGAGATGGATAAAACGCTGGAAAATTTAAAGCAGCTACTGCAATTTCAGCTGGATTTTCTTGAGAACTTGGATTCAGAAGCAGGAAGGCGAATTGAGAAGTTAGAAGAGGACATCACCAATACCAAACTCGGGTTTACAAAAGAGCTGGGTAAACTACACAGGGAACTCAAGAACCCCCAAAAGGAATTTGAAGAACGAATCGATCAGCTGGAGGCAAAAATGGCTCAGCTCAACAACAATTGGAAGCAAGATCCCATGAACTAAACCAGTCTGGTAGTAGTCTTTTAGCAAGATCTCTCTTCAGCAAGTATGGCATTTTATATAGAAGCCAACGCTGTAAATAACTCTATACCTGGTTAAGGTCATGATAGAATGTTAGTTCAGGATTATAGTCTATAGCTATAGGATTAGGAGGACTTCTGAAAGGCAGACACGAATACAATCGTGGCCTATTTTGTAACCGAATCTATGGCTAGTCCTCTCTTTTTATGCAATATCACTAACCGTTTTCGTAAAAAAAAAAATATTCTGCTCACCTTCTATTATATATATGTGCCTTCCCATTGTATTTTAATTAATTTTTTCACCTTCTTTTTAAAAATAGTTTTACCTTGTCTTAAATTCATCTCACCTTCTATTATATATATGTGCCTTCCCATTATATTTTGAGTTCTCTTGAAATTCCACTCTCCCCTTCATTTTCAGTCCCATTTTATCTTTCATGCTTGTCAATTTTCTATTTCCATATTTATTTTACTCTATTACCATTTATCTCTTTAAGATATCACACCACAACCATCTAAAACCTCCCATATGTGTTTTTTGGTCCTATTATTGCTTGCCAAATTATGAAAGAACTTTTTATTGTTGTCCCCATTAGATAGTCATATAACTCTACTACGAAGCCTCCATTGTTCTTCTTTTCCTCTAAAGATCTCATTTAGATCACTTTCTCATTGTCGAAGAAGCTTGCCTTCTTCAAGATTTGTAGGATTACCCATCAATCGCAATATCGAACCTTAATCTCGGATTCTAGAGTCCCTTGTTTTTCATTTTCCCTTAAAATACTTTCTTTGTACCATCTTTTTGACCGTGTCTTCAAAAATTTTAATTTCCATACAATGTGCTTCTGACAGCCTCCTTCAGAAAGGAAGATCGAAACCCTCAAAATTTTATGGACTAACTCTATGTAATCTTGTTCCTTGAGCCAGTGAGCATTCATTTTGAACGGATACGCCTTGTGGATAGGCAATATATCTAACTGTAAGAAAATGGGTGCGTGATCCGATATATATGGGAATTCGACCCACAATCTGTATATACCGGAAGATGATAATAATTCTTCGGAAACAAAACACCAATCCAATCTCCTTGCCACCGCATCAGGGCCAGTTCTACTATTCCGCCAAGTTGGAACCAACTTTGTTCGTTTTATATCAATCAGATGATTTGACATAAATAAATCTTTGTAAAATTCCTCCGACAGACCTCAACTGTATGTCCCCCCCCAAAAAAAAACCTCATATGGGGATAAAACAAAGTTTAAGTCCCTCGCTATGATTAGGTTCTTTATTGACAGAATACCACTATCTTCCACTAACTGCCAAAATTGTTTACAGTGTGTACATGGGCCATATATATTCAGGAGAGATGAATCTCGCTTGTCTTTGAAACACTTGCATGTTAACATAATACCAGCAGTGGTAAGAAAAGGGACTAAATCGAAATAAGTAGATTGGGTTGCAAGTCTTTTGAGATTGAGATTCTAGAGCTAAGGATTGAGGAATAAAAGGTAGGTCAAGAGAACTAGATTGTAAAACCACAGAATCGAAAGATGGGAGGAGAGTGGGGCAAAGTGTCATAGTTGAAACCTCCAAGGAAGAATCCTTGTGTCCCGAACCACCTAAGATAGGCCCAGAATTTGCAGAAGTAGAAAAGTGTAACCACTGTGATATCTCTAGGGCGTCTCTTTCGCAAAGTGACAATGAAGAAAATAACACAGGACAGTGTTTTTGTAACTTACTCGTTAGTGATGAAGAAAAATCCAGCTGATTGTCTAGCACCGAGTCAAATGGATAATTCTCACAACCTAATGAGTCCACTTCAGTATCAAAGTCCTATGACTCTCTTCGCAGGAGAGTATCCTCTAAAGTTTCTTCCTTTGTCATACCAGTGATCCGGATTTATGTAGGAACACAATGGAATACAGAAATACACATAAACGCAGAGATGCCTCGGAAATAAGACTTCATTTCATTAATAACAAATGACTAAAATATGCTTACAGACAGAATGGAAATAAACTAGCTAGGGCGCTAGTAGCTTATCTCTGAGAAGAGATGTGGTGGCTATTGGCCTCTGAATTGTGTTACAATGAGGCTCGACGGCCTATTATTATTGAGAAACAATAGAAAACCCTAAACATCCAAAGACCTAACCCTAGGAGATGAAACGCCAAGACTATGGGCCCCGTTTGGGTAAGTTGGTACATCAACTTCCCGGGGACGTAACTTTGGCATATGATCTCTGTTTGACACGTTCCATACCTCATTAGAAAGATCTATCCGAGGACTACAACCTTTGGGTGAGAAACATGATCCATAATCCATGTTGCTCCCCGTTTTCCCAAAAAATGTCGTTTAAGGCCTCAAAACGGCTCTAGAAGTTTAGGACCTGAAAAAACTGCTAAAAATAGTAAATTGTGCGGAAACTGAAAAACTGAAAGAAGTAATGGTGGGGGTCCAAGTGGAATAGGTGGGTGGCCACCAATATCCACCTGGATCATTCCTTCCCCCTTAGGAAGCAATGGTCCCCATTGCAT
>JZKD02S1592234.1:0-10182 GCA_000966675.3 Picea glauca
ATCAACTACATCATTGAAAATGTGATACAATAGAATAAACCCGGATAAGAGAAGCAATATTTTTTTTACCATATCCTGAGGTCTTCAACCCAATCCATAATGTGTATGAATAATGATCCTTGAATAAATAAAATGAAGTCAAACATGGCCGAAATCAATTAGTCACCAACCGTTAATGTATATTTTTTCTAGATGTGAGATAACCCACCAATAATGTCAATGGATACCAAGATACTAAGTACATTCTAACCAATGTAAATAGATGTGTTGATGTCAAAAACTTTTAGAATCAATCAATTAGGAGTAATATATAACAACCCACTATTGAAAGTGAGGGAACCTGCCACTGATGAATACAAGCCCCAAGGTAGAGTCCAAATCTTTAAGTCTACCTCCAAGAGTAATGTATTGTAGTCGATAGTAGAAGACCCTCCAATGAGAAGGCATGAATGAAGCCTTCCATAGTAGCATGAGAAAAAGAATAATATATGATGATAAACTAAGAACAACATGACATGGGGAAGGCTAACAAGGAAAATCCAAATAACTAAGGAATGGAAAGAATGTTCTATAAAATTCCCTTAAAAATTATCACAACACCATAATGACTTGGGTAGCAACTGATGTCAAACTAGTGATATAAACCATCAACGTAGGAGGCAGAGTCATTCTCCATAAGGATTGGAATTGTAAACATTCAAAGGAGTAAAAACTCAAAATTATTGTGTAGATCATAAGGTAATAATACAACCCATGTTTAAATAATTGAATTAAAATAGGTGTTTTGTTAAAGAGAAACATAGACTAATTGTTGCCAAAAAAAATTGAACAATGAAGATCTCAATTCTTCTCCCCCCCCACCCTCCAACACTTCTATTTTCACAAAATATTTTATTTTTTTATTTTCAAATTATAAATCCTAAAAATAATATCATGTTACAATGAAATGGATGAGATGAGTATCCAAATAAAGCAACTATGTTTGAAGTGCGTGGAACAATCCTAAGAAAAAAACAAGAAAAGACAAAGTTTAATGTATGGACACTCATAAGCATGTCTCTTTTATGGGATAAGGTTTGGAATGCAAGAGAAATTGATGCCAATGGAAATAAATAGAATAAAATGTGCTGAAAGGAATAATAACAAAGAAAACTACAATAAATCACTCAACACAAGTGCACAAGAAGCTGTAAGCAATGGAAATGAAAATCAAACAAGATAGAACCTAGATGAGAGAGAATCATGGAGTTTATTACTCAAATTCATGGTGGGACTAATGTGGCTACCATGTATTGTATACATACTTTCCATGGGAACCAAATGGAAAGGGGGGGGATAACAAGGGTATCCCATGATAGTTCTATTCTACCACATTAGTTACAACAAACAATACATAAAGAGCGATTTACATGTTTCGACCTATTGGAGTCAACCCTAAGGTTAAAAAGATTGAATAAGGTCATGAATGCATGTATGCATGGAAAAAACCATATACCTATATTCCAGACAAGAAATTCCGCCTCGGAAGTTGAATAATTATAGATTTTTCCATTTGGAGAAATGCCAAATATAGTAAAATCAATCCTTCAAAGCTTAATTGTACCCTCAAAACAAACAATTGTACAAAAATTCAAGCTTATGTTGGATAGTAGGAAGAAAATGAACCTTAAAAATGACTTATNATAATTTCCATGGGCACCAAATGGAAAGGGGGGGGATAACAAGGGTATCCCATGATAGTTATATTCTACCACATTAGTTACAACAAACAATACATAAAGAGCGATTTACATGTTTCAACCTATTGGAGTCAACCCTAAGGTTAAAAAGATTGAATAAGGTCATGAATGCATGTATGCATGGAAAAAACCATATACCTATATTCCAGACAATAAATTCCTCCTCGGAAGTTGAATAATTATAGATTTTTCCATTTGGAGAAATGCCAAATATAGTAAAATCAATCCTTCAAAGCTGAATTGTACCCTCAAAACAAACAATTATACAAAAATTCAAGCTTATGTTGGATAGTAGGAAGAAAATGAACCTTAAAAATGACTTATAAGGAGAAATTTAGGGTAAAAAGCATATAAAAATGCAATATTGTAACCATTTCACGATTCACTTCTTACAAAGAGCACAAACCCACTTCATATTGTTCGAGTTCAGTTGCAGTTTGTAGAGGATTCCACTATGGGATTTCAATTTCATTAGGTCTAGGTAACCCTAAACTCCAAGCTCTTATGAATGGATGTATTTTTGACATGATATAGATTTAGCCTTACCCCCTCGATCCCAATGGAGTCCTAATGGTAAGACTTTATTTCTATTTTTGGGTTTTTAAATATTTTTAGTGTTTTTGTATTTTAATAGGTATATAATTTTCTTAGATGTAATGTCAAGAACTAATACATTTGTGTGATGTAGTGTGGGAATATTATGTCTATATGTAGTCCCTTGAAACTTTGGCTCACATATATTTGATTAGAAGGACCAACCAGTTGCAATAGAGATAACACAAGTCCTTTGAGAGGTGTAATGGAACATTGAGGGTTTCATGCACAATGTTTAATTAGCTCGAATCATAGAGATTCAAGGCATAGTCACATGCATGTAATATGAGTAATCTAAGGTAGTGACTACTCTAACAATTGGCCATAGTAGTGATCTATTATCATGGTTTTCATGCTAACTTAGAGAATGCAAAGTATTCCTTTTGATATGCTTTGCTTGTGATAATCTCTTTATGATTTCAAAATAGAAAAATCATGATGAAAACTAAAAGATAATGGTTCTTAAAATATAAAATCTACATGTGGATACCATGCATGGTTCACACATGCATGACATGTGTTCCATGCAACATGGATCTTATCACCTCCATATCCTATAAATACAAGAATCAAGGCAAAGAGAGGGGGAGTCAAATGAAAGTGTCCTTATGGTGGAGAAATATTTAACAAAGTATATTTGGTTTCAAGTGCATATGTGTTGAGAGAGAGATAGACATTAGTTTTCATAGTAAAATCATTTCTTTAGTGAAGTTCAACCGACGATTCAATTGACTACTTCACAATAGTAAGTTTCAAGATCATTCTAGAAAATAGATAAAGGATTGTGGCTATGGAAAGGAATTTGAATTTGGAGAAGGAAGAATAGAAAAAAGATTTAGGTATCAATTTGTTGTTACTCCTTCATTTTTAATATATATATCTATCTTCTCCTCTTCGTTTTCGCACCCCCCCACCCCTAAAAAAAAAAAAAGTCTCTAAATTTTGTTGATTATTTATCATATTAAATGAGGTTCTAAATGAAATTTTAATTCCTTGAGTAATTAAATTAGGATTATTATTTGCATGTCAATTTATGTTATTAATTTTAGTAAATGAGAAATGATAAAAGGTTTTGTGTGTTTTCCTTGTTTGCAAGTTTGTTGATGTAAAACTAGAATGGGATCAATCAAAGCTTGCTGTAACACACCCACGATAGGGGAAAAAATAAAAAAAAAATTGTCCTCCTTACAGGAACATATCCTTTCCCTCTAGGATTCCTAATTTGGGAAGTCCTGGACTCAGCCCAACCCTCCAGTCAAGATTCTCCAATTCTCTAAGTCAAACAAGACTTTGAGACCTAATAGTTTCACCTCTTAATCAAACACAGGCCCTTTTGGCTTCTGGTGCATGTCTTATGATACCCGCGACCATCTCCTTCGCACTTCAGTGAAGACTCGGAGTTGGCGTTAGCCCCTTTTTTCTTGGCCCCTTCTCAGATGTGACCTTGGGTGATGACCTCATGCAAACACACAATTGCGGGCACGACCAAAGGTGGTTTGAAACCAAACTGCTTTTTGGCCCACAATTCTCCTCGAGCCTCCACATGTCCTTTCTCCAAAATCAGGGTTTGGATTGCAGCCTTCCCTCAACTTTTTAAAGTTTTCACACCTTTGATCCCAACAATGATACAGGACTATCGATCTCCCGATCTTGATGATACTTTCTGAACTGACGGTTCAGATTTTTCCTTTTCAAATCCATGGATCAGATCTTCCCCTCCTAAATCAACGGATGTGATTCCCTTCATGATTCTGGACTTCAAAATTTTCAAATCTCAAACCCTTCTTTCCTCCATACATCAATATTTCAGAGTTGATGATCTATGGACACCTGTCCTCCTAAATCAATGGCCCTGCTTCTAGTTTGGGTGTTGACCCTTTCAACTAGATCAACAGTCTTGTGGCCCTCTTCTTGATCAACGGTCGCGATTTCCTTCGAGTCTTCAAACTTTTGAGATCTCAAATCTCAAAATTCACCCTTTTCCCAATGGATTTTATCCGAAGGCTATAATCCACTGACATGTGTACACTTGATTTGACGATCAAGGATTACTTCGAGTCTTTACCCGAAGTCCACATATTTGTGCCACCTGTCCTCTGGATCTTATGATCGAGGAATTATTCAGGTCCTTATCTGGAGTCCACAGATTTACACCACATCCCTTCTTAATCTGATGGCTATGAATTACTTCGTGACATTATCTAGAGTCCACATATTCATGCCACGTCCCTTCTTAATTTGACGGATATGAATTACTTCGGGAATTTATCCAGAGTCCAAAGATTCATGCCATGAGCCTTCTTAATTTGACGGCTATGAATTACTTCGAGACTTTATCTGGAGTCCACAATCTGTTGCCACGTGTCCCTCTAGATCTGGCAATCCAGATTCACTCCAGGTCTTCAGGGTTCAGGAATCTCAACTTTCAACTGAAAAACATTGAACATATTCCTCCGGAGTCCGTGATCTATCGCCATGTATCCCTCTAGATATGGCGGTCCAGATTCATCTCCTCGTGATGGACGACCTCAAATTACTTCAGGACTTCGAAACTTTGGTAAGTTCCCTTCTCCTGTGTGTGCCAAGTGCTAAGGTTCATGTACCTTGATTAGATAAGATGACTGCCCATCCTTGGCATTGTGATCCAATGGCCACTGTCACTCCTCCTCATGAGCTTCTAACTTACTATGACTCAGAAGATTTTCTAAGTGCTCGAAGGATTCGACCTTTGCTCCTCCTATGAGCCCGTCTCCTGGATTTCATCTACACTCCTGAAAACACTATCTCTTATGAGCTTGATATCCTTGAAGATTTTTCCATCCCACGTGCTCCTTTCATTTCAGGGATCGCGTCAAACTCAGATCGAAGGTCAACGATGATCAATGGTTCAAAAAAATTGCGGGGCCCCAACATGCGTACTCTTTAACAAAAATTTCGACCTCTACAATCTAGAAAGTGCTTGCTTGATTCTAGTATAACCAGGATCATTGATCTTCCAACCCGTCAAGATCAAAAAAAGGGTGAATTGCAAGCCACAAAATAGCGTGTCTGCCATTTTCACCTTCATGATCTGCAGTGATTCCCCACCCTCAATATCTATTCATAGATCGATGGTTCATAAAAATTGCAGGGTTCAACTTGACTATTGTGCAATTTGACATCTCAGAGCCTCGAGCTCCAAGGTTCCTACACCTAGGTCACATGGACCTTCATATAAATCATGGTCTATAATCCCCGCTCTTAGTCCGGTTTTTGGTTAAGGGAATAGGTGCAAGTTAAAAGTCTCCTAGACTACTGGTCTTAAGGAAACACCTTCCCAACTTGCAGAGATTTAAGCTCAGAATCAAGGAAAAATAACTTGTGAGGTTACCAAAATGGTAGCTATCCCCAGAGGCTTGCTCAGACTCTAGAACAGTGATGTAAATTCTTGGGGAAAGCACCTTTGAGTGATTAAACTAGGGCATATGGAAAATCAAACTGAAATATAGGTTCTCAAGGGAACGAATGCATAATCATAACTCAATCATTTAATACAGAGAAATAACCCTTTATAGACATGTAAATACCCACATGCATCCATTATTTACAATTCAAAGCATAAGGCAAGAAAAAACTTATCAGAATGATAGAGCGTGATGTGACTATTGAAAGGGGTGCTCATTTCCATCCAAACATAGGCTTAGTCACTTCCAATGGATTTATCACTGGCCACCCCTAAGCTTAAGCCACTATGCTTTGATATTCAATCTCTTACTTCCAGCTCAACGAAAGTTAGGGATGAAGTGTTGTTGGGAAATTATACCCTACGGACTAACAAGCTAGGGATTAAACTTGCATGCAGATCATGACCCTTAAGAAATTACTTTTAACCTTCTACCCCAAACGTAAAACCCCTTTTCACATGCAAACATGGAAAGAACCGACTAACCTTTTTATCGACGTTTGGTGTGGATCCTCCGTTGCTCTTTATCTCCTTGCTTCTGCTGCTCCTTCCAAAGACGATCCTGCAATCAAGGCAAAAACACTACACATGCATGCTATTGTTCTACTAGAGGGTTAGAGATTAAACNAGTCTCTAAATTTTGTTGATTATTTATCATATTAAATGAGGTTCTAAACGAAATTTTAATTCCTTGAGTAATTAAATTAGGATTATTATTTGCATGTCAATTTATGTTATTAATTTTAGTAAATGAGAAATGATAAAAGATTTTGTGTGTTTTCCTTGTTTGCAAGTTTGTTGATGTAAAACAAGAATGGGATCAATCAAAGCTTGCTGTAACACACCCACGATAGGGGAAAAAATAAAAAAAAATTGTCCTCCTTACAGGAACATATCCTTTCCCTCTAGGATTCCTAATTTGGGAAGTCCTGGACTCAGCCCAACCCTTCAGTCAAGATTCTCCAATTATCTAAGTCAAACAAGACTTTGAGACCTAATAGTTTCACCTCTTAATCAAACACAGGCCCTTTTGGCTTATGGTGCATGTCTTATGATACCCACGACCATCTCCTTCTCACTTCAGTGAAGAATCGGAGTTGGCATTAGCCCCTTTTTTCTTGGCCCCTTCTCAGATGTGACCTTGGGTGATGACCTCATGCAAACACACAATTGCGGGCACAACCAAAGGTGGTTTGAAACCAAACTGCTTTTTGGCCCGCAATTCTCCTCAAGCCTCCACGTGTCCTTTCTCCAAAATCAAGGTTTGGATTGCAGCCTACCCTCAACTTTTTAAAGTTTTCACACATCTGATCCCAACAATGATACAAGACTATCGATCTCCCGATCTTGATGATACTTTCTGAACTGACGGTTCAAATTTTCCCTTTTCAAATCCATGGATCAGATCTGCCCCTCCTAAATCAACGGATGTGATTCCCTTCGTGATTCTGGACTTCAAACTTTTCAAATATCAAACCCTTCTTTCCTCCATACATCAATCTTTCGGAGTTGACGATCTATGGACACCTGTCCTCCTAAATCAATGGCCCTGCTTCTAGTTTGGGTGTTTGACCCTTTCAACTAGATCAACAGTCTTGTGGCCCTCTTCTCGATCAACAGTCGTGATTTCCTTCGAGTCTTCAGACTTTTGAGATCTCAAATCTCAAACTTCACCCTTTTCCCAATGGATTTTATCCGAAGGCTATAATCCACTGATATGTGTACACTTGATTTGACGATCAAGGATTACTTCGAGTCTTTACCCGAGGTCCACATATTTGTGCCACCTGTCCTCTGGATCTTATGATCGAGGAATTCTTCGGGTCCTTATTTGGAGTCCACAGATTTACACCACATCCCTTCTTAATCTGTTGGCTATGAATTACTTCGGGACATTATCTAGAGTCCACAGATTCATGCCATGTCCCTTCTTAATCTGACGGATATGAATTACTTTAGGAATTTATCCAGAGTCCAAAGATTCATGCCATGAGCCTTCTTAATTTGATGGCTATGAATTACTTCGGGACTTTATCTGGAGTCCACAATCTGTTGCCACATGTCCCTCTAGATCTGGCAGTCCAGATTCACTCCAGGTCTTCAGGGTTCAGGAATCTCAACTTTCAACTGAAAAACATTGAACATATTGCTCCGGAGTCCGTGATCTATCGCCATGTATCCCTCTAGATATGGTGGTCCAGATTCACCTCCTGGTGATGGACGACCTCAAATTACTTCAGGACTTCGAAACTTTGGTAAGTTCCCTTCTCCTGTGTGTGCCAAGTGCTAAGGTTCATGTACCTTGATTGGATAAGATGACTGCCCATCCTTGGCATTGTGATCCAATGGCCACTGTCACTCCTCCTCATGAGCTTCTGACTTACTATGACTCAGAAGATTTTCTAAGTGCTCGAAGGATTCGACCTTTTCTCCTCCTATGAGCCCGTCTCCTGAATTTCATCTACACTCCTGAAAAAACTATCTCTTATGAGCTTGATCTCCTTGAATATTTTTCCATCCCACATGCTCCTTTCATTTTAGGGATCGCGTCAAACTCAGATCGAAGGTCAACGATGATCGATGGTTCAAAAAAATTGTGGGGCCCCAACATGCGTACTCTTTAACAAAAATTTCGACCTCTGCAATCTGGAAAGTGCTTGCTTGATTCTAGTATAACCAGGATCATTGATCTTCCAACCCGTCAAGATAAAAAAAAGGGTGAATTGCAAGCCACAAACTAGCGTGTCTGCCATTTTCACCTTCATGCTCTGCAGTGATTCCCCACCCTCAATATCTATTCATAGATCGATGGTTCATAGCAATTGCAGGGTTCAACTTGACTATTGTGCAATTTGATATCTCAGAGCCTCGAGCTCCAAGGTTCCTACACCTAGGTCACATGGACCTTCATATAAATCCTGGGCTATAATCCCCGCTCTTAGTCCGGTTTTTGGTTAAGGGAATAGGCGCAAGTTCAAAGTCTCCTAGACTACTGGTCTTAAGGGAACACCTTCCCAACTTGCAGAGATTTAAGCTCAGAATCAAGGAAAAATAACTTGTGAGGTTACCAAAACGGTAGCTATCCCAAGAGGCTTTCTCAGACTCTAGAACAGTGATGTAAATTCTTGGGGAAAGCACCTTTGAGTGATTAAACTAGGGCATATGGAAAATCAAACTGAAATATAGGTTCTCAAGGGAATGAATGCATAATCATAACTCAATCATTTAATACAGAGAAATAACCCTTTATAGACATGTAAATACCCACATGCATCCATTATTTACAATTCAAAGCATAAGGCAAGAAAACACTTATCAGAATGATAGAGCGTGATGTGACTATTGAAAGGGGTGCTCATTTCCACCCAAACATAGGCTTAGTCACTTCCAATGGATTTATCACTAGCCACCCCTAAGCTTAAGCCAGTATGCTTTGAGATTCAATCTCTTACTTCCAGCTCAACGAAAGTTAGGGATGAAGTGTTGTTGGGAAATTATACCCTACGGACTAACAATCTAGGGCTTAAACTTGCATGCAGATCATGACCCTTAAGAAATTACTTTTAACCTTCTACCCCAAACCTAAAACCCCTTTTCACATGCAAACATGGAAAGAACCGACTAACCTTTTTATCGACGTTTGGTGTGGATCCTCCGTTGTGCTTTATCTCCTTGCTTCTGCTTCTCCTTCCAAAGACGATCCTACAATCAAGTCAAAAACACTACGCATGCATGCTATTGTTCTACTAGAGGGTTAGAGATTAAACATAAATCAAATAAAATATATAAGACTCATACATTGGGACGGGAAAAGTATTCTTTATTAATATCAAGATGAATCAACTTACAATAATCATAGAGATCGGCCACCGTTCCTTGATCCTGATCCTGGGCTCCTCCTCTTCTTTGTCCTCCAACTACTTTGCTTGAATTCTCCTAAAGCTTGAGGAAAGGCTAAAGGGTTGGGACAAAACGGATTCGACAATTGGGCAGAGTTTCTTTGCTATGATTTTCCTCTTCGAAATAGTACCCCTACCCCTTCTTTTATAGGCTAGAAGGAGCTATGGTTTTGGAATAACTCTCGGCCATGCATGGCTGGGAATTCCAGTTAACTGACCCAAAGCTTTTCATCCCGTTGGAAAATTTCCTGTTTTTGTGCTTTGTTAGGTAAACGCGGGCTGTAATGGTCCAGCCAGCGTTCCAACGTGTGCAGTAGTGGGCCTACTAGCGTTCCAACGTGCCCAGTAATGGGTTAGGGCGCGGGTTACTTGATTTAAGAGGTTTTTCAAGATTCTGTTCAGCATGGCTTTGGAAATGAAGGGAAATGAGTTGGCCTGATGCCAGGTAAGCATGGATGGTGCAATTTAGGGTTATAACAGATGCCCCCTAATGTGTGAGGTCAGAAGA
>JZKD02S1592235.1:0-10182 GCA_000966675.3 Picea glauca
AGTTCGAGAGGATATTCTTGGTACCCTTAAAGAGAACTTGGTCATGGCACAAAATTGCATGAAGCAATAAGCAGATCAAGGTCACTCTGAACGTCAATTTGCAGAAGGGGATCAGGTTTTTCTGTCACTGCAACCATACAAGAAAACTTCCCTCAAGGCTGAGCATTGTCAGAAGCCATCGCCCAAATTTTATGGTCCTTATATAGTTCTCAAGTGTGTGGGGCAAGTTTCCTATTAGTTAGCTCTCCCCAGTCAGTCGAAGCTACATCCTGTTTTTCATGTTTCATGCTTAAAGAAGGTGATTGGAACTAGGTGCAAAATTCAAACCAACCTTCCAGAGTTAGCTGAAGAAGGATCCATTTGGCTACATCCAGAAGCAGCCTTGGACCAGTGTGAGTGTCACCTGTGTCAGAGAACCATCAAGGAAGTGCTAGTCCAGTGGAAAGATATAACTCCAATATATGCCACTTGGGAACCAACTTCCATTCTGCAGTAGTTTCCACATCTCAAGCCTTAAGGACAAGGCTATTTTGAAGGGGGAGGACATGTTAGGGTCCTAACCCGCACATAGGTAGATCAATATATTTGGATGTAATAAAGGTCAATATTAATAAGGCCTTTCAATAAAATAGAACAAAGTGGATGTAAGAAGACCTAATAGAAGCTTCCACTTCTAGAAGGATCTTCCTTTAGATGCTTCTCTTAATAGACATATTTAGTATAAATAAGGGTTGAGGGTATTAAAAATCTAGCTTGAATATTATTGTAACAGAGCGCTGCTCGACTGGAGGTTTCCCCCTCAAAGAGGCCTGTGAACATTTCTTTCTAAATCAAAGTGTTATTTATGTTGTTGTTCTTATATCATTTTTGTGTTATTGTGGAGATTATGCTGGTTATATTACTGTTATTCAGCCATTTCTAGCATTTCATTTCTGTTGTGCATACTTTTTATATCTGGTATATTGCAACAACATCCATAACACCAACCCGGACCAAGAGGACAATAGGTCTTTCTTCATGAGGTAATAATTATGGTATCATGATAAGTGTCACCCTAATAATTGAAGCTTTTGAATATGTTGCAAAGAATTCATTCTTGATTACAAAACTTTTGCTTGGAAATTATACTCTTTGCCTTATTTAACCTTGGTGGGTATCATTTTCCTAGTAAGTTGTTCACCCTTGGGAATAGGTGATCCATGTGGATATCGGTGGCCACCCACCTATTCCAAGTGGCTCATCTTGGCAGTTTTTTAGTTTGGCAATTTTTTCCTAGTTTTTAGGTCCTGAACTTCCAGGGCCGTTTGAGGCCCTAAACAACGTTTTTAGGGCTTTCCATAATCAAGCTATAAACAAAGTTAGAGTTTGATGGAATAATGTGTATTCCTCGAATAGACCTTTCCAACAGGCTATCATGTTCCTAAACGACGATTGTATGAAAAAGTTACGACCTCGGGAAGTTGATGTACTGACTTTCCCCAACGGGGCCCACATGACTTCTGGCGCTTTATCTCCTAGGGTTAGGTTTTTGGATGTCTAGGGTTTTGGAATTCATGTTTATTGTTATAATTATTTCAGATCCTAATTGTACTCATCTTCTTTCAAATGAGCGCAACCGTCACATCTCTTCTCAGAGATAAGCCACCACCATTCTAGCAAGCTCATTTTCAGTCTGCATTTTACAGTTTCAGCATATTTTTTTATTGAATAGAAGCCAATTTTATTGTATATTTGTTATTGTTCCTTGTGTCTCTATGTCAATAATAATAGTAATCTATGTTCATTTCATTCTTCTCATAAAATATGGATCAGTGGTATCATAGCAGTCTGCTCCTTGTCATTCTTGGTGCATGTCCCCGACGAGGACAAGGTACAAAAGTTGGGTCTCGAGCTTGTTTCTCTTGAGGAAAAAATATCTTGCATGCCCAAGCAAACTTCTATGGTAGGAGAAAATAAATATGACAGGACAAGAGATCTTTTCAAACTGTTTCTCGAGGAATCCCTCGCGCAAGAAAGAAACAAAATGATGGATAATTTTGCACAAATCCTTCGACGACTACCAACAAGTGACACATCTTCCTCGAGCGGAGGGGCTACCCTCTTCAAGGTACATATCAACTTTAATATTCCAATATTTTAAGGTTAGATAGACGTAGATTCTGTAGACAAATAGTTGAATCTCCTAGAAGGGTATTTTTTTGTCCAAAACTTTTCGAATAGAGAAAAGATTACTTTTTCACTCCTCAAATTTGTTCCCCACGTCAAAGATTGATGGGAGAATTTTTGTGAGAAAAAGGCAACAAAGGAACCCTCATTATTTACAGTCACACTCACCTGGGAATCATTCTGGGATGTTATTAAGGAACAACACTAACCTGTTGGAAGTTATGACGACCTGTATACAAAATGGACCACATTGTGGCAGGAAAGGGACCAAGCAGTGCCAGATTTCAAAAATATATTCCATACCTTGTGCACCAATCTGGGTATCAAATATTTTGAGTGACATCTGGTGATCAAGTAACATGGTGTTCTTCATAGATACATTCAGGAAGAAATGGAGTTTCTTTACATCTCGTCCTTGGGTGTGGCCTATTGATATGTTGTCAAAATCGAGAAAACACTTAAACAAAAGATGTGGGAGTTTGGGTCTGGGAACTCCTCATAGCAGAAAAAGGGCAAGGGAAACCCCAACCCATAAAAAAAAGGACAGAGAAAATATGGAAAATGTCAGGACAACTAGTCTAATCCGCAAACAATGAAGGACAATGGAAAGATGAAGAAAGATATCGATAAGGGGTGTGAATTACATAAGATCCCCTGGCATAACACTGTTGATTTCCACTCAAAGAATTCATTGGTGGCTGAGGTGAAAGCCTCTAAATCAAATGCGATTTCCAACTCTAAGTCAGAACTAGAAAAGGGGAGACAAATAATTGACGCAGAACCTAGTGCTACCATTGCTACCACCAAGATCCAACCCAATGAAATTGATGAGCCAGAGGAAGGCGAGCACCTCTTTCATTCACAGAAGTGGATGAATGGAACCCCACTGCACTTCATCATTGATAGTGGTAGCTAGAAGAACCTCATCTCAGTAGAGGTCATCAAGCGGATGGCCCTGCCAATAAGGCTACACCCACAACCCTACACCATCGAATGGCTCCACCAAGGAAGTGATCTTCACGTTAGCCAACAATGTTGCCTCTCATACGACATCAAGCCCTTCAAAGATAAGGTATTTTTTTATGTTTCTCCCCTTGAAGTTTGTAATGTTCTTTTGGGCCAACCTTATTTATGGAAACATCATGTTGTATATGAGTCTAGGCTTTGTAGTGTTATTATTACTTTAAACAATAAATTGTATAGGATACCCGAGGTAGCCCCACCTAGTGCCATTTCCTTGATCTCTTCCAAGCAATGAAGGAAGGTCATCTCTCAGACTGGGAAGTTTGTCTTCTTCATGTTTCACTCTTAGAGTGAGCAAAATATTGCAGCCACATCTAGGGCCTCTGCGACCAACCTCTCCACACATCAGAAGCAAGTGAATAAGGTCGTGGAAGAATACAAAGAAATCCTCTCCTCACCTACTGGGGTACCTTTGCACTGTCAAGTAAAGCATTCCATCGATCTGACCCCCTGCATACTGCTACCCAATGGGCCAATCTATCGCCACTATTTGTTAGAAAATGAGTAGATTAAGCATTAGATCCAAGAAATTCTCCAAAAGGGGCACATCTGACCCAGCTCATCACCTTGTGGAAGCCCAATCATGCTTGTGTAGAAGAAAGATGGGAACTGCCAACTTTTCATTGATTAATAGGCTCTAAATAGAATCACAGTTAGGAAGCAATACCCAATTACCTGAATCGATGATCTCCTTGATCAACTCAGGGGGGGTAAATACTTCAGTAAGATTTCTCTGAAGTATGACTTCCATTAGGTCCCAATAGAGCATACATATGTATGGAATACTTCCTTCAAGTCAAAAGAAGGTCTTTTTGAATGGTTGGTCATGACCTTTGGTTTGACAAATGCACCAAAAAATTTCATGAGGATGATGGATTCTATCTTGCAGCCTTTCACCAATTCTTTTGTAATGGTGTATCTGGATGACACTCTCATCTACAAAAAGACTTGGGAAGAACACTTGCAACATATTCAAAAGGTTATGTACACTTTGCAGTAGAACAAGCTATATGCCAACTTGGAAAAATTCTCCTTCGGCATGGACATGGTCCAATACCTAGGATACATTGTTGATGAGCATGGTGTGCATGTGGATCTAGCCAAGATCCAGGTCATTTGTGACTAACTGTTATGAGGAAAATCACTCTATGGCAAGGGGTAAACCACAACATATGAAAATGATTGTAGAAATAAATTCTAAACCCAAGTATTCTATATAGATGAAAATTCTAACAAGAGAGGATATTGAGCCTACCTCGTCTGGATGTTCAAAGAAGACTATCATGGAGCACTCAACTCAAATATTTATACCTGCAACTTGTCCTCAAATACCAATATACAAAAGCATATGGTGATAATATATATTATTAGCACATATAATAACATAATCCATCAACATTTATAACAAATACACCCATGGAATAATAATTCAAATATTTGTATGACATTAATTGGACGAGAAAAGAGTATTTCTATGTATGAATGACAAAATTTCGTGTTGGAATGTCTCGGAACTGAGAAACTAAGTCCCTTCCATATGAGCTTCCACCAAAGGCAAGCTCATATAAGAGAGACAATGAGGTTCTCCATCAAATAGGGAAGAGCGTGGGGGATGAACAATGTGTTCAGACTTCAAAGGACAAAGGGATACAAACTCCATATGAAGTGAATAATTTCTCAAGAGTAACTTTGCTCTCAAAAGTTGAATTCTCTCCTCTTCCACTGCTTGGATATGGCTCAATTTATAGCCTTCAAATGGAGATGAAGGGCTGAGTCATAACGTTTCTAGTATATGGAAGGTCAAGGATCATGGATCTCATGATGTGACATGGAAATCCAACACAATTTTTAATTTTGAGCACCAAACCTGATGTACGTGGGATGTAGTGATGCAACCTGCGTATACACATGTTGTATAACTATTAGGGTGTGTATATGTGAAAAAATATGATTTTTAGCTCTGGGAAGTGCAAAAGGGGACTTTAATTCCACATAGGGAAATGGAAAATGCCTTCTGAGCAAGTTGCATGCGGTGAGGAAAATCTTGCTATAACAGATGCCCCCTAATGTGTGAGGTTAGAGGAGTGTCTGTAGTGGCCAAAATAGATTATAATTCCCAGAAGTGTATTAATGGTGACCCAGTTGGACGAACTAGTTGCTTATGAGAATATTATAATCCATAATGACTTTGTACACATGGCTTCCAATTTGAATTACACTACAGATCCATGTGGAAATTTACCAAACAATTGTTCATGACCATGAATAAGTAATACAAGGTAGATACATGCTCACGAACAAGTCCCAGTGGAAACGAGTCTCAAAATCAATCTGAAGATATCTATATACAATGGAGTACAATATGTTCTCCCATGATCACTAAAGTCATATAGGTACTAGTCCAATGAATGATAGCAACAACTCAAGGAAGAGGCTACTATAAACTGATGTCTTCAATTCTTCTACACATTTTGCTAAAGGTACAAGTCTACATCATGTGAATAAAGGAGTTAAGGTCGAACACAATGAGACTTTGTTTGATTACCGGTCATTGAGGTATACTATTAACAAACGCGAGACAACCTACCAATAATGAAAATAGATATCAAGGCACTAAGTACATTCTTACAAGTGTGAATAAAGGTGTTGAGCTCAAACACTTGAAGAATCCATCGATAAGGAGACATTGGTGTATTCCCAAATGTCGATGGAGGGAGAACCTGTCACTAATGACTGCAAGCCTCTAGGTACTCTTAGGACTCTAAGCCTCATTTCCATAATATATGGGTTGAATTCGATGGAAGGAAACTCGCTTAAAGGAGATAATTAAGGCATCTCTCATCAGTCAACATGAGGTACAAAGAAATATCTTGATTATTTGGAGGAACTTAGACGAAGAACATGTTCATGAACCAATGACCCTGTGCGTCTTTCACATGTACTAGATGCAAGTAGTGCACAAAAAATACCGTTTAAATAACATCCAATAAGGAAAACTACCAACAAAGTCAAGGAAACCACCAATAAGGCTAATGGCATCCAAGACACTGCATGAATCCTGATGTGTGAATAGATTTATTGTCATCGTACACAAGGGAAACCCCCCAGTCAATGACCAATGAGGGGATATCCACTGCTGAGTTCAAGGTTACCTACCCATAATGACAGTAGGACCAAGGTGCATGGTAGGACTATAAATTCATGTAACTCTGAGACACATTGAGGATATGTTCGACATGCAAAGTAAAGAGTTCTGAGAAATGGGCGACATAGTCTTATAGACTTCCTTTGAACAAGAGAATGAGACATATGGAGGACTCTGGTAGCATAGACTCAATGATGGAACTTTGTGATGCAAAAGGCATCAATCAAATTCTCCATAGGGACTGGAAGAGTAACCAGTTGGAGGAGTTAACTCTAAGTAATGAGATCAACTTCCTAAGTTCATGTTAAACCCAAACTTTGGATGAAAATTGGACTCAAAAGTTTGTGCTTTGTTCAAAGGTGACATGATTGCTTCCACCATAAGATAATATTCCTTCCGCACCCGTCTTTTTTGTTTTTTCATAGAAAAATGAATGTTATGATACCGAGGAGGAAATGAGTGTCGCGATTGATAAACTAGTTCCAATAGTGGAACATACCTATGCTCAATGCAAGGAGGTGCATGCAGGATGTGGACACTCGGGGGAATGTTTCCTCTTAGGGTACAGGGTGTCAAGTTGCAAAGGTGATAAACAAGGCTTTGCTTGGATGGTGATGCAAATTGCTAAGGTAATAGGCTTATAATGAGAAAGTGGGAACCAACAATAGGCTCAATACTGCAAGCAAGAGAATGAGATGCAATTACAAATTAACTCCAAATAATGTCCTTTTTTGTAAATTTAGTCCCCTAGGCCCAAAAAAGTATAAAACAATACCCAGGAGAACTCTTCTAGACACTAGTGACTAGAGTGTTCATTTTTTTAAATTATTCTACTTGGTCCAAAAAAGGGTTAAACTTACACCAAATAAATGTCCTTTTAAATCCAATTCATGAGTGTGAAAGAGACAAGTTCACTCGACAATCTTTTTTCTTTTTGATAGAGTTGGAAAAGATCTTAAATAAGACTCGGGGATGTTGTTCTAAGCAACATACCATGGGGGAGGCCAGGGATCCCATGTAGGACTTTTGTGGAAATTCAACAACTCACAGACAAATGACACAAGCTTGGGAAAACCAAAATCTTTCCAAGTAGAGAATGATAAAATACTTGCAGAGGTTACCTTTTCTACAATATATCAAAGAATGCCCCTTATCTGGAAGGGTGTAGAAGAAGGAAGTTGATGCTCCACAAGATCATTCCAATCGAAGGAAAACTCCCTAGGACTTGAAGGGAGCATACTAGGAGAGATTGAAATGCTCCCTTGTTCAGAAGTTATAGGACTAAAAATGCTAAGGACATGGTCGAAAGACGCATCACCCCCCAAAAGAAGAGTGGGATTGACCGAATATTGCATCGATAATGTCACTTCCTTAGACTTGTCACTCTCCAAGAGAAGAGTGGGATCGACCAAATATTGCATCGGAATGACCACTTCTTCAACCGTTGGTTGAATAGGATGTGAGAAAACAAGGTCAAGGGACAGATCACCCCCAAAAATAGGAGTGGTGTCGATCAAAGATTGCATCGACACGACCACTTGTTGAACAAGATGCGAGAAAAACATCACCTCCAAAAAGAAGAGTGGTTTCAACCGAAGATTGCATCGACATGGCCATTGTATCAACCAAAGAAGGATTAGAATTTTGGGAAACCAAATATGACTCAGAACCTTAAGGGCCCCTAGGCAAGGACCACGCTTCTTATACCACAACAATAGTAGGGCATAAATGAGTAAGGTGGTCTCCTTTGCAAATCATACAAAGGAACTTGGGATTACATCTTATACATCTAGGATTCTCAATCGTATGAATGCCCCCAACATGACTTGCAGTAGTTGGTGACATGCTCCCAGCATGACTTGCAGAGGCTAGTAGAAAATATCCAACATGAATTGCAGGGGTTGGTGATGAATGCCCAACATGACTGGCAGAGGTTGGTGATGAATCCACAACATGACTGGTGGAGGTTGGTGATGTATGTGTGGTGTGACTAGCAGTGACTAGATCCCCCCTCCCCCAACATGACTTGCAGTGGCTGGTTTCTAGTCTTCAACATGACTTGCAAAGGTTGTTGACCTATCTTCAACATGATTAGCAGAGGTTGGTGATAGAATGACAGTATGACTTGCAATGACTGGACTTGTGGTGGCTGGTTGCGACATTTGAGACCAAGGTTCCGGGAAAGACTGGATCTGAGAAATTGCGGGCCAGTAAGGGTTTTGGTACACACCATATCTCTGTCCGGTAGGATAGTATCCTCCTCCAAACTAATTCAAAAATGGTTGTAAGGGAATCGTCATCAAGAAAGACGCTTGCAAAGAGAAAGTGATGTGACAAGGGTTACTTAGGTGAGGATATATGTTTCCCCCAGATCAAGGAACTTAGTGAAGGGGGTTTCCCATACTATAAAACTGAATCCCCCCGGATGAAACAACAGAGGACAAACAAAGGTTCTCCATGGGAAAATCATTCGTAGGAACCGACATAGTGGAAGAAGGATAGATGGACGAGATGTAATAAGTAGGATGACCACCCATTTGAGCACTTGCTCTGGAAAATTGAAGCTAGGATTGGATCCATAGGAAGGAATATTCCAACCTCCTACCCTAAGAGTTGGTTGAGAATATGAATCCCACCAAGAAAAAAGAGAAAATAAGGAGGCATCATGCCTCCAGACCCAAAACTAGGATTCACATAAGGTGACGAGACATAGGATGGCAAGTGTGAAGACATGTCTAGTATACCATGAGAAAAATGATTAGAGGCCCAAGGTATTGACTAAGTATCATGATTATGCATACCACTAGGAAATACAAAATAATTTGTCCCCGTGAAATGGGAAAAGACCATGGGTTGGGTAGCGCTAACTAATGGAGTCATGGGGGCTCCACTAACCATAACAATGAATACTCATGACGCAATACAAAATACTGAGGCCAACTAACAATCAAAGAGTACACCAAAAATAAACAAAAGGCCAATATGCACACAAACAAGATATAGTAGTTGAAAATGGGTCTCCCTCGATAGAGTAGGTATGCCTCACCCAAGAGGGGCCCGAGACTCCCTTCAAAACATTGGAGGTATCATAATCAGTTATAAGGGCCCTTGTGGGCTTAACAAAGCAGTTGGTCAGATCCCGCTGGAGAGGAAATCCTCCATAAAGGATGTGTGTTGTCCGACCCTTATCTCACTCAGGGTACCTGCAGAATAACCCCTGGAAGTAACCTATGTGGCTACCTATGTCAAGCAACTAAAGCCATCATGATATAACAAATGCACATGAGAAAGTTCATAAGTCAGGTCCACCATATGGGTAGGGTAACAAAGCTTGAAATATTGAAATCACTCCCTCTCACAGAGGTAAAGGTATTAGCAATACCCCTATATACGAATGGATCCCCAGAAATATCTCTGACACTAAGAAGGTATTAGAGGGATATCTCTGCAACCAACTTCGTGTAACCTTGTTCTTAACTCCGATGTGAGAGGAGCATCCTGATGTCACTAATTATACAATGGATTTCACTACTCCCTTAGTCAGAAACATATGTTGAGTTTAATAGCCTTCGAAAAGTTTACTCACAAAATCCTATTCCAAGGCCCTATATCCTATACTTGTTTTTGTACCCTGTGTTAGGCGGAAATATTGTCGTTTAATTCCATTGTAGTACTTTCCCAACTATTTAATTTGTTAATCTGAGATTCATAGGCTTATGAAGCACACACACTATATATGCAGGACTGAAGTAAAAGTAATCTAATCTAAATTGTTGAAATGAAATTAATCTAGGAAAGCAATGCAACATGTGAAGAGTTGAATGACAAAAGACATATGTGAGCTCACA
>JZKD02S1592236.1:16205-31983 GCA_000966675.3 Picea glauca
ATCCCTGATTGTTTTCCATGCTGACACTGCTTACAAATAGTACTTGAGGGTTTTATGATTTTTGGCATGTCTCTTACTACTTGTTTGGTACTTATTTTTACCAGATTGTCAAAGTTCATATGACCCATTCTTTTGTGCCACAACCAACTTTAATTTGTTTGTCCTATAAAGAACTTTTCTCCATTGATTTCATTAATAACATATACGTTATTTGAGTTTCTAATTCCTTGATTGAGTCTAATTTTCTGATCCCACATTCTTGAGAGTTAAATATGAGATTGTGTCCTTGATCACACATCTGACTTACACTGAGAAGATTATGTTTTATATCTTCAACACACAAAAAAAATTATATTTTAGCCTTTCCATTGTCAAGGTTGAGGGTGCCTTTTCCAACTATCTTCGATCTACCATTGTCTCCAAAGGTAACATTTCCCTCAATTTTCTTCAAGGTGATGAAATTTGTTCTATGTCCTGGCATATCACTAGAGCATCCATTGTTGATAACCCACTTATCCTTATTTTTATGAGCACGAAGAGCTACTTGAACAAACAAGGAATTTTCTTTCTTTTGTACCCAACTTCTTTTCATTATAGGTGAGACTTGCTTTAGATTGCTTATGCAGTACTTTGATACATGTCCAATATTATTATAGTTATAACATATGAGGTTGTAATCCATCAAGAGAGAAAATGAATTGTAATTTCTCCTTGAGAATCCCTGGGTATCCTAGTAGCTATTCTTCATTTAATTTATTCTTATACTTGTTCTAAAGTCTATTGCTTTATGACCAAATCCATTACAAGAATAGAAATATCCATAGAAGGAGTTTTGATACCTGGTTGAGTGATTCCATCTTGAGGGGATAGTTTTTCATATTCGGTCTTTGTGAGTAAAATTTGTCTCTTATGGTTCTTATTGTTCTTCCCTTTTGTGGTCTTCAACTTTGATTGGATTTCTGAGAGTGCCAACATAGCTCTTGGTTATTTCTTATCTTGGTTGTTCTGAATATGTTGATGCTTCTTCATTGACAACTTCCTTCATTTTATTGTATCCATGACTCGTTTTGTCATACGGTGCTCTTTGATGTTTTAGGATTTCATTTAGAACTATAAATATTCTGAGCACTTTCTATACAACAATAGCTTCTTCAAAATCTTCGCATAATCCTCTGATGGAGTTGAAAACCTCATCCACACAAAGAATATATGATGCAATGTTCTCTTCTTCATTCATTTTGAGACTCTCAAATTGTCCTTATAGACTTGTAACTTTTCTCTCTTAACCTTCTCATCTCCTTCATAAATCATTTGTAGTTTGTCCCACATCTCTTTAACTGAGGCACAGTACATGACTTTGGTATATATTTATTTTTTCAATCCACAAAGAATGGAATTCCTGGCCCTGGAATTATTGTTATCGAGCCTAATTTCAGTCGTATCAGTTGGAGGAGTGCTTGGAGTTTGTAACCATTTACTATTAAATCCCACACATAATATTTGAGAGACACAAAAAATTCTTGCATTCTTACTTTCCAAAAGACATATTATGATCCATTAAATCTTGGGGCTTTGTTTGTGGAGAACCCTTCATGTTCCTCCATTGTGRGGATTCACCTTCCAGCAGTTARGTTGTTCTTGAAGGAACCTGCTATGATACCAATTATTGGAATACTAAGTGGTAGGTGAATCAATATTACACAATAATTATTAATTTCTTTTACCACGGTTTTTTTATTCAAAATATGTAATTTACCAATAGTTAATCATGCAATTCACAATACATAGAGATTTAACATGGAAACCCAAATGGGAGAAAACCACAAAAACTTTCTCTTAAAAAAAATTGTAAGAACCAACTTACAAAAATCACCAATCTACAATAATATTTACAAACACCAACCTGTAGGGGACATTAATCCCCTTGTTGAGCACCAAATCAGCCAATGGGAACTAACCCACGGAATTATTGCTCACATGCACCAACCTGTAGGAGACACCAATCCCCTTCCTTGCTCCACCCTGCCTCCCTAAAATGATTTGTAAATAGTAGCCTGCTTCTAAATGCCTCTCTAGCATGCTTCATCCTCTATGTCATCAAACCTCAAATCATCTTCATCGCTTCCACACTCTCGTACGAATGTCAAAGCCTCAGTTCTTCACACTTCATTCATCACATAGTCCCTTTCAACATAATTCAGGAATCATTATATATTCGATCTCACACACCAAGGATTTGTTCTCAACCAAAGCATATTCAACAATTCAGCTCCACATTTCCATTAAAATTGGTATTAAAAGGGAAATAATCCTTCCAAATAGTCCCCAACTTCTTTCTTTTTCACACATGGGCTTGCTAACAGTTCTCAAACGCTCAGCGGTCATTGGATATTCCTCCAATTCAAATATCAACAATCAATCTTCTCACTTCCCATTGAATCAATACAGTCTTACATAATTCGTCTTTGATGCTTAACAGTTTTTCGATTTGGATCCAAGACTGATTTCATTCGTTGATCTAATTATGTCCACTAGAATGCACAATACCCATCTAATTGCTTCTTGATAGATCACAATTGTCATATTTGTTCCTTGGGACACATCTAATCTTAGTCGTCGATCTATGATCACATTTATCGAGATCACCAGGAGTCAAAAACACTCAACACTACCTCAACCTTTGGATCCTTGATCAATGGTTTTCATTGATTTTATCAACGAATCCATCTCCACCATCTGTCGCCATCAACATGCTCGATAGTTATCTTTTTTCCCTTTGTCCTTTCATAATCTAGTTAGGTGGGACCCACATAGATCTATGGTTGTCATCTTATCTTGTTTGCACACCAACCAACTGTCTAGATTGCTCCTCAAAGCTCCTTCATTGGAGTCCCAATGCATCCTCACACTCAAGCACTCCGATGGACTCATTTCGAAAACTAATAGGATGTTGCCACGCATAATAGACTTGATCTAGATTACTCAAAATAGATTACAACTGTTGATCATGATGAATGGTTAGATCTATCTTAAATCAAAGCGTGATGGAATGCTCTTCGATACCCTCCTTTCAAAGTGGTGAAACTTCCCCAACCTTCTGATCATCGAATGACAAGCTCTGAAGGTATCGAAAGGGAATATTATTTGATACTTTACACTTTGTCTACTTTCATGGCACTATCCTGGTATTTACGTGGCACTGTGCGAAATTTGACACATGTATCTAATGTGTTGCTGACATGACACGTACTTGGCATTGACATGTTCTCCATGTGGACTCCTTCCACGTGCATTGGACAACCATCCGCACTCCTAATCTTTCAGCACACAAATCAAGACCAGGAAAGAAATATTCTTCGATACTCCTCACTCGAAACATCTCACTCCAATGGATGGTCAAGATATCTTCACCATGTATCTAATAGATCAAAGGAGGAGAACGAGGATACTTTTATGATGGATACCATTTTCACGATAACATAAAAGCGACTTCGTGTCAAACTCTTCTCCTGTCAAGAGTTTTGAAAATCAACTAACCTCGATAACTAATCATGGAGATCTATTAAATTAACCTATACCCACCTAAATCCATGTTTAATATAACATATTTCATAACGTTTCCAAAATAATAACAAACATTAGTTTCTATTCCATTGACTGAGCATCCATCTAAGACAAAATAAATATAGAGTTAAGATGGAGATTTTTATCCTTACATGTGGAGGGTGTTTAGATTTTCTTAACTTGATAATGACATCAATAAAAGATTACACTAATTCATCACTTGACTTTTCCTTTTTTAATTTCTGTTGACATCATTTGTTTGTAGTCGTTTGATTCAATACAATAGTTAAATGGACTTTCAAATTGTAAGAAACTATGTAAAATATTTTTGAAAATTATATGATTGAAAGGTGATGATTAGTTTCATATGACGTCCCTAACAATCAGACATGTTATAACATTCATATTTTTAACCTTGATTCTCATAAAAGGGAATATATTTGTTTTTTTTTATTTATAATATATTTTGGTTCCATAAGCCCCGGATGGGGTGACACGTAGCTATAGGGAGACAGGTGGATCCGCACCCGGCCTTGGCATAAATGACGACGGTCGCCACCCACGAGCATGACTTGAAGATGGGGGACGGCCATCGCTGCAGTTTCAGGATGGAGAGACCTTTCCCTCGAGCGACAATGTACGATTTTAGTGTTTCAGTTATGGCAAAGGTTAATTGCGAGAGGATGGCCTTGGCTCTTGTTCATTTCGTTTTCAATTCGCCCGGTAAGAGCAGTTCTGCACCTGCCATGACCTTGTTTATAGCCCGAATTCTCTGGTGGGGTCTGGAATTCACCGCACATTTTTCATTCTGGCATTCTGCTCTCTCGCTGCATTTCTTTCTGCATCTAACGAGACTGAGCTCGCTTACCTGCGATTCATACCTGTAACTGCTCTTCTGCCTTCACTGACAATTGCTTTACGCCTTCTCCATGGCCCAAAAGAGAGGTAAACCTCGTTGTGGCTCGGCCTGGGAGGCACATAAGGCGCAGCGGCTTCTTAAGGAACAACTCGAACAGGCCTTGGCTCTTGCAACATCAATTCTTTGGAAGAAAGCCAGAGCAGAGAAACGGGCTCGGATTGCCACCATTGTTGAGTCTAGAGTTGGTTGCAGCCGTGATGTCAAGAAGAAAGCATCGGGAGCGAGGCAGGAAGTCGGAACTGAGGAGGAGTTTCCCCCCTGCATTGTGGAGGAAATCCCGTTTGTGGAGGACCTGACGACTATGGAGTTCACCCGCGTGGCAACCAAGAGGGAGGACTGCAAGCCCACTCTGGCACTGGTTGATTACATCCCCGGATGTATCGTGGAGGAAATACCCTGGCCTGGTGACGATAATTGTAGTTGCCATAATGCGGGCACAAAGGTTACAGAAGATGCTGTGGAACAACGGCTGTTAGATGCGGGTTCTGGAGCGGCGGTGGACGAGGGTGGCAGCGTGCATGGCTCACTCATCTAGGATGAACACCTAGCTTTCATTTTTGACCTCCGGGGACACTTGGCTGATCTGGAGTATCGGGCCCTCTGCATGGGTCAGAGAATGGACATGCTCCTCGATGCATTTTCCAACACACAACCCAAGTGGAAATGTCCACTCTGCTTGCAAGCTTTTGCCATCCTGGTTGGGACCACGCAGTAGACTGGCGAGGATGACAGGTCACCAGGCACCTAGGTTTTTATGTTCTCTTGGTTCTTAGTTTTTATGTTACTATTTTTATATGAACTTAGACCAAAGACATATGTCCTGGTTTCCTCTGGGCAGGACATATGCCACTCCGTTTTTATGTTTTATAATGCTATTGCTACTCACTCCCTATACTTGCTGGTTTCCGATAATCGACAGCATTTTGGGTGATACCAGACCTACCCTTTTGTATAACTCTGTAAAAGTTTTGTCTATCTAATATAGCAGGATCTACACTTTTTTATTTAAAAAAAAAAATATTTTGGTTCCATAATTCTAATAAGTATACACTAAATTTGACATATAATTTACATGATCATTTAACATACAATTTACATGGGATTTCCTATTAGGATCTACATTTTAATTTTTCATTGTTAATATTAAAATTGGAACGCAAGTGGTCGGTAATGGTTTTTCCTTGTTTTAGGTGTTGTACTATCTTAGATTTTACTAATTTTGATTTAAGCGGCCTATAATATCATCCCCAATAACCATGGATTTTATACTCTAATGAAATAGAATACAAAATTGCATGCCCAAATGCATAGTGTTAGCACTGGAAGTGACCTCTGGATTACAATAGAGGTAAGCCAGATACCCATCGGTGTTTGGGGTGGATGTTGGTTTAAATGTGGATGGTCGATGGCCAAAACTCAACAACATGAAAGATGTTCAACACATAACTGGACAGGAAATGCATAGGGAAGTGAGGGCCACATTAAATTCAGTCAGTAAATTGAGTTAAAGCGAGAGCAGAGGGAAGCCTTAGGAGAAAGGGTGAAGGAGACTGCTCTAGGCATGAGGCCTTCCAACAACTTAGAGAAGAAAACCCAAGCTTAAGAGCATTCTTGAGCTCAAATTCAGACACCGAAATATGTCCACAAGGGACATAGTTACAGCTGTAGTATGATCAAATCTCCATCATCCTGCAACTGCAACAACTCGATTGGATTCTCCATGCCTGAGAAATTCAATGTGAGAAGGAAACATATACACATGTAAATGAATAAAACTGACCACGATATCGCTATAATCAAACCTCCATTACAACAGTATAACGATCCTCGACTATATCATCCATGCCTGAGTGTTTTAAACAACTTTTACAGACAAAATGGAAAGAGGGAAACTCACTTCTATTAACATGAAAGTCTCAAGTCGAATACATCACTAGAGAACAACTTTAGCATAACAAAATTATAGATTGGGATCTTTTCTCAACCACCCCCCTTTTACAAAACAACAAAACTCCCTACATATACTCAAAATTTTGATCCTGTAGCAGAGGCATGCCCAGGTCTTCACATTCAAGGCTTTGCATTTGCATGCTTCTTGGCAGACTGAGTATGCAATCTCCTGTCGGAAGCAATCTCTGTTAGACGCAATCATGTTTTAGGAAGGCTCTACAGATGAGTCGACTTCCTGACAGTCCCTTCTCAGGCTTACTTTCCATTTATGGTGGAAACGATGTTAAACTACCACCAACCAACCTCAATAACTGCTTCATAGAGATCAAGAAGGCTCGAGTCAACACTGCACCTATAGGATGTGATGATCTTTGCATTCTACCATCTAGAGCTGAGTTGGATGCTTGCAGGGATGGCTAGCCAGTCATGAAATTGGATGAGGATCTGGTGGGACGATTAGCGCGATTGGCAGGCTGTTGGGTGTGCGATGGCCAGGTGGAGGAGACACAAAGGCTGGGAAGAAGCTGTGGGGGCGACACAGGAAGGAGCTGAGGTGTAATGGGACGGAGGTGATGTGGAGCGAGAAGATGATGGGGAGGCAGGAGATGAGAAGGGGAGATGTGACATGTGGGTTGGTGAGTAGAGGAAAGGTGTGAGGGAGTGAAAACTATAGGGGAGCGGGAGATGTGACAGATATGACAGACATAGGAGAGGCATGGAGTGGGGGACAGGTGTCGGCAGGACAGTTGTGGAGAGAGAAGATGACGAGGAGGCAGGAGATGAGAAGGGGAGATGTGATAGGTTGGATGGTGAGTGGAGGATAGGTGTGAGGGAGTGAAAGCTATAGGGGAGCGAGAGATGTGATAGATAGAGGAGAGATATGGAGTGGGGGACAGATGTCGGCGGGACAGTTGTTGAGCGACCACTTGTCGACTCAGGATAGGGCACTATATGCACATGCACATATCAGGGCTGCGAAAAGTGGTTTGACTCTTCATCGCTTTTGGGCTCAATATGTGTCTTCGACTGACATGTCGCTTCTTCGCGAAACCATGGTTTCAAACCCGACCCACCCTTTGGATTTTAACATCCATACATGTTGCGGCCCGGATATGATCAACGACCATCGATTTGGAGGGGAGATGAGATCTGGACACACTGGCTACTTTTGGTGCCTTTTCCAAACTTCTATCCATCCATCAAATTTGGAGTCCTTCCAATTGTGTTTAGAGGTGGTGCCCCCATCTATCCAATCAACAAACCGACTTTGGCTAAGTGCCATAAAGTTGGTTTTTAACCCCTTTCTTCTCATTTTTACACCCAAGGGCCAAATCCAATGGGGAAAACACCCCATACAATAATATGTGACAACATTAGGCTCCATGGGGGATAGAGTCCTCCCTACGAGGCTCTAAGATCTCCTTTTGCAATTCCAATCGCCTTATGTTGGGCTATGGAGTCAAGCTCAAAATACCCTGCTGAGGAATATATGCTGAAAAATAAAATGAAAACAAACTTACAAGGGCTCCAAGGAGCTTATTTATGTACATAGCTAAAATGATTTTTTTTTACATGGCGCTTGGTGAAAACAAATTTATACCATAGCCAATCAAGTAACTTCCTGAATGGAAGCTCCCTTACTCTGTCATTGATTGGTAACAGATAATGCAACCATGACAGCAGAATAGTTACATCCCTCAGCTTCTCTCCAAGGGATGAAATTGAGATAAAATTGGGCAGCTCCGGGATATGAAGGAAATGCCACTCCAAGTTCTCGTTGACAAGCTCATAGAATGAGTGGCAGATTTTGGAAAATTTGCAACAAGCAACCTTCTCTGCTACACAACTACTCACACATTGTTGGATATCTCTGGAAAGCACATGTGGATGAGAAGATGATGCAGGTTGACTGTCCTCAGATGATGGTTACTCGCTGACAGGCTCTAAACATGAGATAAATTTCTCCTCCTATTGCACCTGGTTGATTTCCTCATGATAATCATCATTAATGAACAAAGGATAAGGTTATGTTGTCTGCTCTTGGAAAAAATGTATACCCAGCTCAGAATTTGATTCATAGCTATCATATATAGGTTGATTGATCCTCTGGTCAGCAAACTGTGATGTGGGGCTCTGTTACTCTTCATCTTAATAATCATCAAAGCTAGGGACAACAGGAACCTTGGGCGTAAAAATCAAGGCCTCTACAGCTATGAAATCTTCATTATCATCCTCAGTAGAGTTTCCAAGAACATATGCTACAAGGGCTAGAAAATCCTCTACATCTTCCTCAAAAAGGAAATAATCACGTTCTTCCTTGAATTGCTCTATCTCTGTAGAAGGATATTTTACCAGCTCAATCAACTCACTCGGAGCATCTTCTTCATCCTGGTCCCCATCCTTACAAATTTCCTCTAGTGCAGACGAACAAGAAAGAGAAAGAACTAATTTCTGATCCAAGTCATCGAGCTCATCCTCACAACCTACGTAAGAAGCAACTATATATTGAATATAATCATTGTATCCCTCACAACAACTATGAAAAATTAACTTAGAGGGATCAAACTTCTGACAATGAGCATTGAAAGTTGCATGAAATTATCCCAGTGAAGAAATGCTAGCAGGGGGTAAAGAATGATACCACTCACGAGCATCCCCGGCTAACTAGAACATGAACATTTTCATTAATACATCCTCATGATGTATCTCCCACTGGTGCATGAGTTCATGAAACTCACTGAGATGATGAGAAGGTTTTTCCTCTTTATGCTCTCTAAATATAGGAAAATAATCATTCCATTCATTTGGAGCAGGAACAACATTGGGAAAATCGAGAACAATAGAAAAATTAAAGGGAGCAAACCTGTGAGCCAGGATTTTGTCCATATCGAACCAGTGGAGTCACCAATCGATTCTTCAACCATGGAGTTTCCAAGTGAATGATATGCAGAATGAGTGTGTCTTGTCTTTGTTCACAATCAAAGACCATATCTGATTGTTTTGTTCTCCCAAGGGCTACCAGGTGTAGCCAAAAACAACCACACTGAAATAATGGAGTTGAGATAGTGGAGCCACCTCAGTGGAGTCACCAGGTGCACAACTGCAATATTTGATGATATTGAGTTCTGATTCACCTTCAGAACCAGTAAGATTTTTCGTTCAATCCCAGGGAAAATATTCAATTCGTCCCCGAAAACGACGCCAGAAATGTTAGCACTGGAAGTCACCTCTGGATTGCAACAGAGGTAAGCATGATACCCATGAGTGTTTGTGGTGGATTGGTTTAAATGTGGATGGTTGATGGCTAAAAATCAACAACATGAAATATGTTCAACACAAAACTGGACAGGAAATGCATAAGGAAGTGAGGGCCACATTAACTTCAGTGAGTAAATTGAGTTAAAGTGAGAGCAGAGGGAAGACTTAGGAGAAAGGGTGAAGGAGATTGCTCTGGGCATTAGACCTTCCAACATCTCAGAGAAGAAAACCCAAGCTCAAGAGAATTATTGAGCTCAAATTCAAACACCGAAATATGTCCACAAGGGACATAGTTATAGTTGCAGTATGATCAAACCTCCATCATTTTGCAAATGAAACAACTCGACTAGATCCTCCATATTCAATTTGAGAAGGAAACAAATACACAGGAAAATGAATAAAACTGACCATGATATCGTTGTAATCAAACCTCCATTATAGCAGTATAACTATCCTTGACTGGATCAGCCATGCCTGAGTGTTCTAAATAGATTTTATAGACAAAATGGAAAGAGGGAGGTTGACTTCTATTAACATTAAAGTCTCAAGTCGATTACATAACTAGAGAATAGCTCTAGCAAAACAAAATTATAGATTGGGAGCTCTGATCAACCACCCCCCTTTTACAAAACAACAAAACTCCCTACATATACTCAAAATTAGGATCCTGCAGCAGAGGCGTGCCTGGGTCTTTGCATTCAAGTATTTGCATCTGCATGCTTCCTGGAAGACTGAGTATGCAGTCTCATGTCGGAAGCAAGCTATGTCAGACATAATCGTGTTTCAGGAAGGCTCTGCATATGAGCCAACTTGTTGACAGTGCCTTCTCGGGCTTTCCATTTATGGTGGAAATGATGTTCAACCACCATCAACCAACCTCAATAAATGATTCATTGAGATCGAGAAGGCTTGAGTCAACACTGCACCTATAGGACGCGGTGGTCTTTGCATTCTGCAATCTAGAGCTGAGTTGGATTCTTGCAGGGATGGATAGGTAGTCATGGGTGTGGACGAGGATCTGGGGGGATGATTGGCATGATTGGCATGTTGTTGGGTGTGCGATGGCCAGGTGGAGGAGACACATAGTCTAGGAAGAATTTGTAGGGGCGACACAGGTGGGAGATGAGGTGTAATGGGATGGAGGTGATGTGGAGCGAGAAGACGAGGAGGAGACAGGAGATGATAAGGGGATATGTGATAGGCGGGACGATGAATGGAGGATAGGAGTGAGGGAGTGAAAGCTATAGGGGAGCGGGATATGTGACGGACATAGGAAAGAGATGGAGTGGGGGACAGGTGCCAACGAGACAGTTATGGAGTGAGAAGATGAGGAGGAGGCAAGAGATGAGAAGGGGAGATGCAATAGGAGTGACAGTGAGTGGAGGACAGGTGTGAGGGAGTGAAATCTATAGGGGAGTGGGAGATGTGATTGACAGAGAAGAGAGATGGAGTGGGCGATAGGTGTTGGTGGGACAATTATGGAGCGGCCCCTTATCGACCTGGGATAGGGAATTATATGCACATTGTCCCGCCTGTTGCATCTCCCCTACTATCGCATGTTATTGTATGGGGTGTTTTCCCCATTGGATTTGGCCCTTGGGTGGAAAAATGCAAAGAAAGGGGTTAAAAACCCACTTTATGGCGCTTATCCAAAGTCAGGGCGTCGATTGTATAGATAGGGGCACCACCTCTAAACACAATTGGAAGGAATCTAAAGTTGGTGGATGGATAGAAGTTTGGCAAAGGCACCAAAAGTAGCTAGTGCATCCAAATTGACCGTTGTTGATCATATCGGGGCACCCACATGCGTTGACATTAAAATCCAAAGGATGGGCCTGGGTTTGAAACCATGGTTTCATGAAGAAGCGACGTGTCAATCAGAGACACATATCAAGCCCAAAAGCGGTGAATATTCAAACCACTTTTCGCAACCCTGATATGTGCATGTGCATATAGCGCCCTATCCTAGGTTGACAAGTGGTTGCTCCACAACTATCCCATCGACATCTGTCCCCCACTCCATCTCTCTCCTCTATCTATCACATCTTCCACTCCCTCATACCTGTCCTCCACTCATCGTCCCGCTTGTCACATATCCCTTTCTCATCTAGTGCCTCCTCGTCATCTTCTCGCTCCACAACTATCCTGCTGGTACCTGTCCCCCACTCCATCTCTCTCTTCTGTCCATCACATCTCTTGCTCCTCTATAGATTTCACTTCCTCACACCTATCCTCCACTCACTGTCCCTCATGGTGCATCTCCCCTTCTCATCTCGTTTCTCCTCCTCGTCTTCTCACTCAACATCACCTCCATCCCATTACACCTCAGTTCTCACCTGTGTCACCCCCACAACTTCTTCTCAGCCTTCGTGTCTCCTCCACCTTCCATTACACACCCAACAACCTACCAATCGCGTCAATCGTCCCGCTAGATCCTCGTCCATGTCCACAACTGTCTAGCCATCCGTGCAAGCATCCAAATCAGCTCCAAATCGCATAATGCAAAGATCGTCACATCCTATAGGTGCAATGTTGACTCGGGCCTTCTCGATCCCGATGAAGGAGTTGTTGAGGTTGGTTGATGGTGGTTGAACATTGTTTCCACCATAAATAGAAAGCCCAAGAAGGGACTATCATCAAGTCGACTCATCTACAAAGCCTCCTTGAAACATGATTGCATCTGACAGAGCTTTCTTCTGATAGGAGACTGCATACTCAGTATACCAGAAAGCATGCAGACGCAAAGCCTTGAATTTGAAGACTCGGGCAAGCCTCTACTGCAGGATCAAAATTTTGAGTATATGTAGGGAGTTTTGTTGTTTTGTAAAAGGGGGTTGGTTGATCAGAGCTCCCAATCTGTAATTTTGTTCTGCCAAAGTTGTTCTATGGTTATGTAATCGAATTGAGACTTTCATGTTAATAGAACTCATCCTCCCTCTTTCCACTTTGTTTATAAAAGTTGTTTAAAACACTCAGGCATGGATGATCCAGTCACGGATCGTTATACTGTTATAATGGATGTTTGATTATAGCGGTATCATGGTTAGTTTTATTCATTTCCATGTGTATTTGTTTCCTTCTCACATTGAATGGCTCGGGCATGGAGGATCCAGTCGAGTTGTTGCAGTTGCATGATGATGGAGGTTTGATCATACTATATTTGTAACTATGTCCCTTGTGGACATATTTCGGTGTCTGAATTTGAGCTCAAGAATGATCTTGAGCTTGGGTTTTCTTCTCCGAGTTGTTGGAAGTCCTGATGCCCAGAGCAGTCTCCTTCACCCTTTCTCCTAAGTCTTCCCTCTGATCTCTCTTTAACTCAATTTACTAACTGAAGTTAATGTTTCCCTCACTTCCCTGTGCATTTCATGTCAAGTTCTCTATTAAACGTCTTTCATGTTGTTGAGTTTTGGCCATAGATCATCCACATTTAAACCAACATCCACCCCAAACATTAATGGGTATCGGGCTTACCTCTGTTGCAATCCAGAGGCAACTTCCGGTGCTAACATTTATGGCACCATTGTCGGGGACGAATTGAATATTTTCCTTGGGATTGAACGAAAAATCTTACTAGTTTTAAAGGTGCAACAGAACTTAGTATCATCAAATATTGCAGTTGTGCACTTGGCGACTCCACTAAGGCAACTCCACTGTCTCAACTCCACTATTTCAGTGTGGTTGTTTTTGGCTACACTTGGCAGCCCTTGGGAGAACACAATGATCAAATCTGGTCTTTGATGGTGAAAAAAGACCAGACACACTCATTCTGCATATCATTCACCTGGTGACTCCATGGTTGAAGAATCGATTGGCGACTCCACTGGTTCGATATGGACAAAATCCTTGCTCGAAGGTTTGATCCCTTTAATTTTTCTTTTGTTCTTGATTTTCCCAATGTTTTTCCTGCTCCAAATGAATGGAATGATTATTTGCCTATCTTTAGAGAGTGTAAAGAGGACAACCCTGCTCATTATCTCAATGAATTTCAAGAATTCATGCAGCAGTGGGAGATACATCATGAGGACGTATTAATGAATATGTACATATTCTCGTTGGTAGGGGATGCTCGTGAGTGGTATCATTATTTACCCCCTGCTAGCATTTCTTCAATGGGAGAATTTCATGTAGCTTTGACTCTCATTGTTAGAAGTTTTATCCCTCTAAGTTAATTTTTCATAGTTGTTGTGAGGGATACAATGATTGTATTCAAGATATAGCTTCTTCTTACACAGGCTGTGAGGATGAGCCTGATGGCTTGGATCAGAAATCAGTTATTTATCTTCCTTGTTCGTCTGCACCAGAGGAAAGTTGTAAGGATGGGAACCAGGACGAAGAAGATGCTCTGTGTGAGCTAGTAAATCTCTTGTTGTAGAGATAGAGAAATTGAAGGTAGAAAATGATTGTTGCCTTTTTTAGGAAGATGCAGAGGATTTTCTAGCCCTTGAAGCATATGTTCTTGGCAGCTCTACTGAGGATGATAATGAATATTTCATACCTGTAGAGGCCTTGATTTCTTCTCTTGAGGTTCCTGTTGTCCCTAGCTTTGATGATTATTCAGATGAAGAGCAGCAGACCCCACATCACAGTTTGCTAACCAAAGGAGCATCCAACCTATATATGACAAGTAAGAATCAGATTCTGAGTTGGGTATACATTTTTTCCAAGAGAAAACAACATATCCTTATACTCTGTTCATTAACGATGATTATCATGAGGAAATCAACCAGGAGCAGCAAGAGGAGTAGCTTATCTCATGTTCAGATCCTGTCAGCGAGAAGGCATCATCTGAGGAAAGTCAGCCTACATCAACTTCTCATCCACCTGTGCTTGGCAGAGATAGCCAGCAATGTGTGAGTAGTTGTGTAGAAGAGAAGGATGCATGTTGCAAATTTTCCAGAATCTGCCACTCATTCTATGAGCCTGTCAACGAGTACTTGGAGTGGCATTTCCTTCATATCCTGGAGTCGCCCAATTTTATCTCAATTTCATCCCTTGGAGAGAAGCTGAGGGATGTAACCATTCTGATGTCACGATTGCATTATCTATTACCAATCACTGACAGAGTAAGGGAGCTTCCATTCAGGAAGTTACTTGATTGGATATGGTGGAAGTTTGCTTTCCCCTAGCACCATGTAAAAAAATAAATTAATTTAGATCTGTACATAAATAAGCTCCTTGGAGCCCTTGTAAGTTTGTTTTCATTTTATTTTTCGGCATATATTCCTCAGTAGGGTGTTTTGAGCTTGACTCCATAGCCCAACAGAAGGCGACTGGAACTTCTAAAGGAGATCTTAGAGCCTCGCGGGGAGGACTCTATCCCCCATGGAGCCTAATGTTATCACATATTATTGTATGGGGTGTTTTCCCCATTGGATTTGGCCCTTGGGTGGAAAAATGAAAAGAAAGGGGTTAAAAACCCACTTTATAGCGCTTATCCAAAGTTGGGGCGTCGATTGGATAGATGGGGGCACCACCTCTAAACATAATTGGAAGGAATCCAAAGTTGGTGGATGGATAGAAGTTTGGAAAAGGCACCAAAAGTAGTCAGCGCATCTAGATATCATCTCACCTCTACATCGACGATCATTGATCATATGGGGGCCGCAACATGCGCGGAAGTTAAAATCCAAAAGGTGGGCCTGGTTTGAAACCATGGTTTCACAGAGAAGTGAAGTGTTAGTCGGAGACGCATATCAGGCCCAAAAGTGGTGAAGAGTCAAACCAGTTTTCGCAGCCCCAATATGTGCATGTGCATATAGCATCATATCTCGGGTTGACAAGTGGTTGTTCCATAACTTTCCCGTCGACACGTGTCCCCCACTCCATATCTCTCCGCTATCCGTCACATTTCTCTCTCCCCTATAGCTTTCACTCCCTCGCACCTGTCCTCCACTCACCATCCTCCCTGTCACACCTCCCCTTCTCATCTCCTGCATCCTCGTCGTCTTCTCAGTCCACATTACCTTCATCCCATTACACCTCATCTCCTACATGTGTCGCCCTCACAACTTCTTCCCAGCCTCAGCAACTTCTTCCCAGCCTCAGTGTCTCCTCCACCTAGCCATTGCACACCCATCAACCTTC
>JZKD02S1592237.1:7577-17725 GCA_000966675.3 Picea glauca
AAGGATCTACAAAAACTACAAAAGATAGACCAACAAAGTTTTTTAGATGTTTATTCAACTTTAGGAGTGGACCCTACCAAATATTACAAGTTTACAGTCGAACCTAATACTATTATATTCAACATTGAATCTACTTTCCACCTGTAAAAAAATATCTCTCATTTTGTTACAATTTCTTTATTTTAATTTATTTTCTTCAGTAATGTATATATATTTAATTGAAATGCAGGGGAAAAATTGAATCTACCTAAACATCTTGGTTTCACACAATATTTTTCCAATGATTTATTTGGAAAAAAAATAAATATATTCATTAATTACAAAAAAAATAATAGCATATTACAAATCTGTATATATTTAAAGATAACTCATTATCAATTCCTACATTTTTAAGAAGGTGTTATCAAAAAAATAAGATATTAGTTAGTGGAGATTCATGTTTTCATCTCTCTTTTTTCCATAATGTATATAAAGAATTAAATGACAGGTGTGCCCACGACTTGGCCATAGGGCTGGCTTCCCGCGGCCAAGTCACAGTCCAGTGGACTGTGACTTATGTCTTAGTGATAAATTCAAAATTTAAATTATAAATTAACAATACATTTTAAAAATTTAAACTAAAATTATATACTCAAGCTTCGAAAAATACGTGGAGTTCGGCGTGCCCATGCTCACAAACACCAACACGACCTCTGCGCTCACAAATGCCGACGTGACCTCTGTTCTCACAACACGCCCGCCTACACGACCTTTGCACTCACTCACAGTTGCTAAGAAATGGAAACACAGTTCATAAAACGTTTCAAGATCGATGTGTGGTTGATATATAAACAATCTTTCGGCCGAAGAATCATTCGGCCAAAAGATTATTTCGGTCGCAAGAGTATTTCTGGAGAGAAAATATCCGATCGACTAAATTTTTACACGCAAATCAAGGGTGTGGTCAATGCACCGTTCAATTTGATGTTTCATGTTTCGGCCGAAAACAATATCTTTCGGCCAAAAAATAATATTAGTTCAGCCGAAAAAAGGTTTTTCATAATTTTGGAGACCCGATTGTCATGAAAGTGTAACCCACCTCTGTGATTTCACCCTATATCCAATAAAGGTACACTTCTTGGATTTAGACTCAAGCTTTGTTCTATTTTCTTTCTCAATATGGACAAATTCTTCACAACCAAAAGTTTTCCAAAAAGAATAGTTTACCTTTTTTCCTGTCCATTCCTCCTCTGGAATTCTACCATCCAGAGAGCTTGAAGGTCCTCTATTTATTAAGTAAACAATAGTATCTACAACATCTACCCAGAACTGTAAGGGAAAACCAACATGCAATCTCATACTCCTTGCACGCTCCATGATTGTCATGTTCATTCTTTCTGACACACCATTTTCTTGTGGTGTTCTTGGAACTGTCTTCTCTCTACGAATCCCATGGTATGAACAGTAATCATCAAACTCCTTGCTGCAATATGCACCTCCATTATCTGATCTGAGACACTTCAAACTTTTTCCTATCTCATTCTCAACTAAAGCTTTCCATTTCTTAAAAGTATCAAAAACATTAGATTTTTGTCGAATGCAATAAACCCAAGTTTTTCTAGTTGCATCATCAATAAAAGTTACATAATAATGAGAGACACCAAGAGATGGTACCTAACCTAGTCCCCATACATATGTATGCACAATCTCTAACCATTCATTCTTCTTTTCTTTTCCAACTCTGAGAAATATGATTCTCTTTTGTTTTCCATAAACACAATGCTCACAGAAGTCCAAATCAATTTGTTTAAGATCTGGCAGAAAAATTATTTTGTGAAGTATCTACATACCCTTCTCACTCATGTGTCCCAGCCTATGATGCCATAGTGTTGTATCCACTCCTGTAGAAGCTAAAGAGATAGAAGAGTCGGTATTACCAGTACATAAATATAATGTACCTACCTTCTCTCCTTTTTCTATCACCAATGATCCTTTGATGATCTTCCACGTCTTATTTGTAAATATGGATACATAGCATTCACTTGCCAACTACCCTGTTCAAATTAGATTTTCATTAAATCTAGAACATGTCTTACCTCTTTCAACAACCATTGGTTTCCATTGCGTTTCTTTATTTTTACCTTTCCCATTCCAACAATTTTGCATGGTGTATCATCACCCAAATGAACCTGTCCAAAATCACCTTGAACATAATCTAGAAAATGTTTCCTTTGGGGTGTGGCATGAAATGAATCCCCTGAATCTACTACCCAAGACTCAGAAATATTATCTACATAAAGAATCAAAGCATCTTGTAACACATCACCTGTTACATTTGCTTCCTGTTTTCTCTCATGTTGTCCATCTCTTTGTTTCTTTGGAGATCTGCAATCTTTTTTCAGATGTCCTTTCTTCCCACAATTCCAACACTCTATGTTTCCAAGTCTCGATTTGGATCTACCCTTCCTAGAATTCTTGTGGTTCCCTAAGCCCTTTCCTCTATACTTTCGTCTTCCCTTGTTCTCCATGTTCAATGCATTACCTAATGTCTCACCTGTTCTTTTCCGTCGCATTTCCTCACTAAGGATAACACCAACAACATCATCAAATTTTAAAGTATTTGAACTAGAGACAGAGTTACTTACATCCATGACCAAGTCATTCCAGCTTTCTGGCAATGAGAACAAGATTAGAAGAGCCCTAACCTCATCATCAAAGTTCACTTTTACATAACTTAGTTGATTAGTAACCGTATTAAATTCATTTAAATGATCTGCAATAGACCCACCTTATGACATCTTCATATTAAATAATCTCTTCATTAGAAATACCTTATTAGACGCCGAAGGTTTTTCATACAATTTAGCCAACGCGTCCATCATATCCTTCGTTGTCTTTTATTTCGAAATATTGAAAGCCACCGACGCTGCCAAGCTCAGCTGTATCATTCCTAGAGCGTTTCTGTCAAGAATCTCCCATTCTTTGTCTTTCATGGATGTTGGCTTCTTTGCTACTCTGCCCAATGGTAGGAATAGATCCTTTTGATATAAATAATCTTCCATCTGCATCTTCCATAACTGGTATTTTTGGTCATTAAATTTCTCGACCCTAAACTTTCCATCTTCCGACATTGCTCCCACTCGAACCGGGAACCCTCTTTTCCTGTGAGTTACCTTTCTCTCTAATACCAGTTGTTATAAAAACAAGACCACAAAGAAATAACATAAAACAAATGCAAAAAAAAAAACAGATAAGATACACAATACAATAGAGACACAGATTTATGTGGTTCACCCAATGTGGGATATGTTCACCAGAGAAATTGCCAATTCCTTCCTTTATTATTATCCATCAAATGAAGGGATACAACCTACAACAAAACCCGTTGTAACATCCTCTTGTTTCTCTCACAGTTTCCTCTCTCAGAATACAATACTCACCATAATGCATAGTAGAAATACATTTCCCTCATAACAGAGGATTTCTTTCTAGGGAAAAAAACCCGAACATAATTTCTACCATTAGATCTGTGACCTTATAATGAATGGTCCAGATTTATAATGAAATTTCAATATACATTTACAAGGCAATTTTTCCTTCGGGGGCTTCACCCCCGAACCCCTCGGACCCCACAAAGGGGGTACCCCCCTCTGCACTCCCCCGCATGGAAGAGTGTACATACTTATGGGGTGTAAAGTCTTCATGGGTTATAAACATGACTAAAAGCAAGGACATCTGAATCAGGAAGATAATCAGGCTCCACAACCAACAACATATTTTTCATGCGTCGAAATTATGTATCCACACATATTCTGGTTTTGTTAACTTACATCCATGATGTACTTAACCATAAGCATAACCAAAATCCTGTGTGTAGCTGCCATGGGTATATTTCACATCCTACATACATATCTACCTTAAAATTATCCAACTCATGATTGTTCAAAATCATTCTCATGTGATCCTCAAGGTATAATCATTTACCTCTTATCCTGACAACAAACAATCCTTGCTCATTTACTCTTTAATTTATTTATACTAGTCTTTCATGAGGGAATGGAATATATCCACCTCAAGTTGTCACTCAAACAAAACTTCTATGACTCTTCAAAGCAGAGTCAGCCATGCAACCATGGTATTCATTTAGTTTTGGAAAGTGCACTTCTTGCCTTATATTTCACTCATCAAGGAAACCATATTGTGAATTTAATTTACACATATTCTTACACCATACATGTGCATTACTTGCACATTTAGTATCATTCATACCTAATTGGTATTACTATCAGGATTCATATCAAGAAGCTTCATAATTCATTAAATCCATGCACTCAAGAATAAACACACACAGTCCAAGCGTTCATCATGCAAGCTCATTGCTTGCACCTTTTCCCATGTCATTCACACATATGGACATATCAAACTTTTATATCCTTCTCTCAAGGATCTTCAAATCATTCTTATTGATAATTCTCATAGGAACACTCAACATTGAGCTTCCCTCTCAGTTGACAGCTTGCAGTCATATTATTCTCGTAAGTATGTATAAACATATTTGTGTATATGCATGTGCATCTCTTGCATCTCTTTATTCACCTTGATAATTTAGTTTTATCATTAATTTTGTTTAGTTAAATATTATGGTCACTTACATGTACGATAACAGCTAGCAAGAAAACACTCTTGCCTTAATTTCCATAGATCATTACCCAACTTATGAATACAATATGGGCAATTAAAACCATGCCCAGGGTAACAAGGCAGCCAATATAGCTTCCAACTATATCTATATGGATATTATCCACCACTAGATGTCAATCTGACCGATTGGGCTTCTAGAAGTGCCCCAACACTTCCTTTACCACATTCAGGATCAACATTTAATCAACCATTTTACCTTAATTATAATAAATTTTTAATGTTTAATAACATTTGGACTATTCCCTTAAATCCCAAATGCAGTTCGAGTTATGTTACTTACTAAGTATCCTAGTTCCAAGGATGATTTTAGGGGCTAAATTTCGCTCATGAGCTAATTTTCCATGGTTTTTCCCAAAAAGAGATTCACTATTCCCAAAATGATTCGCCCAAATTCTTTAGGATAAAATTATTTTACCTTAAAAATTGCAAAATATTTATACAAACTATATAAAATCCTTAGAAATTTGAATATTTTTACAAAAATATCGCCAAACATTTATAGTTGTCATATGATGGATTAGTAAGATTCGCCAAGGTTTCTACTTTTTAAAATATATTTACATCCTTAAAATCATCCCTGCCTAGTTCAAAAATCCAGAGTATCTTTAGTTCAAGATCAGTCTTAAACATTACACCTAGAATTCTTCCTTTTGTTCAGCAACAGTCAGGGATAGAGGCCACTATCCCCCTCCCATGAGAATTCTGGCAGATTGGTTTCCTATCCACCAAGCAAGGGAGGTTGTTGTTATTTCTCACTCAATCACTCTATATTTCTACAGTTATGTTTATCATCTTGATTAGGAAAAACCTTGCCCAACAATTCCTGTACACAGAAACAAAATTTGTTTTCCAGTTCCCTTTGAAACCCGAGAGCTACACATGCTCTCCCTTTTCAAAGAATGGACACCAAACTTATTCCTCTGATTTTGAGGGATTATACACATATACAAGGTTTAACCCTTCATTAAATTAGTAATTATTACTGGTACGGATCCTTTCCATCTGTTCACATCCAAGTCTTGCTATTAGTGCCCATCAACATAATCCCACTCTTATAGGATCAACTATCATTTCCCAAAGAAATGATAGGCTTCCTTTGCCACAGACTAGCATGATTCAATCTCATTGGATAAAATCCCAACTGTATTTTAATCTACATCCTTCTACTCAAGGAATTTATGTAGAAAATTTATGTTTGGTAGTAATATTCTCCACAGGCTCATCTTAGACTTGGTAACCAAATCTTATGACCATACAACATCATGTACAATTGCATAGTGAAGTCAACTTATTTATTTGGAAACACCCAAGCATCAATAAATAGCAATGGGTTTCATTACTCTCTTTGGTAGAGGTTTGATTAAACCTCTTTGGAATGTGGTAAGATAGAGTGTTACCCATTAAATTCCTCCAAAATTATTTTCATACAAATCGTGCATGAGACCAAGTAGACTAAGTGTTGTTGTCATGCTATGATACCAATTTGTAGCAAACACAACCATTGAGTGGCTTTCCTAGGGATGGGGCATCAAAATTTCATTCTCCTTAAGTGGTCAAATCCTTCATTCAGGGTCTCTATCACATTCTTCTCGTCCATAGCTTTCCAAACATGGTCTCCATTCTCAAACTCGAGCTCATAACTAGTAGATATACCTTTACGATGTTCTTCGGGCATCCATCAATTAAGGGCCACGTGGTGTCCACGTGAATCCACCTCACACATATTGTCTCCAAGTTCATTCATCCACAGTGGAATTTCATCCACTATTCGATCTCACGACTGCACTCAATCTTCCTCTAACACACAGGCCAACAATTTGAGCTTCGACACTTCGGCGTTGAATGCCTCCTTACATTCTACGCATGAGACATTTTCGAGTCCCAAACTCCTGAAGTCTCGTAAGCTTTCCAGGTGGCTATGGTCTTTGGACCTTTTGGTCTCTTTACAACGCTACATCTAAATCCTCTAGAGTCTCGAAGACCCGGACTCCTGGATTTCACGTCACTTCACCAACTACGTTGGCTAGGAGGCTCGTACCTAGCACTGACACATGGAAGGCGCAAGGGGTGACACATGTCACATTCTAATGGGTCTATAGGGTATGTGATATGCATGAATCTGGGTGACATGTGGCACGTCAAAATTGGGTCCACGTCACCCTGGGTGACATCACTGTGCCACGTCACTCTAGACTAGCAGCCTTCTAACATTCCTCTGATCTCACAGATGAGATCTGGACACGTAGAACCATGGATCTACGACTCTTGTTACTTTGGGAATTCGGTGTTTGGGGGTTTTGCAATGCAAACTCCTCTTTTTTCCCGAAGTTGGTTAGCGTCAGGATGACTACAGCCCAGATCTCACTGTTAGGAAAAGTTATGAAGCATCCTCAAATCGACAACTATCGTAACTTTGGGCTTCAGATCTTTTCGACACACCATAACTCAACTTTCCTCGGAGTGCCTAGTCTCTGAACTCAAATATCTAGTGCCACACATCCCTGTATATCGACAACTGAGGGGGATCCGGAAGAGTCCGAGGTTCGACGGTCTGCATTACTTCGTGACTTCGACCTTCATGGGTTTTGGTGTCACAATTCCCCTATCCTCCTAAAGCGGTCAACTCCAATCTAACTACATCATATATTTGATGGCTAGGATAGGACCCAAAGGATCCCCAGATCTACGGTCCTAGTCACTTCGCGAATTCAGCCTTCGGGATTTTTTTACTTTACAACATCCTTGTTCTCCCGAAGTGGTCAACGCTGAGTTGAATTTGTAGTAGATCCAATGGCTAGGAGAGAACTTGAAGGATCCCCAGATCAACAGTCCTGGTCACTTCGTGACTCCGACCTTCGGGGTTTTAGTTTCACCGCCACTCCATTTTCCCGAAGTAGGACTTCGTCGAAGTACCGTGTGCGGGTCCATTCTCCTGAATGATCGAACGGTAGGTGGGGCTCCTAATGATCTCCCCCAAATCTACAACTCTCCTTCACTTCATAACTTCGACGTTCGGGAAATTTGATGCTATAACATCTCTATTCTCCCGAAGTAGAACTTCGTCAACGTACCATACATGAAACCTTCCACTAGACGATTAGACGGTCGATAAGGGCCCCCAATGGTCTCCCCAGATCAACGACTCACAACCTTTCATGACTTTAAGTTTTGGCATCCCATGGCTTTGAGCTTCCAAAGCTCCGAAGCCATCAAGAGTTATCTCCTTTTGGACTTAGCGTAGGGTTCCTAGACCCTCATCATATGAAACCTCTAATGAATCTCAGGCTATAATATCTTCTCTTAGCCAATATTTGGTTAAGGCCTTTGGCACAAGCACTTGGTCACATAGGTGAAATCTCTGAAGGAGGCGCCCTCCTTCCACAGAGTTCGAACTCAGTATTCCTGCGAAGGAGAAATTTGAGGGATCGGTAGGGCTTAAGCATTCAAGTTAACACCATCTCAAAATATTCGGTCAGCTGGGCCACCATAGTCACAAAGATCAAACATCCAAATAGTGTACCACTAATCAAACACAATATTTTACAGAAGGAAGATAAACACCATTATCATCCATTTCACGCAAGGCACAAGTTATCACATTTACAGATAATCAAATCATGCATTTCAATTCTAGGATACTGGGCATAAAAATACTTATCTATTATAGTCGATCACCAACCGACTGACTGTGGATGTTCACCTATCCACCCAACCATAGGATTATAGGCAATCATTCTTAGCACACTGGCCACCCTCGTGCCAAGCCATGATATCACCAGGTAACTCTCGCAGTTTCTCATGGATTCTTTCTCTGTTTCATCTTTTGCTCGGGTTTTGTTCTCTATAAACTCTCATATATCTCTTTCTTTGTCACGGCCTTGGAAAGGTTTATCAGATGCTCACTCAGCATCAATCTCGTGGCCTTCTGTTTATCATCCGCCGGAGAGCTCCACGCATTCCCCTCTCTATCTATCTATGTTTTTCCTTGTCTCTATTTTTTGTATATCTTTTTCTATGATGGTTCTCAACCTACCATGTTCCTTTTGTCATAAGGGAAATTGGGTCATCCTGGTCTGCCTGACCCTGTGGTACTTCGTGCTGACATTATTCAGTCAGACCATGCTTCCATTCATGGTGGTGGTTGAGTATTCAACCACCAATCCTTCTTTCATTAATTGATTCCTCCCCTTGGGATCTGGATGAGGCTTATTATCTCAACCAAGGGAATTTGGGTCAATTGAACTAATGAACCCTCTCTACAGTTTCCTCACTCTTTCCTCTAGTGATATCATGTCCAGTACTTTGAGGCTTCACCCCCACAGTTAGTCATTGGAATTTTAAACCATAATACATTTACATTGTTCTCGGGCCATAGCATGGTGATTATGATTACTGCTTAATTACAATTTGGGGGAAACAAGGGTGTTACAATGCTCATATCACTTACACCTTTTTCAAAATCCTAAAATCTTCTTCCACCACCCCTCTCTTTGGACCGAACCATTCAAAGTCTACCCAGTTGGGGACAACAATGTTACTGGACAACTTGAAAGCAAAGTTTGGCATGTCAAAGACATGTTTCTAAGAAATATTGAGGTAACTGACCATCAAGTTCCTTATATTTTGAGAAATATTGTCACACAATCAACATTAAAAATGGTCGATTTTTTGAACGTTAAATGACATTGTACATTTCTATTTCCCACTGACTGTAAGTTATTCAAAGATAGGGTTCTTCCGAGTGATAACTTCTTGTCTGGTAGCTTCTAAGAGGCAAAGCAAATGTTGAAAATATTGGGTGTTGAGTACATATAATATCATGCATGTTTGAATGATTGTATTCTATATAGAGGAGAATATGCAAACAACAATATGTGTCTGAAATGTGGGCATGACAGGTACCATAAATAAAATAAAAAATGGTAAATCACATGGTCCTCCTCATAAGATATTGAGGCATATGTCTATAATCCCAAGGATTCAAAGGCTCTTTCATTGCAAAGAATTAGCTATGTTGCGGGGATGACATGTCTCACACAGAAGTGAGTCGGGAGTTATGTGAATCCCAACATATTCAATAGTCATGAAGCATATAAAGGATTGTTTAACTAAATTGAATTAAATTTATTATTCAATTTTATTATTTTATTTGTATTAATATATTAATGGATTGTTTAATTACTAAATATATAATTATAATGAAATGTGATGTTTTTCATAACAATCCAAGTACTATATGATGTTATTTAAATTTGGTTTTTGTGATAATTTGGTTTTTAACTAAAGTGTTTGTTAGTTCACATACTTTAATCATTGTTTTTGGAATTATTTAAATTATACCTTTAATGTTGATTAAAACCATAATTAATGAAGTAATTTAAAATTTTGATAGCAATCAACTTATGAAATAATGACAAAAATAACAATAAGAAGATTTGCATCCATAACATTTTAGGGCCAATAGAATG
>JZKD02S1592237.1:43470-61541 GCA_000966675.3 Picea glauca
TAGTAATGTGAAATGGACATGTAAATGGGAAATGGATACTGGAAGATTAAGGTGATGGAGGATAGTTTAATAATGTAGACATGGATAGTGAGAGGATAATGGTCTTAGTTTTTTTGTTTTTTTTTGTAATTTTCTTTATGTTACACTACGAAGGTGATGTCATTCTCCCACTAGTTAGGAATTAATTTCTTCTTTGCAAAGTTTTAAAACTATTAGATTTTCTTTAAAACTTACCCTCGTCATCGCCCCAAGAATTTTATGAAGACCAACTATTACTTAGGTGGGTTTTTGTTTAATTTGTTATTTTTATTCCAGGGTCTGCTCTTAGGGTTAGACTAAAATTTTACCCTAAAATTTTAAGACTTAGTACTAGATTTTGAACTGGACGTCACTGGGTTAGGGAAGATGTTTAAGAATCTCTTAAGGTGTTACTGTATTAGGGCTATTTAGGTTTGTTTCCTTCATCCACATCAATGCGACGTGCCCTTTAGGATGCACCACGTGCTCCAAGGGTGCCACTCACCTCGTTCATTTCCTTTACGCGACGTGCCCTTCAGGATGCACCACGTGCTCCAAGGGTGCCACTCGCTTCTTGTGTTTCTTTTTGTGCGACGTGCCCTTCAGGATGCACCATGTGCTCCAAGGGTGCCACTTGCCAACTGGATTGATTGGTAGACATCTATAACCCCTGGAGTCAACACTCCACCAGGTGAACTTGTGGGAGACTAAGGGTTCTAAGGAATAATGCCCCCGCCTTATTGCGTGCCCCTTACAATCATCGTGAGCGACTGTCGCAGTCTTCCCTCACGGCATCGTGGATCCTCTCGAACTAGGTAATTGTTAACCTACAATTTGAGCCACGGTGGGGGTGCTACTAGGCGGTGGCAGGGCTGTTGTCCACCCCTCTCCCTCAACCTCTCTGGAAATTGTGTGTGGCCCCTTTACTCCATATGTGAGTCTAGTCAGCAAGCTATCGTCAGCCTACATCATCAACAATCGTGTCAAAACATGTCAACATCATATCATCAGATCAAAGAAAGATCACAGTAAATAAATCAACCCAAATAGGACACTCCCTGACTCAATCCGGAGTCCAAGGGGGTTCCATCGATGCCTCTGCATCCTCAAGGTCCGAAACCCTGCACACTCAATGAAACAGAGTCAGCAGCACCTGTGTCAATCAAAACTAGTAAAACATCATGTCGTCTGTCAATCACATCATAATCAAGTATAAATTGTTTAGCATCACAAAAGTCTAGATTACTTGCGGGCAAGTGTCCTCAAAAATAAGTTTTCTCAGTGCTAGCGCATATCATATGCATCCTCCCAGGTCGCCGAGTGCGGAATATAACTGTCCCACTGGACCTTGACCTGATCTACCGTTCGACGTCGTAACTGTCGAACGCGATGATCTAATATGTGGACCAGCTCAGCCATGAGCGCTCCCTCTTCCGATACCTGCAAGGAACTCAGGTCAATCACGTGTGTAGGATCACTAATATAATGTCTCAAAACATATACATGAAAAACATCATGCATACACCTCAAAGAATCAAGCAAGGCTAGTCGATAGGCCACGGGCCCCTTTCTCTCCACAATCTCGAAAGGTCCCACGAACCTAGGAGAGAGTTTAGCTCCCTTTCCAAACTTGATCGATGATGCAGGAGAATCCACACCTCATCAAGCGAGCCAGCGTGTGGAGCAGGAAAAAGAGATAGTTGGATAGCGCCAGCACACAAATTTTGAATTTCACCTTGATAGTTGTTGCGCCAAGCATTAATGAGTTGATGTAATGAAGCGCACTTGTATTGTATTATAGATAGGAAGGCATTTATTAGTTTTAATGTTGTTAGATAGGAATTTATTGAAGAATTGATAGTCCCATATTTAGAGAGGGTAAACAAAATATAGGCACCCTCCTTTGTATTATTGAATTCAATTCATTATCATACAGGAGAAAGAAGCAGAGCAGAGTAGAGAAGTGTATGAAAATCCCCATGTATAGATATTGAATTAATAGGAAAGCTTTGATTCAATTCCATGGATGTGATTATTCTCTGTGTGTTGTTGATATTATGTTGTTGCATATTTGCTTCTTGTTATTCTTTTGTTTTATATGTTGTGTATGTGCTCTCATGGTAGATTCAAAATATGTGAGAGAGAGAGACGAGAATGAGTTTCAATTCTCTCTCTGTCTGAGCCAGGAGATTCCTGCATAGAGTGCAGTCGAATTCATCTGCATAAAGTGTGTTGATGAGTTTCAACAGTTAAGCTCTCATTCTCGCTTACCCAGAAGTTGAATTGGGTTGGTAAAGTCGTGCAGAGAAGTGTCGACTGAACTTGTAAGTCTTAGTGGCGGTTCTGAGCTAAGTAAATGGAAGATCTCTGTTGTAGGTGAGTGCACGAGATTTGAAGATTTCAACACTTAGAGAGTTGTTGAAAATTCGAGAACAGGAAGCGGGCGTAAAAGTCTCTAAAGGAGTCAGAGTCGCAAAGCTCAGGAGGGATATTTCCTTACCATTGTTGTGGGAACAAAATCAGTGCGAAGGTTCGAACAGGAAGAGTTTTGGAGCGAGGAGATCTCCAATGCAAAAGGATTAAAGGCCAAGGATGGTAGAGGAGAGTCACGAAACCCTGCTGACCGTTAGATCATGGAGAAGCTGCGTGGGAGTTAACCTGTAGGCACAGGGAAGAGTCGATCCATTGCACATCGGCATTCAGCGTTTGGCGAGGTGAGTTCATGCCCTGTGAAATCGCGAGTTGCTAATTGCTGATTCTATTGGAGACATCGATCAGAGTAGGGACGCGTGGCATTGGATCCCAGGAGGATCGGGATTCGGCGTTCGGGGTTTCCAACAGCAAAGAAAACTTACATCGTGGATTCATGATCCGTGAAATCCCGACGACGATGTGGCAGTGTGGGACCACGAGGTTTAGTGGAGTCCAGGGGGCATTGAATCGGGAGATCGGCACCTCGGGACTCGGAGTTGGGAGAGCTAAGTTGTTGACATCGCGAGAGGCGATATTCCAATAGGGAAATCCCCGACGAGTGGAAATCCCCGTCGATATCGTGAGCGTTGAACTCGCGAACACGTGAGTCCTGATTTCCCAATTTGCAAAGGGGAGATCGTCGAAGAAGATATCTATGGGTATGAACTTCCGACGAGGGAGTTGGAAGATTCTTGGACTCTTCGGGCCTGAGAACAAAGGAGGTCCTGGTGGGAGCGACTACCGCCGAGGGAAAGCTGCGCCAAAGTGGTATCAGAGCGGGAGTGTCTTTTCTTTCTGTAGCAGAGACAGAGAAGATATAATGCCACCCAGAAGAGAGAGGCAGTCACCTAATCGTGAAGACAGGGATGCCCGAAGAAGAGGGAGGCCGGCAAGGAATCTAGAGATGGAACGACAGATACGAGATCTCAGGGTGAGACTCGAAGAGATGGAAACCACCCAGAGGTGCGTAGTTGGCGCTGGAGAGTTCAGTGATTCCGAGGTGGAAGAGGAAGCTAGACACGATGCAGAAGAGGTCTCCAAAGAATACGCATCAACAGAGCGGTTGATCAGAGCTATCTCCAGGATGAGCTCAAAGACAAAAATGGACATTCCCGTCTATGAGGGGAGTCTAAATGCAGAGGATTTGCTAGATTATATCTGAGCACTCGACACCTACTTCGATTACGAGGATATCGAAGAGGACAAGAAGGTAAGGCATGTTGTTACCAAGTTGAAAGGAAGTGCAGCCTTATGGTGGGATGAGTTGCAGGCGGATAGGCGCTGCAAAGGTAAACAAAAGATCAAGAACTGGGACAGGATGATTGCTAAGATGAAGGTGAAGTTCATCCCCAGAGACTATCAGATCAATCTATTCAGGCGGATATAGAACCTGAGATAGAATTTGATGACGGTGAAGGAGTACACTGAAGAATTCTACAGGCTCAACATTCGAGCTGGTCATCGGGAGAGTGATGACAAAAAGGTGGTGAGGTACCTGAATGGGTTGAGATATGACATTCAGGACGAATTGAGCATGCTGACCATCCAAACAGTTGAGGATGCATACCAGATGGCTCTAAAAGCCAAGGAGAAGCTGAGCTGCAAGCAAGGTCAGCGAGGGCGAGGCAGGATTCAGCCCAGAGGCAAGGCAATTTCCCAGGAAAGGACACAGAAGCCCAAGGAGGAATGGCAGAAGCCTCAGGGTAAGGATGAGAGAGGTGGAACCTCACAGCAGAGGCAGCCACAAACTGAACAGAGGAAACAATATGCTGAGCCGAAGAGGCAACATACAGAGCAGGGTGGCGGATATACTGACGCCAACGCTTTTCCTCGTACCCGAGGTAGAGGAAGAGGCAGAGGAGGAGTTATCACATGTTTTACATGTGGAAAGGATGTACATAAGGCTGTTGAATTTCCAGACAGGAAAGTGGATAGAAGCGAAGCTCACATCACTGAGGCACAGAGGGGAGATGCTGAGACAGAAGATGCAGACAGCGAAAGGTCGCTTGGGATGCATAAGATTCTTTTGACACCTGAGAAAGAGGTGGAAAGATCAGTGCAGAGGAGAAGACTGTTTAGGACCGCTTGCACAGCCAAGGACAGAAAATGTAAAGTCATAGTTGACAGTGGAAGCACCGATAATCTTGTTTCGACCAAGATGGTGGAGAAATTGGAGCTAGAGACGACTAAGCACCCGAGTCCGTATAAATTCTCGTGGTTACAAAAAGGACACCGGGTAAGTGTCACTAAACATTGCTTAGTTAAATTTAAAATTGGGAATTACCATGATGAGATTCTGTGTGATGTCATTCCCATGGACGTATGTCACATATTGCTAGGTAGACTATGGCAGTATGATAGGAATGTTGTTCATGACGGGAGGATGAACACATATACCTTGGAGAAGGATGGGAGAACCCATAGATTGCTTCCAATAAAATATAAAGAAGTGAAGCCGGAATTAGCCAACACAATACTTCTCATGAGTGGGAAGGAGCTCCTCACAGAGATGGAGAAGAATGAATATCCACAATTCCTTGTTGTCAGGAAGCCGAGAATTGTCCTGACAAGCACAAGAGTGGACGACTTACCAGAAGAGATTCAGGAACTACTGGGAGAGTTCGCTGATATCATCGTGGACGAACTACCTCGTTCGTTGCCACCCATGAGGAGTGTGAGTCACCACATTGATCTCATACCCGGAGCAAGTTTGCCAAACAAATCAGCGTACAGGTTGACACCTCAGGAGAACGAGGAGGTCAAAAGGCAGGTACAGGATCTGCTGGACAAAGGACTGGTCAAAGAGAGTCTTAGTCCATGTGTTGTTCCAACAGTACTAAGTCCGAAGAAGGATGGAGGCTGGAGGATGTGTACAGACTCCAGGGCGATTAATAAAATCACCATCAGATACATATTTCCACTGCCGAGAATGGATGACTTGATGGATTGCCTGAGTGGGGAAAATTATTTTTCAAAGATTGATCTCAAGAGAAGATATCATCAGATCCGGATGAGAGAAGGAGATGAATGGAAGAAAACATTCAAAACAAACGAGGGTTTGTACGAATGGTTGGTCATGCCGTTTGGATTGACAAATGCGCCAAGCACAATTATGAGACTAATGAATGAAGTCCTGAGGGAATTCATTGGAAATTTTTTGGTCGTGTATCTGGACGACATATTGATTTTCAGCAAGACCAAGGCTGAGCAGTTGAGGCATTTATCCATTGTGATGAAAAGGATACAACATGAGAAGTTGCTGATCAATTTGAAGAAATGTTCCTTCATGCAGAAAGAACTCATTTATTTGTGTTTTGTGATTTCAGTAAATGAATTGAAGATGGATCCTGAGAAGGTAGAAGTGATCAAGAATTGGCCATCGCCGAGGAATGTTTTTGAGGTAAGAAGTTTTCACGGTTTAGCTAGTTTCTACAGGAAATTTATACGGAATTTTAGTGGAATTAGCGCAGCGATGATGGACACAGTGAAAAAGCGGCATAAAGTTTTTCATTGGACAGCTGAGGCTGAAAGGAGCTTCAATCTGTTGAAGTGGAAGATAACAGAGAAACCAATTATGGTGTTGCTTGACTTTCAGAAAACATTTTAGGTGAAATGTGATGCCAGTGGGTATGCTGTTGGAGGGGTCTTAAGTCAGGATGACAGACTTGTTGCATACTACAGCAAAAATCTAGATGATGCAAAGTTGAAGTACTCCACATATGATAAAGAATTCTATGCCATCATACAGGCACTGAAAAAGTGGAGGCATTACTTGATACCCAAAGAATTCGTTTTGTACAACGATAATCACACATTGCAATTCGTGAGTCAACAGGAGAAGTTGAACCAGAAGCATGCAAAATGGGTAGAATACATGCAGAATTTCACGTTTGTGATTAAACACATTTCAGGGACTGCTAACAAAGTAGCCGACGCTTTGAGCAGGAAATGTTTGTTGCTGCAGGAGTTTAGAGTCAAAACCTTGGGTTTTGAAAATTTAAAAGATATGTATGCAGGTGATGCAGACTTTGCAGAAGCATACGAAGCAGCTGAGAATCCAGTTTTCAGGGATCAGAGTCTGTGGCTGGAATATATGATCCAGGAAGGATTGTTGTTCAAGGGAAATCAACTGTGCATTCCAGATTTCTCCATGAGGGAGAATTTGGTAAAGGAAAAACACAATGGTGGATTAGCAGGTCATTTTGGGCATGACAAAACATTCGCCAAGCTGAGCGAATCATATCATTGGCCAGGCATGCGAGCATATGTAAAGAGGTTTGTTGACATATGTAGGATATGTCAGCATGCGAAGGGCCGAAAACAGAACACAGGGTTCTATCAGCTATTGCCCATGCCTGAAAGGCCATGGGAAGCCATTAGCATGGATTTTTTTCTGGGTTTGTCGAGAACGAAGAGAGGAGTTGATTCCATATTTTTGGTAGTGGATAGGTTCTCGAAGATGGAACATTTCATACCGTGTCATAAGACCAGCGATGCGACCCACATCGCAAATTTATTTTTCAAAGAGATTGTCAGATTGCATGGATTGCCGAGAAGCATAGTCTCGGATCGGGATACAAAATTCATAGGTCATTTTTGGAGGACGCTATGGAAGAAGTTGGGGACTGACTTGGCATTCAGTTATGCTTACCATCTGCAGACATATGGGCAGACTGAGGTGGTCAATAGGAGCTTAGGGGATCTATTGAGAAGCTTGGTGACGGAGCACCACAGCATTTGGGACCAGATTTTTCCACAGGCAGAATTCGCGTACAATGATTCGGTGAATCAGAGTATAGGAAGAAGCCCATTCTAGATTTTGTATGGAACACAGTCGAGGGGAGTTTTTGTGCTTAGGGAGTCAGGACAGGCTGAAACTAGCAACGCTCATGCTGAAGAATTCACTGAAGCGATGGAGGAACTTCACACGCAGGTGAAGCAGCGACTGCAGAAGTCAAATCAAGAGTATAAGCGCAGAGATGACCAGCAAAAGAGACAACTTCAGTTCAAATTTGGTGACATGGTTCTGGCACACTTGAGGAAGGAAAGGTTCCCAAGGAGAACATACAACAAGCTCAAAATGAAGAAGATTGGGCCATGCAAAGTCCTGAAGAAATTCGGGGAAAATGCATACGAGCTTGAGTTGCCAGAGGGCATTGGGATATCTCTGATTTTCAATATTTTGGATTTATACCCCTACAGGGCGGAGGAAGCAGGGGCTGGAAGTGATGAGGAACCAGTGATCCAGTGGTAGAAACAATTGCCAGTTGCACAGAAGCCTCAGATGGAGTGCATACTGGATAAAAGAGTAAGAAAGAAGACCAGGAGGAAGCAATATTTTGAATACCTGGTGAAATGGAAGAATCACCCAGTGGAGGATGCCAGATGGGAAACAGAGGAAGTGATACTGAAACATGGTCACACCGTGTAGGAGCTCATGGACAGGATCCCATGAAATCTTTTGAGCTGAGGAGTATGATGCAGGAGCATCCACACCTCATCAAGCGAGCCAGCACGTGGAGCAGGAAAAAGAGACAGTTGGATAGTGCCAGCACACAAATTTTGAATTTCACCTTGATAGTTGTTGCGCCAAGCATTAATGAGTTGATGTAATGAAGCGCACTTGTATTGTATTATAGATAGGAAGGCATTTATTAGTTTTAATGCTGTTAGATAGGAATTTATTGTATAATTGATAGTCCCAGATTTCAAGAGGGTAAACGGAATATAGGCACCCTCCTTTGTATTATTGAATTCAATTCATTATCATACAGGAGCAAGAAGCAGAGCAGAGCAGAGAAGTGTATGAAAATCCCCATGTACAGATATTGAATTAATAGGAAAGCTTTGATTCAATTCCATGGATGTGATTATTCTCTGTGTGTTGTTGATATTATGCTGTTGCATATTTGCTTCTTGTTATGCTTTTGTTTTATATGTTGTGTATGTGATCTCATGGTAGATTCAAAATCTTTGAGAGAGAGACGAGAATGAGTTTCAATTGTTTCTCTGTCTGAGCCAGGAGATTCCTACATAGAGTGTAGTCGAATTCATCAGCGTAGAGTGCATTGATGAGGCTCAACAGTTAAGCTCTCATTCTCACTTACCCAGAAGTTGAATTGGGTTGGTAAATTTGTGCAGACAAGTGTCGACTGAACTCTTAGTGGCGGTTCTGAGCTAAGGGAGTGGAAGATCTCTATTGCAGGTGAGTGCATGGGATTTGAAGATTTCAACACTTAGAGAGTTGTTGAAAAGTCGAGCACAGGAAGCAGGCATAAAAGTCTCTGAAGGAGTCGGAGTCGCAAAGCTTTGGAGGGATTGTTCCTTACCATTGTTGTGGGAACAAAATCAGTGTGAAGGTTCGAACAGGAAGAGTTTTGGAGCGAGGATATCTCCAATGCAAAAGGATTAATGACCAGGGATCGTAGAGGGGAGTCACGAAACCCTGCTGACCGTTAGATCGTGGAGAATTTGCGCGGGAGTTAACCCGTAGGCACAGGGAAGAGTCGAGCCATTCCACATCGACATTCGGTGTTTGGCGAGGTGAGTTCATGCCCTGTGAAATCACGAGTTGCTAATTGTCGATTCTATTGGAGCCGTCGATCAGAGCAGGGACACGTGGCATTGGATCCCGGGAGGATCGGGATTCGACGTTCGGGGTTTCCAACAGCAAAGAAAACTTACATTGTGGATTCACGATCCGTGAAATCCCGACGACGACATGGTAGTGTGGGACCACGAGGTTTAGTGGAGTCTAGGGGGCATTGAATCGGGAGATTGGCACCACGAGACTCGGAGTTGGGAGAGCTAAGTTGTTGACATCATGAGAGGCGATATTCCGATAGGGAAATCCCCGATGAGTGAAAAGCGTTGACCGTTGACCATCGGTGCTCGGGCTTCGGGGAATTGAAGGGAAATATCGTGAGCGTTGAATTCGCGAACAAGCGAGTCCTGATTTCCCGATTTGCGAAGGGGAGATCGTCGAAGAAGATATCTGTGGGTACGAACTTCCGACGAGGGAGTTGGAAGAGTCTTGGACTCTTCGGGCCTGAGAACAAAGGAGTTCCTGGTGGGAGCGACTACCACTGAGGGAAAGTTGCGCCAATCGAACTCTTATGTGGTTTAACCCACAAGAAAACTCGGCCACCGACCTCGTAACTACGGTCGACTCGGTGCGCATCGACATAACTCTTCTGTCAATCTTGCACTTCTTTAATCCTTTGTCTTATGGTTTGCATTTTCTCTTCCATTTCTTGGATCGCTTATGGCCCCACTAGGACCCTATCCTCAAGCCGATCCCAACTCAAGGGCATTCGACACGGTCGCCCATAAAGAAACTCAAAAGGCACCATCTTAATGGTTCTCTGGTAACTGTTGTTGTAAGCGAACTCTACTAGAGGCAAGAATTCCTCCCAACACTTTTGTTGGTCCATCACGTACATGCGCAACATGTCTTCCAAGGTTTGGTTCGTTTGTTCGATCTACCCATCAATCTCTAGGTGATACGCAGTACTAAAATTAAGTTGGGTTCCCAATGCCTCTTGGAAACTTGTCCAAAATCATCCGATAAACACCGATCCTCGATCAGATATAATCTTCTTAGGCACATCGTGCAGCCTCACAATCTCACTGATGAAAACTCTCGCTATGTCAGGTGCCTGATACGTCGTATGCACAGGAATAAAGTGAGCACTCTTCGTCAGAGTGTCTACTACTACAAAAATCGAGTCGTGTCTCCTTGTCATCAGTGGAAATCCAACAATAAAATCCATCGAAATAACTTCCCATTTCGATTCCGGAATGGCATGTGGTTGAAGTAATCTTGTCGGGTGTCTATGTTCATCCTTTACCTGTTGACACTCTAGACATCTAGCCACAAAGTTGACTATGTCTGCCTTCATTCCCTTCCAGAAGAATAAGGTTTTAAGGCTTTCCCTCATCTTCGTAACTCCTAGGTGAGCCATGTAAACTTCTCTATGAGCCTCGCTCAGGATTAGCATCCTCAACTCGTCATTAGGAGGCATGTAAATCCGACCTCTAAACCTCAATAACCCATCACTTTCAAAAGAAAATCCCTCATATCATGGTACCATCATTGTGTTTTATTCGATAAAATCCTCGACTTCCTTGTACCAATCATCATCACTCTGTAAAGTGAGAATATTCTCACGTAGATTCATTTGAAGAGGCAACACCGAAAAGATGTGTGGCCTTCGACTCAAAGCATCCGCCACTCGATTCATTGTTCCCTTTATGTAAGTAATCTTGAAGTCGTACTCGCTAAGCAATTCCGACCAACGTCGTTGTCGCGCGTTCAGGTCGCTTTGCATGAAAATGTGTTGCAGCCCACAATGATCAGTCTTTAATTCAAATTTTCGACCAACAAGGTAGTGTCTCCAAACCTTCAAGGCATAAACGATGGATAACAACTCCAAATCGTGCGTCGCGTAGTTCTCCTCATGCCTTCTCAGCTTCCTCGAAATGTAAGCACTCACTCGTCTGTATTGCATCAAGACTCCTCCTAATCCTTCCTTGGATGCGTCAATGAATACCAAGAAGTCCGCGTCCATGTCAGGGACCTTTAGTATCGACGCAGTTTTCAACAACTCTTTAAGCCTCCAAAATGCTTCCGGGCATTTCTCTGTCCAAACAAACTTCTTGTTTTTATTCTGCAATTCCGTGATCGGATTTTCTATCTTCAAAAAACCCTCGACAAACCGTCGATAGTATCCTGCTAATCCCATAAAACTATGCACTTCTGTGACATTCATCAGCGTAGGCCATTCCATAATAGCCTCAACCTTGGCTGGATCCACGGTGATACCTTCACCGGAGATGACATGCCCTAAGTAGTGAATATTCGATTGATGAAAAGAGCATTTGGACAACTTCCCATACAATTTGTGTTCTCATAAACATTGTAGTACCAAGCGCAAGTGCTCGTCATGCTTCTCCATCGTCTGAGAGTAGATCAAGATATCATTAATGAATACTTAGACGAACTTGTCCAAGTACTCATGGAACACCCCGTTCATCAAGCTCATGAATACCCCTGGGGCGTTTGTCAGTCCAAAAGGCAAAACAATAAACTCGTAATGTCCAAATCTCATCTTAAAGGCATTCTTAGGGATGCCATCCTCCTTGATCTGTAACGGGTGATACCCGGATCGCAAATTGATCTTGGAGAACACCGTCGCACCCTTCATTTGATCGAACAGATCATCAATTCTAGGTAATGGATACTGATTCTTGATCGTCGCCTTGTTCAGTTGACAGTATTCAATGCAAAGCCTCCATGATCTGTCCTTCTTTCGTATGAAAATAACTGGTGCACCCCACGGTGACACACTAGCACGTATTAGTCCCAGATCCAACAGCTCCTTCAGTTGCATTTTCAACTCTTGCAACTCCGGGGTCGACATCCGATAAGGCGTTCTTTCTATCAGTTCGGTTCCCATTTTCAGGTCTATGGTAAACTCCAGTTCCCTTTCCGACGGCATCCCAGGCAACTTCTCTGGAAATACGTCTGAAAACTCCTTCACCACCGGAAGGTGTTCTAGACCTTCCGCTACTCCCTTCTCGTTTAGCGTGAGGATCGCATAAAGTTTGCACCCCTTGCGCATACTCTTTCGTAACTGTAAGAAAGAGACAAACCGGAGGGAAACACCCTGGTTCCATCCTACAATCACACGTCTCTGTCCTTCATCATCAACCAAGCTCAACCATTTCGTCTTATAGTTGAGTATCACCTCATGCGTTTCCAACCAATCCATACCTATCATGACGTCATAAAATCCTAAGATCGTGATGTACAATTTGACCCTCGTGAAAACTCTCTCAGGTTAAGGGAACATCCCATAACCTTTCCTCCCACCTTCTTTTTGGCTCCTGAAGCCATCTCTACGAAGCTAAACTCATCATGTTCAACTGCATTTACCTTAAACCTTTTTAGCGCTGCACCAGAAATGAAACTATCAGTAGCACCTGGGTCTATCAAAATACTAAGGGTCTGGTCAGCGACAATACCTGTCGTCTTGAGCACAGTCGATTGGTGCTCTTCCTGGCGGTTATTCACCGTTGCATGTATCCGATGGGCCTTGCTCATATCTCCCACGGAAGCGGGTCCGGTTGATCTGAACACTCTGGCCCTCTCCACAGGATAGTCACGCTGGTAGTGTCGTTCCCCACATGTCCAACACCCCTTCTTCGGCCTAGTAGTCCTGGTACCTGAAGTAGAATATGACTGCCCACCAGCCTGAAACCCTGGTCTGTTCTGTTAAACAGGCCTAAACTGTTGCTACTATGGGCGACGTTGTTGTTGGTGTTGTGGTCCTCGATAAGGTGTCCATTGCTGAGGCGGTGGTCGTCACGGTGTAGCAAAAGTGTATCCCCTCTGGAAGCCATAATGTCCTGGCGTATGTCTCGCTGGTGTCTGATGTTGCGGCGCACCAGATGAACTATGCCCTACGGGTCTCGCTGGAGTCCTGGTCTGACCCCTACTGGTAAGCTCCTCCTCTGCTATGAGGGCTTTTTGGACAGCGTCATGCAAGGTTTGAGGCATCAAGATCCTAACCTTTGCACGTAGACTGCCGCTAAGGCCAAACACGAACCTGTTGACTTTGAGCTTCTCAGTGTTAAGGTGTGGAGCATACCGGAGTAGCTTCATAAAACGTGCCTCATACTCGGGCACTGTATGACCTCCCTATTGTAACACATTTAACTCATTGAGCTGACGCTCAATGAATTCCTCTGAAAGGTACCTCTCTCGGAACCATTCCTCAAATAGTTCCCACGACACGTCTTCAACGGCCATGTTCAGCTACAGCAGGAGCGTCTTCCACCATAGAAGAGCGCTCCTCTTCAGTTGAAAGATCGCCATGTGGACCTTCATGTTGGAGGTATAATCGCGAAGTGTGAAGCACATCGCCATATTCTCCAACCATGCCTCGGCGGCTGCGTCGTCCGGGGCACCAAAGAACTCGGGAAATTTTACCTTCTCAAGTTCACGGTGAATGCTACCTGTAACGGCCGGTGCGCACGGTGGAAACTCAGGGGGTGCCAACGCCCTAGACTTGTCTCTTTCCAATCGACTGACCAGAGCCTCGGACATGCTTTGAAAGGATCTCATCATCCCAATAACATCACCAACTGTTATCTTCTCCTGTCCGAGAACCTGCTCGCCTCCCTGGGGGTTAGACCCCTTAGGCATGGATGTTGTTGGAGGTGTCACGCCTCCTCCCCTAGCACCCCGTCATCTGCCCCCGCGGCGTCCTCTAACCATGATTACCTGCATGCACACAATCAACTCGATCAACAATAGTATAATCAATTTAATCCTGTCAACGAAATCCGTAGCAAATCCCAAGTCGCGGGTTGAACCGGCTCTGATACCATATGTAATGACATCCTCGTTACGACAAAAACGCTGATAACAGGTGAAAAAAAAAATTGTTTTAAAAGTGTGTGCGAGCATGTAGGAGTAACAGACACACTTGACTGTACGTCGCCACGCGACAACCAACAAGACGCAACCATGAAGATTACCACAAGAAGACAAGGGTGCACATCAAGTAGCTGCGAGCAATGAACGACCCACGACATAAGGCACACACAAGTACTGCAACAATAACGACCAAGGGAAATAGGGCGCACACAAGTACTGCAACAATAACGATCAAGGACAATAGGGCACACATGCAAACATTCAACGACATACTGGGTTACGCACAGTACGAACACAGAGGGAAGAATCCATAGTAGTAGGTCTTACTATTTCTGCATCGAAAATCAGGGCGTTTAATCTTAGTTCTCTGCTCCGGAGAGAGAGAAGGTCAGATAGGCTCCTGGCCGACTGCTCAGGCAGGAACTAGTAATCCCATTAGGTGTGTTGTAAGAGTGGAAACCCTGCCTTTAAAGGGCCCGAGACTCTTGATACGGCACTGGATTCTTTACATAGAAAAATCACACATAGACCTATATACTAAGGCTACATGGAGGTGTCTATATCCCACCCGACACAACAGTCCAATCAACCAATTATTACAACCCAGCGCATCATAGACAAAAGATAAACCGCGTCTACTACGGAAGGCACAAGACAGGGACTCAGACCGCAACAACTGTTATTATGACCAGGCACTAATTATGACTCAAGGGACAATAGTTACTGACAACACCAAGAAAATCACACATCCTAGCACAACCGTAATTAAATGAGCAACCAATCGTTCATGACGGGGCATTTATCTGAGACTCAATGACATTAGTTATAGACCCAAGACTCCATTTAACTTCTAAGCTTGATGAGTTACCATCCCAACCTTAATTAAGGTACATTTAATTAATTTCAATCCCCCTCTTTCTGATTCATAACAAATGATTGTTCTCAGTTTCCAGAACCTTACATTTAAGTGTCGTCACTAACAACGAGACTTCAATAACCTTGCAATAAATTAACATTGGCATCATCTTATTTTACAATAACTCGCAATTAAATGACAACAATTTACTGATCAAGTCGTCAACACCAACCTTAGATTCGCATTTGTAATGCAATAAAGTACTACCTTTACACATTACCCACAATGTATTTTAATGAAATTTCTCCATGCATTTTACAACAACACTAAATTACAACCAGTATCATTACCTATCATTATAATAACCTTGCAACTTAAAATAACAACAACCTTTATAAATTAAAGGCATATTATCAAATAATTTTCAATCTTAAAATAACAACATCCTTACATTTATATGTTATCAAAAGGTACTACACTAATCTTAGCATAACATAACCACATCCTCACCCTTATATTCTAAAATACATTTATAATGAAAATTAGCATGGAAATAAAGTGGCATGGAAATAAAGTGGCATGGAATTTAAATGAAAAGACATTTACAATCTACTATTATTATTTACCGTTGAATTAGCATGGAAATTAAATGAAAATAAAGTACCATGTTTAATAATTGCCTAAATTCTAGTTGGGCCATTAATTTTTAACCCAACCTCAGTTGTAGGCCATTTACTTTCATTGAACCAATGCTAACTAAAGTGACTGGTTATATTTGGAATTATAAGGCGTTACGATTTATATTCATTCATGCTATAGCAAGACATACATTTTTCTTCTTCCTTCGTTGAACTAAATTGGGCAACAAAATTTAATGACCAAGGACGAAATGATAAAAAAATAACAACCTACAATAAAAAGGAAAATAACAACCTGGAGGGTAATGCTTATGATAATTCTTGTAAGTGGAAGAATTCGATTATTAACCAACAATTGACGAAATGTTAATAACACAACCAATTAACAATAATAATGATAATAACAACCTGGAAGTAATGGTTACGATATTTCTTTCTGCTGTCAGAATTCGAATAATAAACCAGCAATGACGAAATGTTAATGAAATAACAATTTAAAATTCATAATGATAATATCCTCCTAGAAAGTAGCGATTACGATATTTCTTTTTAAGATGTGCAAATTCGATTATTGAACTAGCAATGTAGAAATGTGAATAAGGTAACGATTTAACAATAATAATGATAATAACAACTTGGGAAGTATGATTACCATATTTCTTGTAATTATACAAAATTTTACACAGAAGGTCGATAATAAATTCTGTATCCACACCGACATCACATTGTTCTCTGTTGCAATAGCAGTCCCACAACAAAATTTTCATTCATTTCATATTAAATAAATTGCAATAGCAAGTCAATACCTTATGCTCCTAGATCTACGCTAACAGTTAAATACCCTAGGTTGCAGTAGCAGTTCCCCAAACGAATCATCAATACATTTTCTATTATAAAAAAAAAATGCAACAGAAAGGACACGTGCCATCCGGCCTCTATTACTGACCTTCCATTTATTTTTATTATAAGTAAAATGCTACAAACTACACTACGGTGGCTTTCATCAGCTAACAAAAATCTACATCATTACAGTTGCAATCAATAAAATTAACTCTAGATAATTACCCTAACCCAATTCAACGAAAAATAAAAATAAATCACCTTTATTAAAACAATAACACCGCAGAGATACGAAGGCTCATTAAACAACCTACAGTTTTCCTTTATTGAAATTAGGAATGTAGCAGTGATGCGCTGGAACAATGCATGCCGACTGTGCAGCCCAAAATTCATTAAGTTAGGGACAGCCCAACCGGATTCCAAGGCATCAAAAACTGCCAGAGTAAGGGCGTCGACCACCAGACTACACAGTCTGTCGACGGGGAGTGGGCCAGTAGTGCAAAGATTACACACCAACGAAGGGTCAAGGTATCTAAACGCAGTCTCTGAGGGGGACGGGACATCCTTACAGGTAGTCTATAACAGAATTCTAAGAATCACTGCTCAGGAGGGGAAGATCACTGAGAATAGTCCGATACTAAAGGCGTTGTGACGGATTAGGTAAATGGGCGAGAGGATCAAAGGATCACACTGGAAGGGCAACTTCAAGGAAATCGAAAGGGATGCACAATTTTTTTTTCTTTTTTTTTTAACAAAGGGTTCTAGACCGTTCCCCAAGAACAGACTCTAACTAACCACACATAAGTATATTCTTCTGTCGTTAAATTTACGGAGGGAAGGATGCTAACAGAGGCCCTCGGGTGGTCACCAATTTTTCTTTGGGATAGCTTTAAATGTCACAGGAAAAGGCCCGTAAGCTCTAACAATGCGCACTACAGTCCATAATCTCAACAGGAAATGCAATACAATCATATATCTCTAACAGAGAACACATCAAGGCGTATAAACTCTAACCAGAAAAAAAAATGCATTACAGTCCATCAGGAAAAACGCCAGCACAGTTTAGATCGCCAAAGGCCCACGATAGATTTATTCGCCGACCAACATTCAACAATACTCAACGTTCAAACAAATCTCAGTAGGTTTTAAATGCCCACCTAAAATCAAACACCCACGGCAAAGGAAAAATGCCCATGGAATAGTAAAAACGAAATAACATAAACCCCAAACAAAATTTACCAGAAACCCTAAAACTGCACTAAATATAAAACCGCAAATCTTCAGAGAATACCCCATTTTTCTTGCAAAGTTTAAAGGATGAGGAAATGACATTTTACTACAATACAATCATAATCTCGGCAGTAAATAGCTAAGCATTCTACTCTACTAAGTATATGAGCATATTGTTGCCTTGTTGCTTGTCGCAATGACTCCTGCGCTCCGTGCCACTCCTGCTCGCCGACCGTAGAGACTACACCGGTACCTCCCATCCAAACGCTAGGGGTACTCTTCTTCTCCCTTAGCCCCCTGAGCTGCAAAGGGGCCACACACAGTCCAGACAGTAACCTAGCTTCCCAGCTCGCCTTCAAGGCTGAGCTACCACTCAATCAGCTGAGAAAATCCCCAACTCCTCACAAGCAATCAGTCCAGTTGCAATTTTGGCAGCATAACAATACCTCATAGCAGATTCCCCCTTTTCTCCCTTCCTCCCTTCTTTTTATGCCCCTCAAACCCTAAATCATAATAAATTTTAGTTTTTTTTTTAATGAAACCCTAAAAATTTCTCTCTTTTACAAGTGTCACT
>JZKD02S1592237.1:106201-117393 GCA_000966675.3 Picea glauca
CCATAACTTCAACAACTCATCGATAAGAGGCTCAATATATACGTTCATATCTTTAACCTGGTACCTACCTAACTGGTTCAACATACTGCATGATTAATTATACTTATCTAGATGTAGTTATATATAAAAGAAATAATTATCATGCACAAAACAAAGAAATGAAATATTTTGTCATACTTTAAATCAAATAAAAGATAATTAAATACCTAGAACAATCATTGCCAACATTGTGTGCTCTCTCTTGATCGACATCCAAGGAGGAAGGTTATTGTTTATAAAAAAAACATGTCACACTAAGTACGTAGAACGAAGCTCTCCAAATAGATTGACACCATCAGTTGCCAATGAAAATCTAACATTACGAGGTTCTTCTTTAAAAATTGGCCACTTTTCTTCTATGTACTTCAATGCAAAACCATTTGTAGGCATTCAAAGAACATCATCTCGACATCTGTTCTTTGCATGGAAATCCATAAACCGTGTTATACTTTGGCACCTGAACAACCGCTGGAAAAGTGGAATTATCGGAATATAACGAAGAACTTTGCGAGGCACCTTCTTTGATTCCTTATCAGTTCAATATCTACTTATTTGACATTGTGGGCATTCATTTTTTTATTCATATTGTCCATAATATATGATATGATCATTAGGACATGCATCAATAAACTGATATTGCATTCCAATTTCTTTCATAATCTTGGATATTTCGCGATATGTGCGTGGAAAAATATTTGACGGCGGTAATAGAACTTCACCTAACAATCTACAAAATTCTAGACAATAAGTCAATGTAAACAATATTATTCATCAATATCGCATCCAATATACTAATTTACAAATTAGAAAACAATGGAAATATAGGAAAAAATTGAACCTTTTAAGTATTTGTGAACATGCAGGCATAAATAAAACAAATTAAATACTTTAGTATCTGTGTGAGGCATGTGTTTGATAAACCATTCAAAACCTTCAGGTTCACCAACAACAATATAGCAGATAAAAGATTTTTTGTTGAGCCTTCATAAAGAGGTCGACGTGACTTCTCAAGTAGAGGATCAACATCATGTCTATAATCCTGGTTGACCTCATCCATTGGAGAAAATGTGTCTTGGATCAATCTATGTACCTCATCTTCCTAATTTGAATCACTAATGTTATCTTCATCCATATCATCATTAATAACTTGATCAGTAGCTTCAATATTCTGATCTCGAAGTTCATCACCCTGTAAAGGAGTATTTTTGCTAGTACTTGGCAAATAACTCTCTGGAGGTCGACATTTTGGGGGCATCGTCTATATATTTAAAAACAATGTAGAAAAGTTAGTGTGTATAGAAAATATAAAAATCCTGATAAGAAATATTACTAAAATTCATGACATGTTGATTATTACAGAGAATACATTAAATATTGAATCCTCTTAGCAAGGTATGATATTCATAACCCCCTTCGGCGTGCCCCTTCTCCCTACAATGTCTTCCAGTTGTTGTTATTAAAAGTCTTTTTCTTTGCAAGCCTCTGCAATCATAGCAAGGGAAATAACATTTTCCATCACCCCTCGCCTCTAATGTCGCTCTTAACCAAGCAAGCTTCTTGTCATTTTCGTTCATAGTGACAAATCATTGTCCTCACAAGTAATTGTCTTATCTACACCATACCAAAAAGTAAGTTGTCAAATTTGTATATTTTATCTACTCCATTCGATTATGATATGTTTATTTACAGTGACCTACAATCCTCATAATTATTTCTTCTAAGACCTTTTGACCTATTTTTTTTATTATTATCGAGTAACTATTAAGATCAATATGCTTTAATTTGTATTGTAAACCAGTAGTGTGTACTGAATCAACATGGAAAATAATTACACACCATTTAACGAAAGTGGTCAAAATTTCTCAAACTTGAATCACTCGACACCATAGTACACTATCCTCTAAGTTGTTTTGTAGACAAAATGCCAATCTTTGAAATTCACCACTAAAAAAAATTATGTCGACCACTTGTCATCCACAATTGGGTTGGGTTGTTTTAAATTATGACATCTTGATTGCATCTACACACAATGGTCACAATTTTATGCCACTTACATTGGTCACAGTTTTATTTTCTAAGACACTTTGGCGTGTTCTCATTTTTCATTGTCTGACTAGTAGATTTCATCATGTTATCGTAGATTTTGTCATGATTTTTTTATATTTTAGATATTCCTTATCAATAGTGTATAAACAAGTTACATCAACTACAAACTAAAGTTAATCACTACACCTATAATTGTGTGTGATTATAAAAAATTGAGAGAAACAACATCACATATAAGAAAAAGGTATGTGGATTTTATTGAGAAAGTTGAAACAAATATACTTTATTTATATTGGAAGAGTATGGTATATAATCATAAGTTCATTTGTTAAAGGTGCTTAGTCATAAGCCAAGAAAGTTAAAGGTGGCTAACCATAAGCTAATATGGTTGAAGGTGGTTAGTTAAAAGTGATTGTTATGTGCCTAATCACGACATAGATAGCATCTTTATAATAAGGTCATATGTGTACAAATGTTTCCTTTATATAATAATGACATATATACCTAACATAAGTTTAGGTTTAGTGTTTATGTATCTTATTGTTATAAACATGAGTTTCCTCCCTATCTTATATATACCATAACTTATCATTTATCAATATAACAATCAACTTCAATATTTTATTCATGGAGATTTCTTCCTTCATTTAATTGAATTAGTAAGTGATATCCAACCATTATGTGTGAAAGTATCCCAACCATTATTGTCACTGTTATATTATTTTCAATTTATGCAAGTGTGATCCCATTTGTGTACTATGGATGTAACAAGTGGTATCAAAGATTCAATCAAGCTTTGTTGGTGTTTTTTTGTTAGTTCTTAAAAATAAAAGAGAGAAGAAAATGACAATTAATTACTATAATTTCACCGATCAAGGTTGAGTTTCAAGAGCACTTCCATATCTTTATAAATGAAAAGAGAGAGACATTCTAGCTACAATTGCAGGAAAAAGGGTATGTGGATTCCATAAACCTAGAATATTATGGAATCCACATACCCTTTTCCATAGAATATACTAACTAGATTCGAAAACCAAAAACATGAAATATGGTACTACACATATAATATATTATCAAGGAAAAAAAAGCTACATGAAATTTGGACATTTGAACAAAAATTTACAAGTTAAATGAGTACATCAATAAAAAAAGCATACTAACCTTGCAAGTTCAAAATCTGAGCTATGTAGATCGAGAATTGGATTTGTTCAACCAGTGTGCGACGGAAAAAATAAACAGCTCAAACAAAATCCACGAACAGTGTCGCAACTATAGCAATTGTGTTGCAAAGTCTCTTAAAGTCAGGTATATATAGATCAACTAGTCAACTAGTTGTTAACACCGACCAATGAGATAGGCAAAATTTTTGTGGAAATAGCGATGAACTTTCATGGAAATAGAGATGAACTTTTGTGGAAATAGCGACGAAAATCTTGACCAAGTTAAAAAACCTATTCGTCGCTATATCGACGAACATTCATGGCAATATCAACGAAAATCCTGCCCTATTTAAAAAAAATGAAAATAATGGAAACGTGGAAACATTTCATGGAATAATCCGCTCATATGTAGTAGTGAGTCAAATAACTACTATAACATATCTGTTCTAGTCGATGTGATAATGATATCTGTTGTTTGGTATGTAGTAGAAGATGATGGATGGTCAGGAGGAAGTGGAAGATCAGGAGGTGGTTGGTCGACTCTGTGAGGAGAATTAGGAGGTGGTTGGTCGACTCTCTGATGAGAAATACATAGTGGGGGAATAGATTATTCTTTCTAATATGGATGAGGTGAAGGAGGAGGAGAACATGGAGAAGGATCACAACCACCCTCATCAATCGATGGGGCACTAAACGAATGGATACTGGATAAAGAGTGTGTATCATCGACAACCCTCCTCGCTGCTAGTAGCATGGTAGCTTAGACAATATGATTCATAAGAGGCATCATATCGTGAAACATCTCCATCCAAATCTCCAAGAGAATATAATCTTCCCTGATGTCTCACATCAGCACAGGGTAGACTCCCACCTCAACCAAAAGTGCACAGAGTCGGTCGCCCAACTCCAACCTGAATCTAGTATCTGGCCTATGACGCATGTCGGGTATCTTCACCCGAGGACCCTGACCCTTCGCAACCTCAGGCATCTCCTCATCTGCATCTAGTGGGGGAGAAGGCACGTCCCCAAGAAATGTGTCAATATCTTCAAAATATCTAGTACACAACAATAATTAGATAGTTTCATTAAACAATTTAATAAAGTAAGTTAAATAACGTGTTATAATTAATTTTATTCTAATTAAGTAAGATAGTAAAATGAAACTATATTAATTTAAAAAAAACACTAATATTACCTCTAGCATCTGGTGTGAATAGCATGTTCAAACATCTGCATCAGTCCAACCCCGCATAAGGACATGACACCATCATGAACATGTGATCGGCCTCACTGTCTTGTATCCCCAGTGCATTAGTGGAAATCATGGTCAGAAACTCCAATTGTCCCCTCTTAGGAATCATCTCACCCCACTTGTGTATCCTCACTTGAGTCATCGATCTAGAAGGATGACAAGAAAAAGTATGCATTGTCTTTAAAAACCTCTCAAAAAATAAACAAAACAACTTTGAAGCAAAAGGGAAGTTCACCCTCCCATGTATCATAGCACGACATCTATTTAGAGATATACAAAATTGCTGCAAAAAAATGGTAGACCATCTAATACATCGTGGCCTCTATACCAAAGAATCAACATAATACAAAAGAAAACAACTAATGCACTTTCCATCACTAGTAAAGTGTGCAATGGTCATCACTAACAGTGAGAGGCACCTAACCTCCTCTGTATTGAAAGAAGCGAACTGTATTTGTCCATCAAACACCTAGAAATCAGCTGGAGAAATTACATCAACCCAAATATATCTCGAAGAGTACATGAGTTGACTCTCAGTTGCAATATCAACTAGGAAATCTAGGAACTGGGGAAAATCCTCCCCTCTCCTAGATAGCCCAACGATAAAATATATATCCTCCTTAGTGGGTTGGTACCACTGATTAGAACCGACACAAAAAACCTATTGATGGACATCCCATTGATGGATCCACTACACCAAGAACCCGGAGTTCCCCTTCAGGAATGTAGCCTCCTCATAGTACTTAAGGAGGCCTACATTCCTCAAGAGGACTCAGGTCGTTGCAGTAATAGGGAAAGGGTACAAATCTCTCTCCCTCTCCCTCACCTCTTTCTCACCTCTCAATCTCATACAAGATTGTACATGGAAACCCTCTGCTCCGGTTGTTGTTGTTGTTTCTCTCTCTACTAATGTCTCTGCATGATTAACATATAAAACACATCATCCTCATCCATAAAACATAAAAAAAAAATAGTAAATGAGAAATTTATTTATAAATACGGAAAAATAACGTTCTTCAAAAAATAAGTAAGTTTCATTATCGTCTACGGTGCACACATATAACATGACACACTATATAAAAAAATTTATATTATTTTATACGGTGTGTTGTATAACCTTACTGCACCGGTGTGTTAAGGTTAACTGACACATCACCTAAAATAATAAAAAATTAAAATCTTAAAGCACTGTAAAACCATTTTTTTTAAATTTGTTACTGTGGTGTGTATCCTTTCTCGACATGCATCGGTGTGTTACAGGAAAGGTGACACATCGCACCAATTAATTTTTAAAAAAATGATAATTATGGTACTTTGAAATTTAAGATCTAATTATTTATGGTGGTGCGTTGAGTAATCATTAACGCATCGATACATAAGTTTACCAATGCACCGCATAAAATAATATATCTAATTTATGCGGTGTGTTGTTTAACGTAACTCCCCTATGTGTTAACGTTATGTCAGCGCACCGTGAAAAACCATCTATATTATTTTAGGCAATGAGTTAGTAAAATGATGCAGCGATGCGTTAAAGTTTACCCAACGCATTGGTGCGTTAGAGTTTACAAGCGCACCACCGAAAAAAAAATCGGTATGATGTTTCGATGCACCCTGTAAATTTTCAAGGTGCACCATCCATGGTGCAAGACGAACGACTCGAACGCACCACACAGAAAAATAAAAAATAAAAAATAAAATAGTGGAAATTTGAATGAGTTTTGAATTTAATCCACTAAAAGTTTAAGTTATAAAGAAATAAAGATATTACATGGACATTTCCTCGTCGGGGAGGCATGGTTTCCACATAATCCCAAAAACCAATTTTTTTCATCGTTTGACAAAATTCAAAAGCCACGCGTTGAGCATTATATGGAAGGAAGACAAGGAAGGGAAGAACCAATGGAAGGGTGCTTCAAAGAGACAAAATTTGCACTGGTACTTGAGAGCTCTGCAACACTGAAAATGGAAAAAATGAATTTTACACCTGGTAAATTTTTTTATTTAACCCTATTACGATGTGTTCGATTATTAGAGATGATGGTGTATCAGTGTTTAAGTAGCATACTGAAGTATATATTTTTTTAAATAACCCTACCATGGTGCACCACTTTTTATAGCAACGGTGCACACCAGTTCATCTGTAGTAGAAAACACACCAATGTGTTGTTTATTTATAAAAATACCATAAAAAAGCATCCACTAAAACCTTTGTCCACCCGTCTCCGCTATAAATAGATTTTTGGGCTATTTTTATAGGTACTTCTGCAAAACCCTCCGCTAGAGGGTCTTTTCCTTATAGTGTCCCAAGTCATGGATGACTTGTAGAACTCTAAAATCAACTTGAAAATAATGTCACCCCGCCTCATATAGGATGCAAGGTTGTGTGCTATGAACTAGGTAACATTCTCCCATGAATTTCTCATTTAAGTGTAATGAAGGGCCAACAAATATAGTAAATGGATATGACAAGATCCATTGATTTTCTCCCTCCATGCTCCCCGATTGAAGCATTCTTGGCTTTTTGAAGTTGGAGCAATTATGACGAGTTGAATCTCTCTTGGGTCATGAGACTATCCTAAAGATTTGTAAGATTATGTTCTACAATAAACCTTCAGTTGCCAATCAAATGTTGGTACTCATAATTTCAATAAACTCAAATACTAAGACAATATTTTCATATTCTTCATGAAAATAAGCCAACGCGTTCATTTAAATAAACATATGTCAACAATATCTAGCTTGGCCATTACAAGAAGAGTAATTGAGCAAGTTTTAGGTCATCAAGGCTACGAAGTGATGGTGATAGAAATAATACATGTCAAAATATTGGCTATAGATGATCATCCTAGGGCTCATCATACCGCCCAATAAAACGGTTGAACACCTCTATGCAACACAAACAAATGAACCAAAAATTGTTGTGTTATGGCAATCACTCCTCATATTTTGTTGGTTGTTGATCTCTACATAGCTCTCTAAGGTCATAGGCCATAAAGTGTGTAATTGGATCCATGCTATGATATCCTGCCTCATTTTCCGTTGCACTCCATCTCTTGTTCTCTATATCCATGTCTATCTCACTTACAAATTTCCACGATGTTGTCGGATGCAAAAGAAGTGGGAATATAAACCTTAGGCCAATCCAATTCAAGTCCATATTCTTGAGAGTGTATACATATAGTTATGATCAGTATAAAGTATCTTTCAGGCCTACTAGTGAGTGAGGTTCTTCTCTCTTGAGTGCAGGACTTAGTTCTTCCCACTGAATTTGGTCAAACATCTATAACACTTTTATCCCTTTAATCCACTTATGTCCCCCTCATTGTTATTCTTTTATTTGTAAATTTGGTTCCTTGGGGTTTAAGGACATTATGAACACTTTTCTTTCCTCCTTTCTTCCTTGCTACAAGGGACTCACCTGATTTTATGATAGCCTGTAGAGCTTGGAACTCCTCGTCACTAATTGTCCAAAATTTCACCTAGGAAATATGTGTGATTGCATTGTTAGGGCATCACAAATGATTAGATTCACAAACTCATGATGGGCTAGGGATATTGGCTTCCCTCCTTCCATATTAATACCCATATCCTTTACTATATGTTAAAAGGACATGCTTGGATTCTTGAGCTAGAACTCTATCATCTTTGTCTCAAGGTTATCTAACACATATACTGGTAGTTCTTGAAATTGTCTTTGTCTACTTGAACTTATAGTCTTCTCACAATGGAAACACATTCATCATATTGTCCCCTAGTAGAAATGGTCATAAATCCTTGAGCAAACTCCATGGTGAAATCATCATCAAATACTTACAATCTTGTACAATATTCAAACCATCCATATTTTTGAAAATTTCCCAGCACCTAATAAGTTACCTTACAAGAGGATTGTATCTATTAGCTCTCTAAGGTTAAATCATTTCCCCGGTTATTGTTGTATATTATTTTATCCTTTGTGGTGACTACTCTTTTGCTTAACAGGGATGTAATGTGTGCACTCAAGCTCTGTATCACTCACACTCTGTTTTCCTAATTATTTTTTTTAAGCACACAATGTTCTAGAATAATCACAATCTGTTCCTCTAAAGCGACGAACTTCCCTCTGCCTACTACTATGGTTTCACTTAATGAGACCTTGAGTCTATCTTGAACATGATATGGAGGAAAAACTACCAGTTATAAGCTTGAAATGGGTTCAAAATAAATTTTAAACAAGTCTCGTAGTGTCCTCATCTTGTCATCTTCCGCTATATCATGCGTTTATCATACTTGGTGATGATTACTTCTCTTTGTATCAACACGCAGCTCCTTGCATTGGCCCTTTGATTTGACTGTTGTCATTTTGATTATGGATCGATGTGGATCAACTACATGTATGGGTATCGCACTGCCCCCTTCCCCCCTCTGCAACTCAATTTCAAACAACCATGTTTGAAAATAGATTAAGATGATGGTTGGATTAGAGTCTGGTATTAATGCATGGGTTGGATTTAATGGACAAAAAGTAGATAGAGTTTAAGAATGCATTCAAATAAAGTGTTATTTAAAATTAATGTGAATATAGCGATTCCTAGTAGTTTTTGTAAATGAAATCATATGTGATGAAATCATAGGCTACATTAATATTTAAATTGATTTTCTTCTTATTATTTTGATTGTTTAATGATTATATTGATCTCCTTCAAGTTTCTTTGACAAGAATTGATGTAGAATATTGAAATTCCTTGCATCAAAATCTTGTAACAAACATCATACATGTAGCAAATCTTCAATAGATAGAAATGGAGAAGTTTGTAGTACTGGAAATGCATAAATCTTTTGTTGGCTGGAAATGCATAAGTATATAGTGATGGAAATGAAAAACTCTGTAGTTGGCTAGAAATGTATAAGTCTATAGTGTTGGAAATGAAGAAGTCTGTAGTTGGATGGAAATGCAAAAGTCTGCAGCTTGCTATACATGTTAAAGTTTGTAGTAGAATCCTGCAGGCTATGAACTCTGTAGCATAATTTTGTAGGATGTGAATTTTGTAGAAGAATTATGTAGGATGTGAATTTTGAAGCAGAATTGTGTAGGATGAGAACTTTGTAGCACAATCCTATTTCTGGTGAACTCTATAGTTAGGAGTGTAGGTCTCCAAGTTTGTAGCATATTTTTATTAAGCTTGTAGTATGCCTGTAGGTCTTCGAGTATGTAGCATATTTTACAAGTTCAATGTGTTGTGCGTATTTAGATGAACAACTTTGTGCAATCATCAATGCATACTTGGTATTTTGGTTCATACCATTTGATACTCCTTTTGTCTTTTCCTTGATAACTTTGATGACTTCTTATGTGGGATAAAGTATAAGTATAAGTGGAATGCTCGATCTTATTTGAAACCTTAGATAGTGAGTATGCTAGAGCTATTTGCTTGCACTGTATGAAATGGATGTGGTAGTAATCATTTGTAGTTGCCTAGAACTTTGGATACTTATCCTTGACAATAAATGTGTGACTTGGAGAATGATCCTTGATGATTGAAAGCTATGAGAGAACTCATGTAGGTTAATAACTCCAAATTGTAGGCAACAACATATATGAAAGGTTTAAATGCTAGAATATTGTGTCTTGTAGTGCCACATTAGATACTCCTTTTTTTGACTTGCAGTTTAGCAATGTACATGTACAATGTGTTTGTACCTTGAACTTGTAACCAACCTATAACTTGATACTTGAACTTTGACACCTTGTAACTAACCTTCAAGACTGATATCTTGATTAGCTGGTAAATAAATGCTTTTATTTGGAATCAATTTCATAGCTAAATGATCAATCCTTATTCTTCAACCTTTGATAATCAGTTTGTTGGAGTGTCTTTTTGTCATCTAGGATTGATGAAGAGTTATTTGATAGTAATCTCATGATTAGAACTATGGTTTCTTATACCTAGAAAATAGATTTGCAACTGGATAATTATTCATTAAATCTATACCATAACTCTTGTAACTTTATAAGCTCAACCCTTAGGAAACTAAACAAAATGATATGAATGTTGCAACTCTGGCCTCTTGTAGTCCTTGATGTTTAGTTGTGGTATTTCTTACTTCAAATTCAACCTCTATACCAATAGCCAATCTACTTGGAAATAATGGAGTAAGCGCCAGTTGTAAGCACCAGTTATAAGCTTCAGTTGTGAGAGTCAGTTGTAGGTGTGTTAAGAGTCAGTTCATAGTTAAGAGTCTAGTTGTCTTTGGTTTGCATGTAACCAACTCGGTAGAGTCTTTTCCTATATAAGGATGTAATCCATCTTCATTGAATAATATAGAAGTGAACATAGCCTAATAATCCAGGTGGATATTGGTGGCCGCCCACCTATTCCACTTGGACCCCCACCATTGCTTCTTTTAGTTTTTTAGTTTCCGCACAGTTTACTATTTTTAGCAGTTTTTCGGGTCCTGAACTTCTAGAGCCATTTTGAGGCCTTAAATGAAGTTTTTTGGGAAAATGGCAAGCAACATGGGTTGTAGATCATGTTTCTCACCCAAAAGTTGTATTCCTCGGATAGATCTTTCTAACGAGGTATAGAACGAGTCAAATGAAGATCGTATGCCAAAGTTACGTCCCCGGGAAGTTGATGTACCAACTTACCCAAACGAGGCCCATAGTCTTGGTGTTTCATCTCCTAGGGTTAGGTCTTTGGATGTTTAGGGTT
>JZKD02S1592237.1:128122-138151 GCA_000966675.3 Picea glauca
CCTCTTCATTTACAACTGAGGCTTGAAACCTTTGAAACCTTCCTTTTCTTTTCTGTTGAGCGGGAGGGTTCCTGCACTCTCTTGCATAGTGTCCTAATTTACCGCAATTAAAACATTTCACTTTAGAGAGATGAGGATTTAGGTGAGAAATCTTACCTAAGGGTTTCTTACCTTTTCCCTTTGACTTTGGGAACTTCTTCCATTTCTTGGCCTTTGCTGCTAGGGCATGCTCTTGTAGGATAGGATAGTCATTTCTGTTATTCAATCTTCCTTCCTCTTCCAAGCAGTAATGCCACAGCCTTGCAAAGTTAGGTTGAGTTTCTCTTCCATTTACGGAGGCAAGAAAAACTCCCCAAATAGTTGGAAGTCCATCAATGGCTGTTTGAACCAAATCATCATCTTCTACAGGAACTCCTATTGCAATCAGCTGATCTCTAGTTTGAGATATTTTGGAGAAGAATGTAGCTACTGTGTCATTCTTTTCCATTTTCAAGGTATGTAGTTGTTTCTTCAAGATTCTTTTCTGAGTGTGTACCTTCTTCTCATAGAGGTTTGCTAAGGCATCATAGCACTCTTTGGGAGTACTCAAAGGACCTATTATAGGTACCAAGTTGTCTTTGACAGAATTAAAGATGATATTTCTGGCCTTGGCTTGTTTCCTCTTAAAAGCTGCCCTTGCTGTTGCTATAGTAGGTTCTTCAACTTCTCCGGTAACAAAGTCTTCTAGATCATGCTCTGCAAATATGTTCATTATCCTGTATTTCCAGGTAGTGAAGTTTTCTTCCCCTACAAGTCTATCTTCAGCCTTGACTGATAATTTTGACATGACTGTAATCTGCAAGACAACCCTAAAACAAATGGATCTGTGTAGACTCAAGTTAGTTTTGAGTTCTGATTACACCCTACAGCTCTGATTCCATGTTAGTTTTTAGGGTAAAATTGAAAACAACAGTCTCTTTTAAATTTCAATGCTAAACAACTTAGATCTGAAACATAACCTGAGATAATAGAATATAGAAAGATAGATCTATGACAAAAATTAACAGTAGAAGAAGGAAACTCAGATCATATGCAATAAAAATCAGATCATAAACCATAATAGAAAGCTCTCTAATTATAACAGCAGATCTATATTACAACAGATCTATAACATATCAGATCTATAATAGTAGATCTATAACTCAGCAAATCTATATCTTGATTCTGAAACAAACAGTAATGCAAAGCTCTTCTAAGTGTAATAGCATATCTATATAACTTAGTTCAATCAGTAAACAAGGAACATAACTTATAGATTCATGCAATGCTTATTCTATAAAGAAATTCTATAGTGAATTCAGATTTGAACTTTAAAAGAAATAGATAGGAAACATACCTGGTACTTACCTTACCTCTGAGAATAGCACAAACCACAATAGGTGGGTCCTTGTAGTTATGCTCAGACAAAGGTTCAGTTCATGGATCAACAATAAGATATTTTATGCCAAATATAGAAGGAATTTTCTTGCCACCAAGTTTAAGGTTACTGGAACTAAAACATCAAGGATACAAACCCTTAAATGAAAACCCCACAGCTAAGATAGGATGCGACACACACAGCAGACAATCTCAGTATAGCACACGGCTCCCTCAGCAGTCAATCCTACAGGAGGTATATGATGTTTCACCTTCAACAAACAACCCTACAGCAAGCCACGACACCACACAGCATACACATAAAAGCATGACAAAGGGATGGCAACCCACAAGGAGTCGCTACAGCAGAAGAGGGCAGAACAGCTACAGTAATCCTCCACTGACCAAGGCCGCAACTCACTACAGAACAACAACAGGACTACTCCACAAGATAGGCCGCACCACATCATAGAACAGCAATAGAAACACACAAGGACTGAGGCCACGAGCTCAAAGTACCTCCACGCTATCACAAAGAGTAAGTGTGTAATAGGTGTAGGAGGGGGGTCTTTAAATAGTAGATAGGGAAAGGTTAGGGCTAGGTTAGGGCAACATTAGGGATAGGTTAAGTTACATTAAAGAGTCACATGTTTAAATTAGAAATTTAAACATGTGACAATTAATTAATGTTTAACTTTAAAACATAACCCTTAAATAAATCAACAAAACCCAAAACAAATAACCAAGGGGGTTTTCAAGGTGGCATTACTCATTCCTTCAATTCATATGGTGAACCTATTACTTTATCATCAATGCATATGGGACTTGTCCCTCTTGTGGTTATGTTCTTTCTCAGGGAAGATCATATACCATCAAGTACTTGATTTATAATCAAGTAGCCCCAGGTCTTTTCCTGAGGTCTTATACACCAAGGTCAGAGACCAAGGATCGACCCATGCCCCAGGCATGGGAACGCTGGACCCAGTCCAGGGGCCCTAGATATATCTAGGGTCTTTTATCATCTTGGTCCCAGACCAAGAAACCCAATGCCCCAGGCATGGGTACCCTGGACCTAGTCCAGGGGCCCTAGACATATCTAGAGTCTTCAACATCTTGGTCCCAGACCAAGAAACCCAATGCCCCAGGCATGGGTACCCTGGACCCAGTCCATGGGCCCTAGACATATATAGGGTCTTCAACATCTTGGTCCTAGACCAAGAAACCCAATGCCCCAGGCATGGGTACCCTGGACCCTGTCCAGGGGCCCTAGACATATCTAGGGTCTGCAACATCTTGGTCCCAGACCAAGAAACCCAATGCCCCAGGCATGGGTTCCCTAGACCCAGTCCAGGGGCCCTAGACATTGTCTAGGGTCTTTACTAATTTTGGTCCCAGACCACATACCCCAGGAGTGCACTGGGGGCCTTAGATCTCGTCTAGGGTCTTAGCCATCCTCCAGGAGAATGGCTCTCAAAGCTGCTTATAAAATTAACAGTTGTGTACCATACACAATCTGAAATGGACTTTTTCTTGTACTCTGATTCACCGAATCGTTGTATGCAAACTCTACCTGTGGTAATATCTGATCCCAGTTGTTGTGGTGTTCTATCACCAAGCTCCTCAGCAAGTCTCCTAGACTTCTCTTGACCACTTCTGTTTGTCCGTCTGTCTAAGGATGATAAGCAGAACTAAATGCCAAGTTAGTTCCTAGCTTCTTCCATAGCGTCCTCCAAAAATTCCCTATGAATTTTGTATCCCTGTCTGAAACAATACTTTTCGACAATCCATGAAGTCGAATGACCTCCTTGAAAAACAAATTCGCGATGTGAGTTGCATCGCTGTTCTTCTGGCATGGAATAAAATGTGCCATCTTTGAAAACCTGTCCATGACTATAAAGATGGAATCAACACCTCTTTGTGTCCTTGGAAACCCCAATACAAAATCCATGCTAATCACCTCCCATGGCCTCTCTGGTATGGGAAACGGCTGATAAAACCCCGCATTCTGCTTTCTCCCCTTCGAATGATGGCATACTCTACATATTTCAAAAAATATTTTGACATCTGCTCGCATCCCTGGCCAAAAATATGACTCATTCAGCTTCACGAATGTTTTGTCATGGCCAAAGTGTCCTGCTAATCCACCACTGTGCTTCTCTTTCAACAGGTTCTCCCTCATGGAGCAATTTGGAATACACAGTTGATTGCCTCTGAAAAAAAATACTTCCTGGATCATATAATCTATCCATGGGCTTCGATCTCTGAGAACTAGATTCTCAGCTGCTTCATATGCCTCTACAAAGTCTGCATCTCCTGCATACATATCTCTGAGATTTTCAAATCCCAACGTCTCAACTCAGAATTCCTGCAGCAACAAACACTTCCTGCTCAAAGAATCAACCACTTTGTTAGCAGTACCCAAAATATGCTTAATCAAAAACATGAAATTTTGCATATACTCTACCCATTTAGCATGTTTCTTATTCAACTTTTCTTGTTGACTCACAAACTGCAATGCATGATTACCACTGTACAATACAAATTCTTTCGGAATCAAGTAATGCCTCCACTTCTTCAATGCCTGTATGATAGCATAGAATTCTTTATCATACGTGGAGTATTTCAGATTTGCTTCATCCAGCTTCTCGCTGAAATATGCAACTGGTCTGTCTTCCTGACTCAAGACCGCCCCTATAGAAAATCTGCTTGCATCACATTTCACCTGAAATGTCTTCTGGAAATCCGGTAACACCAACACTGGTTGTTCCGTTATCTTCCGCTTCAACAAGTTGAAGCTCTTCTCAGCCTCTGTTGTCCAATGAAAAGACTTATGCCACTTCTTCATTGTATCCATCATCGCTGCGTTAATCCCACTGAAATTCCTAATGAACTTTCGGTAGAAACTAGCTAGTCCATGAAAACTTCTCACCTCGAATACATTTCTCAGTGATGGCCAATTTTTAATTACTTCCACTTTACTTGGATCCATCTTTAATTCATTCTCTGAAATAATAAAACCCAAATAAATGAGTTTTGTCTTCATGAATGAGCACTTCTTCATGTTGACCAACAACTTCTCCTACTATAGCTTCCTCATCACAATGGCCAAATGCTTCAAATGTTCAACCTTCGTCTTGCTGAAAATCAATATGTCATCCAGATATACGACGACAAACTTTCCGATGAATTCCCTCAGGAATTCATTCATCAGTCTCATAAATGTACTCGGTGAATTTGTCAAGCCAAATGGCATGACAAACCATTCATACAAACCTTCGTTTGTTTTGAAGGTTGTCTTCCAATCATCGCCTTCCCTCATGTGAATCTGATGATATCCGCTTTTCAAATCTATCTTTGAAAAATACTTTGCCCTGCTCAGGAAATCCATCAGATCATCCATTCTTGGCAATGGAAACCTATACCTGATGGTTATTTTATTTATCACCCTCGAGTTGGTACACATTCTCCAGCCTCCATATTTCTTTGGACTAAGTACTGTCGGAACAGGACATGGGCTTAAACTTTCTCTGACCAGTCCTTTATCCAGTAGTTCCTGGACCTGCCTCTTAACCTCTTCATTCTCCTACGGTGTCAACCTATATGCAGCTTTGTTTGGCAAACTTGCTCCTAGTATGAGGTCTATATGATGACTCACACTCCTTATTGGTGGCAACGAATGAGGTAATTTGTCCACTATGATGTCAACGAACTCTTCCAGCAGTTTCTGAATCTCATCTGGTAGATCATCCACTCTTGTTCTAGTCATAACAATCCTCGGTTTTCTGACCACAAAGAATTGTGGATCTTCTTTCTTCTCCATCTCCGTGAGAAGTTCCTTCCCACTCATGAGAAGTATTGTGTTGCTCACTTCCGGTTTCACCTCTTTATCCTTTGTCGGAAGCAATCTGTATGTCCTCCCATTTCTCTCCAGGGTATATCTGTTCATTCTCCCATCATGAACCACATTTCTGTCATATTGCCATGGTCTACCCAGCAATAGATGACATACATCCATGGGAATAACATCACAGAGTACTTTATCATTATACTCCCCTATATTGAATTCAACTAAAAACTGTTTAGCGAAACTTACCTAATGTCCCTTTTGTAGACATGAAACCTTGTATGGACTCGGGTAATCAGTTGTCTCCAACTCCAATTTCTCTACCATCTCTATTGAAACGAGATTATTTGTGCTACCGCTGTCCACAATAACCTTGCATATCCAATCCTTGGTCTTGCAAGATGTCCTGAACAATCTAGTCCTCTGAGCTGAGTCCTCCACCTCTTTCCCAGGTGTTAAGAGAGCTTTATGCATCATCAGTGACCTTCCACCTTCTACGTCTTCGGTCTCAACATCTCGCCTCTACGCTTCTGCGATGTGAGCTTCTCCGATGTCCTTCTTTTTCTCTGGACACTCAAATGACCTGTGCCCATTTTTCCCACATGTAAAACACGTGATAACTCCTCCTCTTCCTCTTCCTCTACCTCTGGTATGAGGAAAAGTATTTGCGTCAGCATAATCTCCCTTCTGCTCATTATGTTTCCCTCTCTGTTCAATGTATGGTCTCTTCTGCGAGGTACCACCTCTTTCTACTCTACCCTGAGGTTTCTTCCATTCCTCCTTGGGCTTCTGGAATTTCTCATGGGAAACTGCCTTACCTCTGGGCTGAATTCTGCCTCGCCCTCACTGACCTTGCTTACGACTTAGCTTCTCCTCTGCTTTCAGAGCCATCTGATAAGCATCCTCCACCGTCCTGATGGTAACCATACTTAATTCATCCTGAATGTCATATCTCAGACCATTCAAATATCTGGCAACCTTCTCATCATCGCTCTCCTGATGACCTTCTCTGATGTTCAGCTTGTATAATTCCTTAGTGTATTCTTTCACTGTCATCGATAATCCCTTGGGATGAACTTCGCTTTCATCTTCGCGATCATTCGATCCCAACTCTTGATATTTTGCTTGCCTTTGCAGCGTCTGTCAGCTTGAATCTTGTCCCACCACAATGTTGCATGTCCTTTTAGGCACGTGACAACATGTCTGACCTTCCTATCCTCTTCGATATCTTCATAATCGAAGTAGGTATCAAGAGCTCTAATCCAGTCTAGTATCTCCTCTGCATCCAAGTTTCCCTCGTAAACTAGAATGTCCATTTTCGATTTTGCACCCATTATGGAGATAGCTTTAATCAACTGCTCAGTTGATGCATCCTCGGTTGCAACTTCCTCCTCTCGTTCGGCCTCAATTTCGCCTTCGGAGGCACTTAGATCTCCAGCACTGGCTGTTTGTCTCTACGCTGCCTCCATATCTTCTAATCTCGCTCTGAGATCTCTCATTTGCCTCTCCATTTCTAGATTTCCTACTGGACTACCTCTTCTTCTCACCTCTCTATCTTCTGGGTCGGGTGATTGTCTTTCTCTTCTGGGAAGCATGGCGAATTTTCTCTCTCTCTCTGCTACAGAAAACAAAGAGTTAATTCTGCTCTGATACCAAACCTGACGCAACCGCACTCCTCGGAGCACGACTACTCTTCCTCAGGATCTTCTTTCCACTTGGCCCAAAGAACTCAACGGTTCTTCTATTTCCCTCTTGGGAAATATGCACCCACAGTTCTCTGTGGCGCGATCCTCCCTTCCATGTTTTTGGAGGATCGGAACTCGCGGCTTCGCAAGTTCTCGTTTACTCGTTGGGCTCTCGAATCCCCGAGACCCAATATGTCAGTCAACATTGACTTCCTCTCGCCTTATCGGGACTTCGGCTTTATCGCGACCTCGCTACTTGCGATGCCAAGTTCTCAGATTTCCAACTCCCGACTCACAATGTGCCGAAACGCCGATACACACGTGCGAGTTGACTTTTCTGACTATCCTTTATTCGTCGAGACTTTGGGCTTCGCTGAATCGCGAATCCTAACACCAAATGCTTGGGACTTCTCACGATGACTCGCGTCACCTGTCCACGTCACTCTGACTATGGCCCACACGGTCTTGTGACTTACCAGTATATCGCGGTTCGCGATATCACAATCCTCGATGCAAGATTTTGGAGCTTCACCCCGCGAACTCCCGAGATGTCGATCCACGAGTAGACCCGACAGTCCTCGTAATCCCGATCGACGGTCCTGCCCTTGCTGAGATTATAACCTCTTGATGCCTTCGTTGTACCTTCCCTTCTTCTTGGTGAGATCTGACGACTCACAGGGTGTCGCGAATTCTTCCCGGAGAATTCCGACCGTTCTTCCTTCCTTTGGAGAATCTACGAAATAGATGAGTGTTCCTCCACGGGTCTCATCCACCTGCACGCAAGTTTCTGGTACTTGCTCAAAGACTCCGATGCATGACATTTTTGTGCAATCCTTCGACGAATTTCGAAGGCCTACTCCTCCTGAGTTTGTCCTCGACTTTTCAAGTCTTTTAGAGAACTTTTTGCACACACTCCTTGCGGCAGATCTTCAACAACGTCTAAGTGTTGAAGTCTTTTGAACCTGCGCACTCCTGCAGCAGCAGTCGTTCAATACTTCACTCAGAATCGCAACTCTGAGACTTCCTTCGACCTGTGCACTAATTGCACGGCTCTGTGACTATCTTCACCCTCGAAGAAATGAGAACAAAAGTTTCCTCCAAGTGAACCCTTCTCTCAACGCACTCCTTGCGGACAAATTCGACTACACTCCTTGCAGGAATTCTCTGGTTCAATTTAGAGAAACAATTGAAACTAATTTCCTCTTCCTCTCTGACTTCAATTCAACCATGAAATCACATACACAACATATAAAAGAAAATGCATGGCAGGAAATAAACATTCATGAGCACAACAACAATGTACACAGAGAAACAACACAAACCATGGATTTGAATCAATCTTTCCTTCTATTAATTCAATATTTGTACATGGGTGTTCTTCACACAGTTCTCTGCTTGCTCTTCTCTTCTTCTAAATGTTCAATCGATTATTTTAAAATGATACAATGAGGGTGTCTATATCTATTTTCCCTCTCGAACTCTAAACTATCAAATCTAGAATTAAATGTTCTATCTACTTTAAATTAACTATCTTAAATGCCTCATCTACCTAAGGACAAGAGATATCCGCTCAAGGTCCATTACAATATACAAAGTGCGGTTCATTAAATCCACACATTAATGTTTGGCACAACAATATCAAGGTGTTTTCAAAATTTGTGTTGGCATTGTCCAGCTATCTTCCGCTCCACGCTGGCTTGCTTGATGTGTTGGCGATGCTCCTGCATCAAATATGGTTGAAGGACTTCCCATTTTAAAGAATGAGAAGGTTGCTTGTGATGGAAGTGCATTAGGAAAGATGCACAGAGATGAATTCCCCTCTAATCCTGATAAGAAAAAGAGAGATGTGTTAGATCTTGTGCATACTGATGTTTGTGGGCCTATACAGACTAGGTCTTTAGGAGGTGCATTTTACGTTCTGTTATTTATTGATGATTGCACGAGATACACATGGGTTTACTTCCTTAGACGAAAAAGTGAGGTTTTTGAGTAGTTTAAGAAATTCAGAACCATGTTGGAAAAGCAGACAGGAAAAACCATCAAAATCCTCTGTTCAGATCAAGGGGGAGAGTATAAATCAGGGGACTTCAACAAATATTGCAAAGATAATGGAATAGTACAATAGTTTACAGTACCTCACACTCCACAGCAAAACAAAGTTGTTGAAAGGAAAAACAGAACTCTGGTAGAGTGTGCATGCAGTATGATGAAAGGTAAGAATCTCTCAAATGCATTTTGGGTTGAAGCCATAAATATTGCAGTTTATTTAAAGAATAGAATTCCAACAAGGTGTCTTGATAATGTTACTCCTTTTGAATCCTTGAATGGTTCTAAACCTGCAGTTCATAATTTGAAAGTATTTGGGTGTAATGATTTTGCTCATATTCCAAAGGAGAATAGGAGGAAATTGGATGCTAAAGCCATTAAATATATTTTCATTGGGTATTGTTCTGAATCTAAAGCATACAAACTGTTAGATCCTGCTACTCAGAAAGTATTTGCAAGTAGAGATGTACTTTTCCATGAGAAAGAAGTAAGAAATCGTGACGACAACAGTCATGAGGAATGGCAGAGACTTCTTGATGAAGGAGTTAAAGCAGAGCAGCAGCAGCAGCAGCCATCCCCGCAGTGACAGGAGTAGCAGCAGCAGCAACCATCCCCACAGTGACAGGAGCAGCAGCAGCAGCAGCCATCCCCGCAGTGACAGGAGCAGCAGCAGCAGCAAGAAGGACTCAGTGATATAGACAATTCAAGCAGTCACAATTCACCTAGAGGTGAAGATAGATCTTCACAAAGTGGGGAGGAAGATAATCAGTTGAGAAGATCTTCAAGACAGATTTAGCTTCCTAAGAGGTATAAAGACTATGCCCTAATGAGTAGCATTTCAAATGTCATAGAACCCATGAGTTTTGATGAATCTAATGAACATGATGAATGGCGAAATGCAATGGAGGAGGAATATGAATCTATAATGAAAAACAATACTTGAAAATTGATTGAATTGCCTAAACATAAGAAGCCCATTGGATGCAAATGGATATACAAACCCAAGTTTAAATCAGATGGTAGTATAGATAAGTATAAGGCTAGACTGGTGGCAAAGGG
>JZKD02S1592238.1:0-10182 GCA_000966675.3 Picea glauca
GGTTTTCCCTCTTTCCTCACTTTATTTTTAGTGTATATTTTGTATTTGGGTACCTCACACGACCTCGTTGTCGGGACCCATTCTTTATTTTCACCATAGTGATGTTCAGGGGGGGTGTTGGAGTTACTTCACACACATCTAGGATTTATTTTTCCTAAGGTTTTTCCTTGTTTATTAGTCATAATTAGTCTTTATCCAGTCTCCTATATTTTAGGGGAGAATATTCCACCTAGAGAATATTCCACCTAGAGAATATTCTCTTTCAGTTGACACTTCAGTTTGACTAGTTGAGTTGAGTTTAGATGCTGCATTGTTTTTGTGACCATGCAACATTGGGATCATCACCATGCTAATTCGACCTTGCCTTGGTATCATCACCAGATTGGTGCATTATCCTTGATTCCCCGAGTTAAATCCTTGCTACTCTCTGTTCAGTTAGTTAATTGAAGACTAGTTGACTAATTAACTCAACTAGGTGGCAGTTCACTCCCGTAACTGCCTGAGAGACTAGACTAGGTGGAAGCTCACTACCGTAACTGTTGGTGTGTGTCCAGATCACTTTAGACCACCACTATGGCGCATTGTTTCACCTCCAGTGTGCACTCATTGAGCTATACAGAGTATATCATGTGTAAATTATTCATTATTCTAACGCTTAATGAGAATTCTTTCATTCTTTCTCTCCTTCTTCTTTCTCCTTTTCTCTGTGCAAATGTGTGTATTTTTTATAGCTATATCTATTATGTGCAGGTTCAACACATTTACAGGATCGACTAACAAATATGCCCATTTTTTTTTCTCTTTCTCATCCTTTAAATAAATAACAATAGGTGTAGCATTCATTGAAACATTTCAAAAGCTACATGGAGTCACAAAGTTTATTATAAGTGACTGAGATCCAATTTTCACTGGAAATTTTTGGACTTAATTGTTTTCTTGTTTGGGAACTTAATTGGCTCATGGATTGAATCTTACCATCATCAATCCGATGGGAAAAACGAGATTGTGAATAAATGTCTAGAAGGATATCTTTGTTGCTTTGCATATGATAAATATACACAATGGATCAAGTGGTTTCTCTTAGTAAAATGGTGGTACAACACATCCTTCCATATTTCATAAAAAAATGTCCCCATTGATGGCACATCCTCCATCCATCACATCACCCTTGAAAGGGGCTACAAAGGTTCAATTAGTGGAGGAACACATAGGGAACCAATAAGAGGTTCTCAAACTATTGAACGACAACTTGGTTATGGAACAAAATAGGATGAAAAAAAAAGCAAATCAACATCACAGTGAAAGGGAATTTGAAGTGGGGGATTGGATATTTTTTAGGCTACAACCATATAACATATGTCCCTCAAGCAACAAAAGAAGGAAAAAAAATTAGCACCCAAATATTATGGCCCCTATAAGGTGTTGCAATAGATTATAAGTATGTCTTACCAATTGGAGTTGCCTCCATATTCACGTGTACATCCAGTATTCCATGTTTCTTGATTAAATAAGATAATCAGTGACAAGATCCTAGTCAAAACTATTTTACCAGAGATTACACGACTGCTAAATCAAGCAATTACTGAGTGCCTTGTCAAATGGAAGAACCTGCCAATGGAAGAGGCAACATGGGAAGATGAGTTATGATTGCAGAACAATCACAATAGTCAAGTGTTGAGGAAAACACTTTTTTTAATGGAAGGGACATGTTAATCCCTAAATAAATCCCATGTTAAGTATAAAACCCCTTATTAATCCTGAGATATTGAATTAGTAAATGTATAGTGTTATATTAGTAGGTAAGATATAATCCTTCATTGTACCCTTTCATTATAATTGTACCCTTTGTCTCCTATATATACCAAGGAGACCTAGTAGATTGAATATATTGTAAAAGGAGGTTTCCCCCTCGAAGTGGGTTGTTATTCATTGAATTTTTAACATTCTCAAGGTGTTGGTTCATAACATAGCAGTATGACGAGCCTTGGTTTTTCAATCCATCTATGTTATTGAGAGTGTGATGTGTATCTGAATTATCTAGAGGGAGATCTAAGAATTAAGATACGTTCGTCTTGTTCATCGATAGAGTGCAATTGGTTGTGATGAGTGCGATCCATCAGATTGTAGATTTGATGATCTATGCACCTTAAAAAACAATGTCAAAGGGTTACACATCAAGTTAGGGACCGCTCCCCATTGCAAATTGTTGGAATACGTTGTCAAAAACGTGTTGTGGGCTCTCAATGGAGAAGGTACGCTTGTTGTCATCAAAGGGAGATATATGTCCACAACAGAGATATTCTACACATCTATGCTAATGGGTTGATAAGGTTTCCAGAGATCCAGTGACAAGAAGATCACGATAAGGAAATGGATATGAAGGAGTCCTTGGAGTTTAAGCCTTTTCTATAGAAAAGAGAGTCGATTCAAGAGGAATCACAACCGATGTGAGAAGAGGAATAGAGTTGTCATCTTCATGATGATCGCTTGATATGTTGAGTCATCATTTGTGATGGAGGTCCACCCAACCATCATTTTAGAGAGAATCGTCACTAGGTCATAGGAGTCACAAGCTTGAGGAGAAAAATGTGGTTAGCATGCCCATAGGGTTCAAAAATATCAACAGTACATGCTATATCAATAACATGCTTCAATGTCTCACTTACAAACTGCTAGCAAATGTTTTCCTCATAAATAAACATTCTTCTAGATGAAAATCTTGGAAAACCCATTGTCCCTTTTGTTTAGTGAAGAAATGGATCAAGAGGTATATAAACATTGACAGTTCGCTTGATGCTCCTATGAAGATCTAAATCTCTTTAGATATCGTTGTGAAGAATTTTAGGTCTGTAAGGTAGGAAGATGCTCATGAATTTCTACATTACATGATTGAGGCCTACAATTATGTATGTGTTAAACTGTACAAGGCATGGAATAGTCAAGGAGTCGATCAATCTATGGAATAACCTGCAAGAAGACATAAAGGTTGCGGGGTTGATGCCATTTTAGTGGATGGAGTTTCTGTTGATGAATCATCCTCTAGATTGTCCAATCTGTGACTAGGGAGGGAAGTGTAATCTCTAGGATCATCCCATAGTTTTCAAAACGAATCGCGAACATTTCATCGAAATGAAGAGGTTCATGGTGTTGAAATATTCTCTCAACCCTAGGTATGATCTGATATCATGTTGATATTTACCTTAACCTAGAATCATGCAGTTAATTCCAAGTAACATATATTTACTGAATCAAAGAATAGCTAGGTTACTCAACTAAACATGCAGCATGAGCATAAACAAGAAAACCAAATCAAACACATAAGAACACCAAGATTTTTTGGGTAAACCCTTGGACAAAACCTGGAGGGAAAACTAGTCCACTGATGCTTTTATTAAGGTCAATTCAGGATTCCCGTAATAGGGATAATGTCCCACTGAGAGAATATTACATTGCAGACAAACCTCAAAACTCTTGTGCTTTTGTATGACCTTGTACGAGCATGTTTCTCAATGCATCTGTGACTTTCCTTTCTATGGCCCGCAGATGTCTGCGACTTGACCTTCTCTGACCCCCATATAATCTTGATTGTCTCCACTGAGACCCATGGGTGTGTATGGAAATCCTGTACAACAAGTTTCGTACGACTCTTCTCTTCCCTCTGGTCTTTGTCCTTTGAAACCCACTTGTGGTTGTTTTTTCTCTCTCTCCTCCTTGACCTTTATGACCTCTAGATGAAAGTCCTTCTTCACTTATCAAGATCTTGAATCACATACCTTTGTGATCCAACCCTCTCATTGATACTTGGATGAACTCTTTTCACCCAACGAGTAATATCTCCTCACTCTAGTGTAATAAAAAGTCCTCCTAGACTCCTTACTAGCAAAAGTCTTTCTTTGTTATCATCAACCTTGGTCTCTCACCAAGTCTCTCATAAGTGTATCTCACACAATTCCTGAATGTGTCAACTCCCTCAACACAAATCTCTGACTTTGATCTATCATCAAAAGTGACTCCCCCCTACACCCTAGCCTTTATTTTATAATCATGAGTTAGAAATCTATTTCTAATCTTCAAAGTGATCTATGATTGAGATTACTTCTCACACCCACTTAAGATTTAGATTCCATGTTGCATGCTAAGCATGTCCTAAAATAACACAATTCACTAATAAATACAATTTTACTTTAATTAATTCCTTCTAACTAAAGTAAACTCAAGACTAGAATATTTTTTACAACTTCCACATACAAAACACATGCCTATGTGGAAGTACATGTTCGATGATACCAAAATATCAACACTCGCTCTTAGAAAGGAAGGTACTTCTCCCAACTAGATTTTTCTCTATTTTCGCTACCATATCTGCTACCATGCCTGCTCTCCAATACACATGATTGGTTTCTCCCTTTGACACAGAAGTTATCCCTGCCATGATGTTCTGACATGTCCCTGAAGATTCACTTCCTTTGAACATGCTCCTAGATTTCTCCTTCTCATGAGCATCCTACATGGCCATCTCGTACCATAAATCCCTCTTAACTAACTTTGAAGGCTACTCCTTCCCACCTGAACCAGAAAGTTGACTCCCTCTAAGTTTTTCAACCTTTGGAGCTACCTTCTCCTTATTCTCTATCACTAAAATTTCTCTCATAGGCTGGCCCTTTATCCTGTACAAGTTGCTCTCTCTAACTCCAAAGACAATTGCTTTGTCTGAGCTTGATCCTATGGGTATAATAAGCACATTTTCATCCTGAAATGCTACGTCAAATCCATTATTATCAATCATTGAGACTGAGATAACACTCCTCTTGAGTTCTGGCACCCATAACACATCCTACACTCTCAAGGTGACTCCTAACTCCATCCAGAATGGAACTGTTCCAAATCCCTTCACTACATGCTTGATCTCCATACCAAATTCCACATGCATCTCTGAGTCAAACTCTGTGAAACTCTTGAATAACTCTCATAGTCCTGTCATATGAAATGTAGCTTCACTATCTATCAACCATGCATCAGCTGGTATGATTCACACAGAAGTATGAGAAACCAGTAAGAACTCCGTATGTTCAAACTTCTTACAAAACTCGTCCATTTGAGCATTTGTAAACACAACTACCTTTGATTGTGTTTTGTTTCCCCCCTTCTTCCTGTGTGGACATTGCCCTGCATAATGTCCAAAATTGTGACATGCAAATCACTTGACTTTTCTCATGTCCTTCTTCTTTCCATCTTGAGCGATCGACTCTCCATTGGAAAATCTTATTGAACTTTCCCTTCCTTGTTTGAGTGGCAAGAGAAAATTTCTCATCATGACTCCTCTTTAAACCATCCCTGGACTCTAAACGAGTCTCCTCATGAGTACAATTAGTCCATAGTCTATCAAACTCTGGAACTACCTCTCGTGCACAAATCCCCCGCATAAAAAGTGCCCAAAACTTGGGAAGACCTCTCAATGCTACATTCACCAACTCAACATCATGTATTGTCTCACAAGTCGTTGCAATCTGATCTCAGATCTGTGTAATCTTCATAAGCTAATTCACAACCGTGTCCTCATTGGACATCCTAACAAATTGAAGTTGGTGCTTCAAATGTAGCAAGTTTCTTGTATTCTTGTTTTTGTATATACTCACCAAATAATCATACATTTCCTTGGCATATTTCTTCTTAGAAATGTGCATAATCAAGTGATCCTTCACCGATTCTAGCAACACCCGCTTGGCCTTCACTTCCTTCTTCTTGTGAACTACTAATTCCTGCATATCCATAGGATCTGCAACCACAGCCTCAACATACTCTTTGAGGTCATTCTCTTCTAACATAAGAAGAATCATTGCCTTCCAAGCCTGGAAGTTTGTTGCACCTTCTAACATGTCTTCAATATTCAATGTGTTCACCATCTTCAAGATATGATATGATAACCCTCTATTGGAACTACCCTGTACTGTCTCATACGACATATATGTGACTTGTCCTTCTTTGACCTGGGGATATATTGGCCTTGTCCTTATGTGACCCATGGATATTCGCGCATGTCAGCATTGTGACCCTTGGATGCCTCTGTATACCTGCAAAAACACTCGTTCTGCCTAGTATTGTTTTTTCTCTGAAAATATGTCCTTTGATTTCCTTTGTTGGTTATCAACCTGATAATAATTGTCCTCTTGGTTTCCTTCCTTCAGATACTAGGCTCCCTCTTTCCTTCAAAGCCTCGGATATGATACCATGTTGAAATATTCTCTCAACCCCAGGTATGCTCTGATACCATGTTGAGATTTTCCTTAACCTAACACTAGGCAGTTAATTCCAAGAAACATATATTTACTTAATCAAAGCATAGCTAGGTTAATCAACTAAACATGCAGAAAAAGCATAAACAAGGAAACCAAATCAAGCACGTAAGAAAACTAAGAATTTTTTGGTAAACCCCTGGAAAAAACCCGGAGGGAAAACCAGTCCAATGATGTTTTTATTCAGGTCAATTCAGGGCTCCCGTAACAGGGATAATGGCCCACTTAGAGAATTATACATTGTAGACAAACCTGGAAACTCAAATGATTTTGTACAACCTTGTACCAACATGTTTCCCAATGCATCAATGACTTACCCTTCTCTGGCCCATGGATGTATGTGCCTTTCCTTCTCTAACCCGTGGATATTCGCGACTGTCTCCATTGAGACCCATGAATGTGTACATGAATCCTGTATGGAAAGCTTCATACAACTCTACTCTTCCCTCTAGTCTTTTTCCTTTGAAACCCACCTATGGCTGCTTCTTCTCTCTTTTCTCTTTGACATGTATGACCTCTAGATGAAATTCCTTCTCCATCTATCAAGATCTTGAATCATAGTCCTTTGTGATTCAACCCTCTCATCAATACTTGGATGACCTCTTTTCACCCAACTACTGAGATCTCCCCACTCTAGTGTAAGCAAAAGTCCTTCTTTGCTCCTACACTACTTACTAGAAAAAGTCCTTCTTTGTTGTCCTCAACCTTGGTCTCTCACCAAGTCTCTCACAAATGTATTTCACACAAGTCTTGACTGTGTCAACTCCCTCAACAGAAGTCTCTGACTTTGATCTCTCATCAAAAGTGACTTCCCCCTACACCCTAACCTTGCTTTTATAATCATGAGTTACAAATCTATTTCTAATCTTCAAAGTGATCTACGGTTGATATTACTTCTCACACCCACTTAATATTTAGATTGCATGTTGCATGATACACACATCCTTAAATAACTCAATGCACTAATAAATACAATTTTACTTTAATTAATTCCTTCTAACTAAAGTAAACTCAAGATTAGAATATTTTTTACTACTTCCACATGAAAAACACATGCCCATGTAGAATTACACGTCTGATGTTACCAAAACATCAACACATGGTGGATAAGAACCTCAACCCTCTCATCAAGACTGTCATGGTCAGGGGAATTCGGTGTACAAGGTCTAGTTATATGGTCAGGAGGTCAAATCTTAGGTTATATAAGAATTTGTGATAGTGAAAATGATTTGGAAACCTTTGTAATGGTGAGACTTTATCTTTCTAGTTTAGAATTATTGGATTCATTGAAGATACAAACCTATTGAGCATAGCTAACTCAATATGGGAGTATGGTTATTTTGTTAGAATTCATGACTCTAACAAATGATAAGGAAAGTATGGAGATCCAATACAAAGACACAAAGATGTGAAAGATCCAGATAAAGACAAAAATTATGTGTGTGATTCCAGAGGAGGAAGATGGTATTCATGTCATGTGTGTCATTCTCTCTTGATATGGCCCTACATGGAAATACTATGTAATTTGTAAAAATCATTCCTAAGTCTACTTGGTAAAGTGTGTTGTAGCTGAAAGGGAAATATAAATACATGTTTTTTCTTCTCCAATTGTTCCTTGATGAAATATTGTTTGACAAATTTTGCGTTGTAAGTACTCATTGGTAGGTGCGATGAATGTAAGATTGACTTGGATACATCACGTATCCAGACTGTTTTCCTAGAGAACTGGTGAGTACCATGGTTGGGTACCTAGGTGTCTCAGTAGATGGAAATATGTCCATAGGATGGTTAGATTCTTAGTATTTATAGTGAGGTTGATGTTAGGCCCCATAGTGCAATAGGTTCCCAGTCAATCTTTGTGGTACCAATGGTACGGTTGGTTCCCAACTACTATGTGATTGAGATAACAGTTCTACAAGTGGATGGAGGAGAATGGACACTTATTCGGTTCTAAGATGGAAGTGACTTTCTTGGGTGATTAACCATTGATTGTTTATCATGGAATTTAAAATTCTTCTCACTAGAGAAGCCAAGGGTTGATTACAGACTGAATTTTGGAGTGGAGTGGTGAGATTGCAGCAGGAAGGATAGAGATGTTGTCCTAAATACAACAACGAGTTATTTTTTTGGAGCTTAGTTAAAGGGAAGTTGGTGGCAGTCTTGTGACAATAGATGCAAATCAAATGATGGAGGACAATCAAGGTAAAATTTTCTGTTGAATAAAATTAGAGTTGACCATATTGTAATGTGAGTCATGCCTTGTATTTGTAGCAAGACTATGACGTCGTATTTTGATTTGGTGTATTGGTTATTGAAATGTTTTAAGCCTGTACCTGGTGTCTCCATGAGATAGAGTATGTTAATTGTATGTACCTGCATCGATGTAACATGTAAAGGGAATATCGTTGTAAGACCTAGATAGGCATGCATACCCCTTTTCCATGTGTCCCTGATGATTTGGATAACTTGTTGGTATAGTACAGTAGCCTCTATTATGGAGTCCTTTAACACTTGGAGGGGTAGGGTCATGTGTCGTCTGGATGCTCTATGAGTGGACCGTGTTGGTTGTAGACTCTGTTATAGAGTTGGTAAACACTTGGAGGACTGGGCCATGTGTTGACTGGATACTTTATGAGTGGACCATGTTGGTTGTAGACTTTGGGAGGTGCCTAGAAAATTGAAGTTTTACATTAAGGGGGATTTCGTCAAGAATTTGATTGAACCATGTACATCAAGGACATCCTATTAGAATGGTAGTTGTAGTGTTCGAGTACCCATGCATTCTGGTGATTGGTTGTTCCTTTATATGGACTTTGATAGTTTGGTGATGTCTACGTGATGAGGTACAATATGTAAGTACCAAGTTGGATCAAATATAGTCTGTGTTAATCATAATTTTCTTCAATTCATAGTGGATAATTTGTTGCATAGGACTAGATGATGATGAAGACTTGACCTAGCAAAGGTTAAGACAAGTAGTCATTAAGGGGTGTGCTGAAATCATTAACTCCTACGTGTCTTATGTATGATCATATTTGTGGTTGTTATGATTATTGGTTATTGGGTAGAGTTCATCTCTATGTAACAAGTTTGTTTCCAAGTCTTTAGAAGGTTGTTATAGCTAGTTGTATATGAAATATTCTCTCCAACTAGTTAGCACCTAGATTGGTGTGTCGTTGAAATATTCTCTCAACTAGTTGTTAGTATGACCAAGACAGTATGTCTATCTTGAGACAACATTAAATTATTTATATGTATACTATTACATTGCTTTAATAAAATTATCAACACACTTTTTGGTGTGTGTAATAATGTCTACTCTCCAATTTCTCTACACGAATCACTCACCTCCCTCTATGCATGAAATTGCTTAAAACATTCCGAAATTTGTTAAAATTTCACTAAATTAAAGGAAATTGTCAATGGGGTCTACCCTGGGTGGTTAAAGTGAGGAACTGTTATTATCTCCATTGAGGTTTAATTCCTAGTTGTGACATGTTTTCCCTGTGTGGGTTAATTTGTCTCCACAAGGATTTATTTCATCTGGATAGACCCAAGTACGATCTTTGGATGACTTTGGTGGATTAGATTTGTGCCAATGACAACCACTTAGCCAAAAATCGATCCTAGAAGTTTGCAAGAAAAATCCCCTCTTGTGAGCCCAAGAGGTTAGTTCAACTAGTTGTTGCCCATGTTGTTGGACATTTGGTTAATTTCATCAAGTGCTCGGTTCAAATCCCCCTAGGTTAGGTGCAATAGTCAACATTGACAAGTTCCTTGGAAAAAATAGTCTTCATTGACACGTTCCTTTGAAAATATAGTCTACATTGACAGGTTCAGTAAGGATGTCATCCATGAATGTGAGGAAGTATCCCTTGAGTTTTCTTTG
>JZKD02S1592239.1:0-10181 GCA_000966675.3 Picea glauca
GTTAAGATGCCAGCGCCTCAATAGTCAATTAGATAGGTCGTTTTTGGCAAGGAATCCATGATAAAACCCTCACGTGTACCCACGCAACCACAAAGAAACCATTTGCATTTGAAAACGTTTCATTGTTATATTATGGATGTTAAATGGTTAAGAGAGGGCGTGGTGGTTATAAAAGAGTGTGTGGTCACTTTTAAATGATGTGGAAATCTTATTTCATGTTTTAAATTGCTTTTGAAAATTGTCGAAATTGCCAAAACATGGAAATAATGAATTTCTTTATTTTTTTTTTCTGTAGGTAACTTCGGTGACCATGATCGAGTGGAAAGAAAGAGAACATGAGATGGATGACTTAGATGCCTTGCAGAGTCCCAACACATGGGCCGCGTTGCGAGATTGTGGCTTGCTCAAATTCTTCAAGTTGCAAAAAATGAAGAAATAGATTTTATTGCTCGAACATATGATCGGCCTATGGGATTATGCAGAGCAAGGATTCCGAATCGTCACACATCTTTTAACCATTGAGTTAGAAGACGTGTATTTTTTGACTAGCCTATCGAAAAGAGGGGTCCCCATATCTTTCTCCGGGCAGAGGGCGCTACCTGAACAAGTGGATGTGTATCTGGCACGCCACTGTATCCCAGGAGCAAGGCTGGTAGGGGGTAGAATCCCTATCAAGGACATTCGAGAGCTACCCCTACGGTCTATACTATTTTCCATCACGAGTGTGATGGGTAGTACTAGCATGCATCTGGCATCAAGATCGCAGGTGGCTTACGGTGTTCAGTGTTTGGAACCAACGCTGTTCAACTGGAGTGCAGGGTTCCTTCGAAATGTGAAGGAATAGATTTCAGGGTGCAGGACAGGACAAAAGTAGTTTGGTTATGGCTCATTTTTGGTCTCATTTTTTCTAGAGCACATCCCCCAGATGCAGCCTCAGATAGCACTGAAAGTGCGACCAGTGGATGAACCGAGGATGGAGAGGTGGACCAGTCTGTCTCCGAGGCTGGTAGCGGAGTCAGAGTTCTGTTTCACTGGCAATTTCTTTGCCTAGCTGAGACGAAAGTATTTCTGGATAGAGGACTTCCCGTATGCTGAGGTAGATTTCTGCGGGAGTATGGATTTGATTTTACCCGCGGGTGAAGACTGGGATGTGTCAGGTAAGAGACTGAGCCATACCTTGTCTAGTTTTTGTTTTTAAAGTTTTTTGATGTATATATATTTTTTGGGGTATGTGGAAGAGTTTTAAAAGATGTATTGTTTTCAACATGCAGACAAGGGAGCAGTGCGCCTGGCCGATATACCGATATCGGGACGTCGTGGGGGCGTCCCAGTTGCAGCAGATCCGGTAGTACCAGTGATAGGTCTCCAGGAGGTTGAAAGAAACCTCCAAGGCCTTACAATGGGCATTCCTCCTCTGTGGAGGAGAGAAGTGCCTTTACATCTGCAGAGGCACACTGTGGGAGTACCAGAGAATATCAATTCTCTGCTGAGACGCATAGTGCGCGCGGTGATGTGTTACTCGCAGCACAATGTAGTGCAGGGAGATTAGAGTCTCTCTGGTGATCATTTTTTGTATGCCTTGTCAGGCGATGTTGTAGGGGTTTAGAGACCTGACATTTTTCTCTTCTACATACTTTTTGATGTAATCGAAACATTTCAGTCATGCCATATATATATATAGTTTCGAGTTTTTACAATGCCAATTCTTTGTACATGATGACGTCTGTGATGTGTTTTAATTTACATGTTATGTACAGTTTTACTTTCCTTAAATCTTATATGTGGGAGAGATATCGATCCATGATGTAATTTTCTAATGAATCTGAAACACTATTAAGTTCTCTTGGAATGTGTCTATATTCAATGTAATCGAACATTCGTTCAAGGCGGAAAACTGTAAGTGGAGACGTAGCAGGATAGGACTATGGATAGCGTAGATACAGTTGAGTTGATAGACCACAAGTTGGGAGTCTAAGTAAACAACGATACGAGAGATACCTAGGGAGGAGGCTTGGGTCAACAGTCCGATGACAACATGATATTCTACCATATTGTTGGTTGCTGGTCCTAAGCAGATACCTCCTGAACTCACCACCTCATCAAATTGGTAAATAACCCATGTTGCCGAAGCAATGTTACGAGTATGTCGACTAGCGTCGTCCGCGAATCCAAAAGAGATAGAAAAGGAAGATGTCATCTGCGCATGAAAACACAAGCACAGTCATGAGTGGCAACGGTAAAGACTCGAGCACGCGAAAGAAATAGACACACCAAACTAAAATACAATAATGTACAAAGTACAAATGCTAGGTGATCTAGGCATAGTACTTNGTTCTAACTTTCCTGTCCCCAATTTATCGTGATCTTGGTCATAAACGAGGACTAAGTCTCCTTCTACAAAAGTCCGAGGGTGGACGGATTTGTCGTATTGACTCTTAATTCGTTTCTGATGTGTCTCATTAGCAAGAGCAACATCACGATGTGTTTCGTCCAACTTGGATAAATACAAGAATCATTCTTCTTTAGCAGAAGTATGGGGCAGGAGTTCTACTTTCAGTTTGAGTGATGGAATCTCACACTCGATTGGTAGGACTGCTTCAATGCCATAGACCAATTGGAAAGGAGTGAATCCAGTTGAAGTTTTCACAGAGGTGCGATAAGCCCAGAGAGCGGAGAAAAGTTGTAAATGCCACGATGTTTTGTTTTCCCCTACCATGCATTGGATCATGGTTTTTAGGACTTTGTTGATGGACTCAACTTGTCCGTTGGCCTGTGGGTAGTAAGGGGATGAGTTTTCATGGCGAAAACCCAATTTAACATGTAATTCGCTCATCATCTGGTTTTTGAAGTGTGCACCATGATCAGTGACAATGGCACGTGGTACACCAAAATGAGTTATGATATGGTTGAAAAGAAACAGAGCTGCAGTACGACCATCGTTCAGGAAGGTAGGCATAGCCTCATCCCATTTGGTGAAGTAGTCGACGACGATGATGATGTAACCGTGCCCCCCGGCTGAGGTAGGATTACACTGCATGAAATTGATACCCCACTTGGAAAAGGGGTCGATGGTGATAATGGGGTGCAGCGCAGAAGGGTGGGTGCGTGCCTTCTTGTTAAAGAGTTGGAAGGGTGGGCATTTTTTGACAGCCTCGATGCAATCTTTGAAAATCGAGGGCTAAAAGTAGTCGGCACGTAGGATTTTTTGGGTTGTGGCCATCCCGGAGAGGTGACCACCACAAGCACCAAGGTGACAATCGTTCAAAATGCGTTTAGCCTCCTCGTGAATCAAACATCACTGAAGGATGGTGTCAATACCACGGCGATACAAGGTGTCGCCAATGATGAGATAACGACGAGAGTGGTGATGAATGCGTCGACGCTCTTCGCGAGAGATGTTGGGCTGAAAACATTGGGTTTGAAGGTAGAGGAGAATGTATCCATACCAAGGATCAGAGGTGTTGATGAGGAAGAGAGATTCATCGGGGAGAGAATCTCTAGGTTCAATGTTTTCATCGGCACGAGGGAGAGCACAGATAAGCTCTGCAAACACCAAGGATTTTTTGGCTTTGGCCTTCGTAAACTTGAGATCAAATTCCTGAAGAATAATGATCCATTTAGAATATTTTCCCCCAAGTACTTGACGTGTCAAGATGTGGTACATGGGGTTGGAGTTTGCGATCACCGTGGTGGTGCGTAATAAGATGTAATGGCAGAATCTATGGACAGTGATGACGACTGCCAGAGCCAGTTTCTCGATATGTGAATATCGGAGTTCGGGTCCATATAGACTCTTCCTCAGATAATAAATCACATGTTCTTCACCATTAGGGTCCTCCTGAACTAACACCATCACAATAGTGGAAGTGGAGGTGGTGAAGTAAATGATATAGTCCTTTGTGTACTCTGGAGGGTGTAACAAAGGTGTGTGGGTCAAGGTGTGCTTAAGAGCATCAAATGACCATTGGGCGGTGTCATCCCAAATGAAAGGGGTGTTCTTTTGTAGTAACCACATAAATCCTTTAGTGATCTCAGCATAGTTGCAGATGAAATGGCGAAGGAAGTTTTCTTTGCCTTGCAAACTTTGGAGTTGGGTTAAATTGGTAGGTGGGGTTAAGGCTAGAATGGCCTTAATCTTTAAGGGATCCACCCTGATCCCATCTTTGGAGACAATGAAACCAAGGAGTTGACCAAATTCGACAGCAAAAATGCACTTGTGTGGGTTCAAGCGAATATGGTAGAACCGACATCGAAGAAAAAATGCCCGCAGGTGAGCAATGTGATCAGATCGATTGGATGAATGGGCGGGTAAATTGTCGAGGTAAGGCTCCGCGATATGCTTGATATCGTGGAAAGCGTACGACATGGCCCACTAGAAAGTAGCACCAGCATTTTTCAGGCCAAATGGTAACTTTTGATAAGCAAAATTTCCCCAAGGGAAAATAAAGGTTGTCTTATGTTGATCAGCAGGTAAGATTTCAATCTGGTTATACCCAGAAAATCCATCCATGAAAGAGAAGATTACGCTCCCTGCGCAATTATCGATGATTTGGTCGATGAAGGGCGTAGGGTAGTTGTCCTTAGGAAAAGCTATGTTGAGATCTCAATAGTCATCACAAAAATGGATGGTCCCTTGTTTTTTGGCAACCGGAACAAGGTTGGAGACCCATTCGGTTAAAGGGACGGGCTAGATAAAGCCAGATTTGAGAAGTTTTTCAACTTCTTCCTTTATAGCCGCGATTTTCTTGGGGTGAACTGGGCGAAGCTTTTTTCGAACAGGTTTCGCGTCAGGGTAGGTTTTGATTTCATGTACGACGATGGAAGGGTCGATCCCTGGCATTTCCTCATAGCTCCATGCGAAGACATCGCATAATTCCTTAAACAAAGCGGTGTAAGAGACCACTTCTTCAGGTGTGCAATTAGCACCAAGGTGAATATTTTCCACGACACCTTCTTTGATCAAAATATCAATAACGATCGTAGTAGAGATGTTTCCCATGTTCCCCTCAGAGAGAGTATCTTGTGTGAGGATTGGAGATTGCGGAGCATCGGTAACATTGGGAGGGAATACATAGCGTATGTCTTGATGAATTTCTTCCAAAGGTGGAAGAAAAGAGGATCGATGATGATTATCATCCCAAGGCAGATCGTCAATGCTAAGAATTTCCATAATAGATTCATCAGAAGGAAAAATCTGGGAAATGTAATCAACGGCGGACGACAGGGAATCCGACCATGAGGGCACCGAGTATGCATCCGGTGTTAATAAATGTGGATTGTCTGGAGAGGGAGAGGCAGATTGAATAGTTATGTATGCGGCCTCGGCTGGGCTAAGTGGCATAGTGTCACCGAGCACATCGAATTCCGGAGGACTAGGTACAACCCAAGGGTCAGATGATTCCAAGGATTGATAAGGCATAGTCGAGATCGTATTGACGGCGGAAATATGATGCGTGGTAAGTGGAAGTGGTGTAGGGAAAGTACCCATAAGGCTAGAATCTTTCAACAAGACAACACCAACGCTTTCATATGTAACTGGGTGGTCTCCCAAAAAGGGAACGTTGTTGGTGGCATGGATGCAAGAGTCGGGTGTACAGAAATCAAGTTGATCGATGGTGACAATTTTTCCTTGATGGGGGAATTGTACACATCGAAACACCAACGAGGCGACTGTAGACATAGCGTAGAACCAACTTCTCTCGAGTAGTAGGTTGTAATCGAGGGGAGCATCGACCACCTCGACATCAACGGTAATAGTTTTTCCGCCCAACTGAATGGCTAAGGATTGTAATAATCCGTGAGGATGAAAACCTCGTCCATCGAAAGCACGTAACATCGTAGCGGATTTGTTAAGGGCAGGCGATTTTAAGCCCTTCCAACAAGCTAAGGACATGACACAAGTAGAGGCTCCCTCATCCAGGATAGTTCGATGAATTTGTTGATTGTGAACAACAACATCGATTTGGAAAGCTACTTGGTGGGAGAGTCGCGGTTGATGATCATCTAGATTAAATGTGAGGTTATTTAATGACTCGAGATCAAAAGCATTGATAGCAGCTAAGAACGTTCTACGTTGGCTGGGACAGTGTTGTAGAACTTCCAAGGAGGACATAGCACATGGTGCTTGGGCCAAATCTTCTACAATGTTGTAGTTTTGGGCAGCCCGTGAATTAGGATTGAAGGTGGATTTCTGGATGGTGCTCTTAGGAGGGCATAAGATAGAGTCAAACGAAGGTTTTTCAATCTGAAGTGGCCCAGATGGAAGACTAACAAATGGAGGATTAACGGAGGAGGGTAATGGCTCTGATACGGAACCATTAGTAGTCTTCGGCTTATCAGGTTTAACTGGCGTGTCGTATGTCGCAGTGCGAGTGGTCAAATTAAGCCCGTTAAACATGTAAATGTGGGCACTTGTCGAGGCCTCATCATGGGGTGGGTTGGAACTGGCCCCAACAGTGGAGGTTTGAGCAACCAAAGATTGTTGTTGTGGAAAAGGCTGAGTAAGCACAGTGGGTTGTGAATTTCCCTTAAAAAGCTTGGCCACTTCATCGTGATGTGGACAGTCTCGGGTGTAATGATCGTCACCACAAATGAGACATGGGAATTTCAATTTTGCGTTGTGGTTGTTTTTCGGCAGCAGGGGTTTGCGGTTGATTTTTTGGTTGTTCATTGTTATTGTTTTTCTTTGGTTTGTTTCTCGCTTTCTTCTTGCCCCCAGGTTGTTGTGAAGGGGTTGATTGGACTGCATTCACATCAGAGACCTGAGTTTGAGGGGGGGTAGAAGAGGGTGCAGTCAGGCTGGGAGAAGCTGTCGAAGCGGGCCGCTGAATCATTCCAGCCAACTGGGTAGTAGATTGGGTTTTGATGGAGCCAACAACTCCATCCGCGTGGGAAGCAGACGATGGTTTGGATGGATCGTTAGTGGCACGGGTAGCATTCAGTATCAACTCATATAGAGTACCGGATTGTGAATAGACTAAGTCTAAGTACTGAGCTTGGGCAATGGCTTCTTCCTCGGTGACTACACCACCCATGGCAACGTCACAAGCAATCTGGGGTAACAATGATTTAGTGAACCATTATGCTAACAATTGGTCAGGAATGACCGCTTTGATTACCCTTCGTCGTCATCTCCATTCATGAATATGATCGGAGATATGTACGGATGTTGTCTGACGAAGGGAGGTTAATAGTTTAGTACCTGCCTCGTATCGAATAGGTAGTTGGAAGTGCGTGAGGAAAGACATGGCGAGAGAGTTGAAATCATGAAAAGATGTGTGCGGTAATTCAATATACCATTTTGTCACGGAACTTGTAAGCGTTCGTTGGAAAAGATGCAAACGTATAGAATTGTCCATGAGGGAGTTGGATGAACACCACAAATGGAAAGTCATCACGTGGTTGTTTGGGTCTTCTCCGAACTTTCCGTCGAATTTTGGGATATTAGAAGGAAGTTTAGCTGGAATAGTTGGCCAAACCGGGGAATGATAAATAGGATCGTTCGTTAACCGAGATGAGTCTGGAAGGTCCATGGTAGCTAGAAAAGGTAGTTGTCGGTTAACCTGTGGGTAATGTTGGTGTGGCATGGGGACACCAGTAGGGCCAATCACCGGGTTATGTGGATAATTGTAACTAGTGGGCCCTCTTGTATGGGGTTAGTGTTGACCAAGGTACATAGGATTCAAGGTGTTTTGAGGAGCATGTGTGAGCGGAGGATAACCGGATGGGTTTTGAGGGTTATAGGTTGGGTTTGGCATTTTTCCATAAGCAGGTTGTTGTGGAGTCTGAGAATTGTGTCCTGCCGAGAACTGTGGATTTCCTGGAAAAGGGACGTTCCATGAATTGGGTGTGGTGGACACATTTTGTCCGTATGGTTGATGGTAGACTCTGGATTGAGGGTGCCCCCCAGCATGAGGGTGCCCCCCGAATGCAATTTGTCCTCCGGTGGGAGGATGCCCCCCAGCATGAGGGTGCCCCCTGAATGGAATTTTTCCTCCGGTGGGAGGATGACCCCCAACTTGAGGTAGAGTTCCCAGAATTTGAGAACCAGACGTAAATGATTGACCGATGTTGCCGAGCGAATTAGGACCACCAAGACCGGTCCCTCTGGGTTGTTGGATAGATATAGAACTTCCCGGCATAACTTGGGTAGTAGTGGTTTGGGTAGTAGTGGGAGTGGGAGTATTCAGTGCTCTGAACCCAAAAGGGAGTGTAGGTCTTGGTGTTACAGGTGTTCCAATCACAGCTTGGTTGACCACCGCATTACCGACAGGAATAGTCGGAATGTGAGGGACCATTGTAGAATGGGTTTTCTGGAGGGGAAGAGTAGACCTTGGGCCAACGGACGGTATGTTTGGACCAACGGGCGCTGTCGCCGTAAAAGTGGTGGTACCGGTAAAATATTTTAGGGGTACGGTGTAGGAAATGGGTGTGTCAGCACCCATCCCTGTTCCATAAATATCTCACACCATGCGCGGCGGACTTCGAACAATGTCTGCGGTCCAAAAAGGTTCATCGGCTAAAGGGTTTTGATGAGACCCAGCCAAAATGTCAGAAGGATTGACAACGACAAATTCACCAGCGGAATTGAGTTGGAGGACACATCGTTCATATCCCTCCGGAATGCAGAAAGCTTCTGGAGACTCCGAAACAATCTGAAAATTCTCTAAAGGAGTGGGAACTTCTTCCTGGGAAGTTGTAGTGTCTTGAACCTCGCTCTGTTGAGGAGATTCCTCCATAGAATGAGGGGGTAAAGGGGTGTTTCCTTCCATATTTTCTGGAGGAAGTCTCTGTAGCCTCCGCGAACGGCGTGGAGCTTCGATGTTGGCGAAAAAGAGTCGGCGAAAAAGATCTATGGCCAACTACTGAAAATAAACAGCATACGCTAATAGAAATCTAAGAATCACAACCAAGCAAACAGGACCTTCTTTTGATGACCGTACTAGTTGGTGATTAAATCCAACGTCACATGATCAAGTCTAGAAGGGGTGGGGATAGGGTGGAATAGTTACAATGGCGACCTGCTTAACAGACTTACGCCTTGGTGCAAGCTTCCACACAGTAATTGTGGATTTACCCTCCAAGGAGACCGAGTGATTTTGACCATTGACTGCTCCAGGTACAGTGAGACTTCCCGTCACTATCACCTTGTGTAAGACCCTAAATATTATGGCTACTAAGGTTACCAATTCGTAGTCAGCCCCTGGGCGGGAACAATCGACAGTCCGATCCGAACGTACGGGTAGGGTATCGAGCCCAAAATCAACTAAAAGGCTTCCACGCAGTAATTGTGTATTTACCTTTAAGCGATCCCCATAATATGATCTGACCACCACAATCAGTTAAACCACGGAGGGTTAGTCCCCATAGCTCACCCGAATGCGACCTCATGTGTAACCTCTGTGTTAGAGGGGGATCCCAGGCAGACTTATACGATAATTGGATTTGACTCTCCCTAACTCAAGATGCTAATGTTTGTTTTGGAAACTTTGGAGAGTTATTCTCATAGCCTAATCCAAAGTACTAAGCCTAATTTACTGTTGGTGGAGGATCCTAGAAAAGAAAATTTTCTAGATAATTTTTAATTATCGTTCATTTTATAGTTGTTCTTTACTCAAAAGGGGTGCATGGAAGTGAAACGAATGGAATTATGACTCAGTCCCAAAAATTGCATCAAAGATGATAAGCAGTCATTTCTTTTCGATGAACATCTATCTAAGGGAGAGAGAGAGTTTTTTCACTAACAAGCACAAATAAGGAATGTCCTCAAACCAATTTTCTTCAATCAAATCCTGATGTGATGCTAAAGCTTTTGAGATACCTTCTAATATGCACAATCAATCATGAAGATGCTTTTTATTGTTTGCATATGAATAATGATTAATTCAACACAATGCTCGTCTTTGCTAATTATCTTTTTGGATGAATGAAAATCAGACCAACACAAGCAAGAATCATACAAACAATACACCCTCTCGTTGTGATCAAAAAAAGAAGCGAAAGAAAAGAAACAATCAAAGCGAAATCAAACTTCACAGCCAAAAGAAAAAGTCGAAGAACAATGATATTAACTAAAACCAAATGAAAAGATATGTAGACCTTTGATGACCTTCACCAGCGTTTTTCGTTCATTCGACGAGGAGAGAAAGACAATGCATGGGTTTCAAACTCCAAATGGCAGA
>JZKD02S1592240.1:0-10181 GCA_000966675.3 Picea glauca
GAAATGCCAACCATCACCAAGGTTGTTGCACATGTGTGCAACAACAACAAATGACATAACACAATAAAAGGTAAGTGACAATTCAACACGAATTTGACCTCGTGTTCATAATCAATTTCACAATATTTAAATCATCCACCCCTTTACATCCTCAAATTGCAAATCGAATCAATGAAAGTAAATATAATCTTTAGCTTTTTAAAGTGAGTTGTGAGTTTGAATTAGGACTCTTTTATGGTATAGTTTCTAAAGTAAAGTCATATAAAAGAAAAGAACCCAACCCAACCCACCCCACCCCACCGTGGCACTTAATTTAAACCCTGGTTAAAGTTGGAGTGCACTCACTCATTAATAGATTCCAACGAAAATAGGGGCAATTATAGCCCTCTAGAACCTTCACAATCTCTTCCAGCTCATGGCCCATCCGCGTTTTAAAGACTATATTTAAAAAAAACCTTTGGCGTGACGAAAAGCACAGTCCCCAACCAAAAGTAATAAATTCCCATCCAAACAATTGACAATATTGAGAAGCCTTCATTATAAATTTGGGAAACGCGTAATCCGCTGGGCATTCGTGGTGTTTTGGGGCAACCCGGGGCCTCCCGTTTTCCACCATCGGTCAGCCTTTCGTTTTGGCTGGATTTCTGAGTGTTTTCGCTAAATTTGGAGGCCAGAGGCCAAAAGGGCGCCTTGGGATTCATTTTGAAGTGACTTTGGCCGAGGATTCGTATAAATTAGAGCATTTGGAGGAGGTTCGGCGAAGAAAAACAGGGGCTGCAACTCTTCTTCGGCAGTAGGGAGGAAATTTTTTGTTGTTGGTTCAGTCGACGATGGGTGGCGGCAATGGACAGAAGGCCAAGATGGCCCGTGAGAAAAACAATGAGAAAAACAAGGCGCCCAAAGGTATGTTTTTCTTCTGTGCTAACCCTCTTTGAAATTGGGTTTTATTCTTTTTTCCGCTGTCTAAAGGATTTTGGTGGTCCCGATCGAGTTCAAGCCTTTCGACCTCTGCTAGCAGTATGTTAGATTGGCTTTGTGGGTCTCTTTAATTCCATGATCGAGACCATAAAAGGGTTTTATACTATAAACATAGGGTCTGTGGGTCTCTTGGTTCCCTGATCGAGCTCGTCGATATCTAATATTTTGCAAAACTTTGATTGGTTATATTTTAAATCCTATTTATTACTTTCAGAAAATTGTAATCAGGAGTATCTGTCAACTGGTCCACCCAGGTTCAAATATCCCACAGACATGTTTCAACCCTCCCTACTCTCTCTTATATAGGGGTCAGGGTCAGGTCCTAAGCAAGTTTGGTGGAATAGATACCGCACCTGTTGATTCTAAACATAAAGAAGAGTGTTGTGAGTGGGTATAGTTTATTCTCAATCCTCCCATATTGAGGAGCTGCACGAGGATATTCAATAGCATCTTCTCAAAAAAATCAGGACTAGATGCTGGATGCTTAATTATTATTGTTAGCTTTTAATAGTGTTTTTTTTAAGGCACTTCTCTAAACTCGAAGAGAAAGAGCAAATAAGTATTACAATTAGGCCGAAAAGTAAACTACTGAACCCCTAAGCTTGGTTGCTTCTGTTAAAATCACCCAGAACTTGCACCTGTAGCAATCCCTTTCTCGTGGCTCGAGGGGGATTGAACCTTGGTGAGTGGCATGGCATGTCGCATTCACTGTCAAGCCTCGAGTGGCTGAACTGTCGCCTTGACTGTCGAACCAGGATTCCAAGCGTCTTGAAATGTCGCCTCCACTGTTGAGCCACGATTCCACTAGTGTTTAAGTGGTGTTAGACTTGCCCTTGCTTTTCTTACTATGGCTTGTTTACTTTGAGAAGGCTTGCTTCAAATTGTTCATTGGATTTCCTGGTGATTGTTTCTGTAAACTTGGTATTGTGAATGCGGTTTGAACACGAGCACTGCATATGTGCAGCTTGTAATTTTAATCAACGTAGAGAATATTATTGTACTGCAAATGAGTTCTTGTAAAGCAAGTGAAATTAGTTAATTGATTCAACCTCTTCACCCTTTTCTCTTTACCACTTGCATCTACTGTGCTGTTCTATTTCACAATTTTCTTGCAAAAATTGCAAGATGCAGAATTTATTCTTTTAAATTATGGTATGAATGTTGTACACAAATTGTAATGAGCTGCAGAATACTCGTGATGGACCACTCAATTTGTACACGAGTTGTTGAATTCTGTGTTTTGATCTATTCTGCCTCGACAAATTTGCATGCCAGCGGTATTGGAGTCCAGTAGTTTCACACTCTTCCATCTTATGTGTGTACTATGCTGTTTGGGTGCATGGAGGATAGTGTGTGTGAACAGTGCAGATACAGCTGAGGTTTTTGGTTTGTATTCATTGGTTATTGTGGTTGGAAAATGTTTTTACACCTGTTAGGTGGGTTGTGCTCTTGTATAAATTTAGAAAGGGACCTCCACCATGTTCTCTTAGTTCTTTACGCAAAGGCTTGTTAAATCCCCATCTCCACGGCGATTGAGTGAGTCTGCTGTGGTTTGGGGCTGGGGTGTTGCAAGTATGGCGGGGAGTTACTTGCCTAGGCTGTTCTACCTGGCACATGCCAAGTGCTTTCCTATTTTCACTTCCCTTTGGGGAGGCTGGGTGGTATGTCCTTTTAACCCCCTGTTACTGCATAGATATTGGATGTCCTGTGTTAATGTGTCATCCACTGTCTTCTCCCCAGTATGTTGGGTGATTAGTGCTTTGATCTATCCTTCTCCTTGCGCCCGTTTTGTGCCACGTGTTTTCTTGGGGGTGTTCTCAGTGGAACTATTACTTTTTAGTATTTACTCGATACATTAATGCTTGCTTTTACTCGATACTTTAATGTTTTCTCATGCAACCCTAGCTTAAGGGCAATTTCTAGTTTTAGGATAGGACAAAGGCTTTTTTGTCTTTGATTGATCTTTGTCTCTTTAAGGATATTTTCCTTGATCTTCCTGCCATAGGCTGTGGCATTTCTAGTTGAGATTCCTATGTTTACCTTAGTGGAAACATTAGAAAATGGTTTTCCAAAAGGTTAGAATGAGGTGCAAAATGCGTATAAACTGGTAGTTTAAAGATCAACAGAGGCATATTTATTGATGGAAACATTGAAGTATAGGTATAATTATCGAAACTAGAGCTAGGTTTCTGTGTGAACTTGTGAAGCGATTTCCACTTTACCAAAAAGAGGAAATGGGTTAGATTTGGAATGGAACTTCCATCTTGAAGTCGTAACAAGTCCTTTAGCTGACAATCGGCATTATCCATGTTTCTAAAGGGAACGACAATAAGCCAATTGCTCAAGTTGGTGAATAAGGCATATGTTATCGCAAATGATGTTTGGTGCCTATGGATTGTCCTAGAGAAGAAGTTTGCAGCTGTATAAAATTGAAATTAGGAGGCTTTGCTGGTATTAGGGTCTTAACTTTTTCACTTTTTACATTGTTTGCAAATACTATTATGTTTATTTGTTTCTAAGGTGGAAATTGATGTATTTTAATTTTTTTGATCTATTTTCAGGCAGTCAACTGGAGACAAACAAGAAGGCAATGAGTATTCAGGTGCGACCCTTTTATCATTTCTTGAACAGATGCTATCACACATTTCCTTTATTTTATGTCTTAGTCAGATTATCTGTCAAATTATTATTTTTCGAGCCATCACCCTTCTTTCTCTAGTGTTACTTTCTGATTTATTTTGAAGTGCGGAATCATGTATTTTCCTATTATGTATGTAATTCTAGACAGAACCTTTTCAAGATTCCAGTCATAGGTTGAGGTGAATTTTTGGTTTCAATTAGCAAATCTTTAAAACATGGTACAATTAGCCACCAGCATTCCTTGGTAAATGACGCCCAAATAATAAAGCGCTTCCAAAGTGTAGTATAATTAAGTCATTATCAAGCATTCTCAAATGCTGTCCTGCCAAATTCAAGCATTCCCATATTCAGTATTGCAAGTATGCAAATTTCAAGTTTTGAAGATAATCTTATAACTGAACTGCTTGTAGATGTGAATTCTGTATAGAGGATAAGTCAAAAGCTTTCAATTTACTACTGTTGCAAAACTCTCCATTGCCACCAGCAAAATAAATCAAAAGCTTTCAATTTACTACTCTGTTCAAAACCATCTATTGCTGAGTGCAATCTCTATTATTTACTGGTAGAAAATAGAACCGTATTAAGGAGCAGCCTTGCAACATATATTGCAAAGATTAAATAAAGATATGATGGATGTTTTGTTTTGAAATATATATCTACTAAGCAGTACAAAGCATAATGCAAAAAATGTTTGGCAGATGGGCTGTCATATTGGGATGAAATCAGGGGTAAACCAACAACCACCCCTGTCCTGGACACAGTCAAGAACTGGATTGCCGTTAAAATCCCCTCTTGATGCATAAATGGTAGGCAGATTGGCCGTGTCAGCTGGGATAAAATCATGTATAAACTAAAACCAACCCCCATCCTTGGCAAAGTTGAGAACATGACTGCTGCTAAAATCCCCTTTTGATGAGCAAATAGGGGAGCCTCAGAACTTCCAGTATTATTTCTTAATTCTTTGTGAACTCTCAGGTGTCATGAAGGGGAGTAGCATGAGAGCCCAGATGAAATACCCACAAAATGCAGTAGCACAGAATTAAACTGCTGAACACAAAACCCTCATGTTCTCATCAAACGTGGTAGCTGTCAAATTGTATCAGACCCTGTATGTTGATGAAAATACTTAGGTTTGATGCAGGATTTGTGAGGGTGAGAGGCAGGTGGCTCTCCTTTTCTCACCTGCTGACTTATCCACTGACTACTTCTAAGTTCTAGCCTTCAGATGACGTTAATAATTGAGTTGTATATAATTTTCTTTTCCATATGTTGGCAAAATCTTAACTTTATAACACCCATAACAAGTGTTTCCTGCACAAGGGACAACTTTTCAGGCCTTCGTTGGAAAACAGGTTAGTTTATTGTTTGCTAATGTGCAATATGTAGTGAAAACATTAGGGTCTTCTTGTCAGTGGTCTAATTGCTGGTTTACATCAGTTATAAAACTGTCAATCTTCATTAGTGGGAAAATTTCCAAATAAATTTCTATCAGTTTACTCTAGAGTCTAAATATGTGAATTTGGTGTGAGACAATATTGTGTCAGTGTTGGGGTTCCTGAATTATCCAGGTGTAAAACAATGTTTGGTGAGAAAAAATAAAGGATTCTTTCATCAGGACTGTATTCTAATATGATGTATGTGCGTATGCAGTATTGTGGCCATTTGCTGCATTTTTATGAGTTACTCAAAACTATTGTTGTAGATCATTTTGGATTTTGTACCCAGTATGTTACTTAGACAAGGCCATGTGGTCACAAGTCCTGCTGTATACATGTAGTCCATTCTTGGCTTAAGCTGAATCCAGGATGGCTGCTCTTCAGTTTTTTAAAATTTACATCTTAAAGTTTTGGTTGGGTGAACCCCTATTTTGATAAAAGAGGTTCAAACTTTGTAGCAATATCAGCTTTTCAATATCATGACATTTGTCTAAGAAGCTACTGACCGGGGATATCTCAAAGTCATTCAGGACTTGCACCCAGGCTTATCTGCAAATTGACTACATTAACACAGCAGCATGTTCTTTAAGGTGATTGAACCTGTCTCTTGTGCATAAAGTTCACTTGATTTATCATTTTACCACAACCTGCTTGACAGCTGCTCTTTGGAGATGGTGCTGTTGGTGACATGCAATATTCATTGTTGTAGATACATGACTCTGGTGCCAAGCGATTGAATTTTAATCCCAGCAAAAATAGTGTGTTATTTGCTCTCACAGTGTTGCATGAGCTTTTAGGTAGGGGAGTTTACCCTTTACTGTTTTTCTACATCTTAAAGTACCCGTGTTATGAGATATGTTGGAGATTGTGTACAAAATAAGCTGTTTACGAGGAAAACCCTTGCTGTTCACAAAACTAGCTTTCTTTTGTTTGACTTTATCCCCCAGTTCATAAAAGTTGATTGAAACTTAGTATGGAGTTTAGGAATGGCTTTTTTAGTGATTTGTGAGCATTAGGTTTTTTCCTCCCCACAGTTTTAGGTTTATCCTTTGCTAGTCAAAAGGACTGTATCAGAATGGTATGAAATGATATTCCCGTCTTCCTTTGCATTTCACTGCATACATAGTTTGCAGAGGTTCATACCAATTTTGTTGAGCACACCTGTGCCATGCTTTTAAAAAAAAATCTAGACTCCAGTTCTTTCAGGGGTCAGTAATTTTCTATATTTGTCCTTGCTACTGGACATTTGCTAACCAATGATGATTCAGGTCCATTCTTCATACCTAGATTGCTTGTTTCCATAATTGGGTTTTAAGTTTACAGCCATCTTTAGAGTCTTGGTTCAATACCCCCCAAAATTCTAGATTCCCCCACTTTCCACTCTTGTTGCAGTTCTTATTTGATTAATATATTTATGCTAACTTGCTATATATTTGTAGTCTCCAAACTGTATTGAGTTTTCCATCTGGTTTGATCTGCTTAGAAATAACTTATAAGATACATGCTGTGGCACTTAAGACACATGGATATATGATCGCATTATTCAATCCTTGAGGCTCGTATTTCAGAAACTCACTAAATGCCCACTTTATAGCAATTATATGAAACCTGTTGATTAACTTGTGAAGCATAAGATAATGAAACTTCAATATAAACAATAATTTTTGTAGAGCGAATATGGTTCATTCTCTTATCCAAGGAGTTCGAATATTATGTAGATGCAAATTCAACTTGGTCAGTATTTTGCTGGGAAATGTGCTTACTTGTTTTGTTGATATTTTGCAGGCTCATTGTTTATGTTGATAAATTTTCTCTGGTGTGTTATGCTACTTATAGTTTGCACTTGTTTTCACTTTTGCAGTGCAAGGTCTGCATGCAGACATTCATCTGCACAACATCAGAAGTGAAGTGTAGGGAGCATGCTGAAGCAAAGCACCCTAAGGCTGACGTTTATCAGTGCTTTCCTCATCTCAAGAAATAGGAGCATGTGATTCCAGTATGGCTGTGCATGTCTTCATCCAACCTGGGGCCAAGAAGTTTGCTAGGTCTAGAGATTTTTGTCTTGTCCATAACTAATAAGCTATCTTGATAGAGTGAACTCCGCAAGTATAGGGGTGTGAACATATATCCGTTTCTCAAGAAATAGGAGTGTGTGATTCCAGTATGGCTGTGCATGTGTTCATCCAACCTGGGGCCGACAACTATCTGTTGGAAATGCTACTTTAGCTTGCATAGGTTACATTGGTAGTTACTATAGATTGCAAGATGCAATACTCTGCATCTAAAGGGGTACACTCACTGATTAGTGGTTATTTTGCAAGACATGACTGATATGATATAAACGTTTATGAGATGTGTTGAAATGCTGCCTCATTTTATTATAGCTTCTTAATTTAAATGACTTCTATCCTGATGAAAGGTTGCCTGTTGCCGATGAAAATTATGTTTTGAGAACTGGCGAATTCTCTTTTGAGAATAATAGCTAACTTATCAACATCATTTTTTCCCAGATATGTTTCTCATCTTACTCCTTGTTTTCCAATATTTTGCATTGTCCTGCCCTGATCTGGTTTTAAAACGTTGACAAGACAATAATGTCTACTGCGGATCATCCAGAAGATGATCTTTCTAATAATAACTACTACAGAAATCTCAGAGCTGAAATCATGAATGTTGTTTATACGGAAGATCCTCTACCTTAAATGGCAGTAATAATTAATAATTTATGCTACTGAGAAAAGCCTAGTATCAGACAGTTCAGCTTAACTATAAAACATAACTCACCTTTTGGAAGCAGGCAAGTGGGGATTGTGCCCAGCTAAGATTTACATGATATGCAAGTGACAGACTCTGCTAAGCTATCAAGTAACCACCGAATTACAGCCCTCATGTCCAATAGCTTTTTGATCAGAAATCGGAAGACTATGGTACAACTGAGGGCAAATATAATACTGGAAACTGAAAAATCCAAGTACGTGTTACAGATTACCCCTCCAAACTGCCTCTAAGGGGTGTGTCAGCATATATTTTTCCATTCTTTATTCCTTCTCCCAAGGTGGAATGTGAGCCATAAGGAAAGTGCGGAACCTCTATTGGGTTTGAAGATGGATTTAGCATTCTAGCTCAAGGAACTTGAATTTATCGAGTTGATGATGTCACTACTTTTGTTTGATATACCTCTGGTGCTGTTTTGCCGTCGATGGCTTCTTTTCATTATGTTAATCATCGAAATTGGCAAATATCCCTTGCAAACTAGATATCTGTTTGAATTGGATGCTAATGTAAGAAATTAAAACTACTAATATCTGGACACTCCAATCTTCTGCTTATTGGTTGAAAAGTAATTCATCTTCTGCTTTATTGGGCGAAAAGTAATTTCAACGTCTCCTTGGGGGCATGTCAATATGAAGGTTGTTTACCTGTATCGAACCATTTCCCCAGTGTAATCTTACATTAAAACTACTAATATTTGGACACTCCAATCTTCTGCTTTATTAGAGTTGAAAAGTAATTCATCTCCTGCTTTATTGGGCGAAAAGTAATTTCAACGTCTCCTTGGGAGCATGTCAATATTAAGGTTGTTCACCTGTATTGAACCATTTCCCCAGGGGCCAGTGTAATGATCTGGCTAGTATCTTGCAGTGATTACCTTAAGATTATCCAATGTTTTTTCACTTAAATTTAAATACATTTTAGGTGGTAGCTTATTCTGCATAAGGGAAAAGGGTGTGCCCAAAAAACATCTGCACAAGGGAAAAAGGTGTGCCCAAAAAACAACTAACTTATGGAGTTGATCGGTACTTGTAAATGAGAGGATTATCCTTTATTTGCTGGGTTTAAGGACTTTTGAGTTAGGTACTAGCTTCTTCTGCAAAAGGGAAAAGGGTGTGCCCATAAAATAACTAACTTGGAGTTGATCATTGCTTGTAGATGATAGGGATTATCCATTATTTGCGGAGTTTATGGTGCATGCTTGTGGGATTATTAATATAGGGATCTCAATTTGTTACACATTAGGAAATGATTTTGATGCCGTGCTCATTGCAGAGGTCTTAGGTTGTTAGTTCGTTTGCATTAGCGACGTTAGTTAAGCTTGCGGATGTCTTCTGACCCACAACTTTCTCAACTCAAATTCCGTGATTTGCAGGGCACATTTCTCTTGTGCACCTACAAGTTCTCCTTGAAGAAATCATAAGGTGTTCCTTTACCATCTTTAACTAGTCGTAAATCCTCCGCAGATATTTAACTAGTTGTAAATCTCCTTTGTGGATCTACACAGTTGTAACCCTAGATTTGCTGTTCATCATCAAAGCGTGATCTGTCACATTAGGAATTTAAAATGGCTTCAGCAACCATTGTACAAATGATTTGATGCCCATATGGGCAGGGATTGAATAAGTTGATGCAGAAAGGGGTTTTACAACTAGTTAAATATCTGCAGAGGATGTTTGCAAAGATTGTATGCAAAGATGGTAAAGGCAGTGTTTTAAAAACCGTTGAATCGGAATCGGAACCGGCCGGTTTGATCGGTTTGATGGTTGACTGGTTCAAACCGATCAAACCAATCAATAAATCGAACCGGTTGACCGGTTTATGACCAAACCGGCCGGTTTATGACCAAACCGGCCGGTTTATGACCAAACCGGCCGGTTATGACCAAACCGGCCGGTTATGTCCAAACCGGTCGGTTATGACCAAACCAGCCGGTTTAGTCATAAACCGGCTGGTTTGGTCCCAAAAACCTAAAACCGTCTAAAACCCCCCAAAACCTAAAACCTATGTAACAGAGAAGTACTTGGCTCATGTTTTCTCATGCAAGTTGGAGTTGTAAGGTGTTTTGGTGTGCAACTGAGGGTTATTTTGCCTTATTAATGCTATTTAAAGAGGTCTCCATCCCCTCCATTTCACCCACCCTAGGAATTAATGCTAATGTTAAAGTTTTATCTTTCATTTTCACGACATTCTTCTTTATCTTTTATTTTCACGACATTCTTTTTTATCTTTCATTTTCGTGCTTTTACTTAAATTTTTAACATTACCATTAATTGTTTCAGGATGTTTGAGAGTGGTTCCAACCTCATTGGACTTCATATGGAGAAAGTAGAATTTTAGGTCCCATTCAAAATT
>JZKD02S1592243.1:0-10181 GCA_000966675.3 Picea glauca
GATTCCTGTGATGAAGGATCTCGATACTCCAAGTCGCGATCGCCGAGACTCTGAGATGGAGCTTAGCACCGCTAGTTTCTTCCCCTCACGTGACCACCGATGGTGACCACATGTTGCGCCAAAAGGCGTTTCATATTTCGTGAACTTATGAACTTCATCGAGCCTGATCAACGATTGAGATCTCCAATGATCCGACGGTCCAGATCTCATCGCGATCTCGCATATCGCGATTCTTGTGATGAAGGATCTCGATACTCCAAGTCGCGATCGCCGAGACTCCGAGATGGAGCTTAGCACCACTGGCTTCTTCCCCTCATGTGACCACCGGTGGTGACCACAGCCTGTGCCAAAAGGCGCTTCATATTTTGCGAACTTATGAACTTCATCGAGCTTGATCAACGATCCACGATCTCGATGATTCGACGGTCCGGATCTTTTCGTGATCTCACATATCGAAATTTCCCACACCATGCTTCGTTGACTCCTCCAATGTGCAAGTAAGCAAAATTCCAATCGCTTGCCACGTGTCCTATGACTCCAATGGTCAGGATTGTTATCGCGATTTCGAACCTCTTTCCCTTGGATTTTCCAATCTGCGAAACTCCGAAACGAAACCTTTGTCATGCTTTGATTGTTTTCCTCTTTCTAAGCTTACACTGTTGATCTTGCCATTATCGCTATGCTACTGATCGTGCTGAGATTCACCATCAATGACAAACACGCATACTCTGCCTCTGTCTAAAAAAACATGCCAACATTAATGACCCAATCAATTGTCGATATAGGGATGGGTCTACTAGACTAGAATCTAAGTCTCTTGCTTTCCTTATATTTGTGGTCATAGGAGTGTCCATGGATTTGTAATCGATCATTCCAAACTTTTGAAGAATCTTCATTGCATAATTTCCTTGTCCAAGGAATACTTCGCCACGCTTCTGCCATACTTCTAGTCCCAAGTAATAATGCACGAGACCAAGATCTTTCATATCGAACTCATAAGCTACTTCCTTCTTAGACTAGGTGATGAGAGACTCTTCACCTGTCAAGAATAAATCGTCGACATATAGCAGTAGAATCACATGTGCATTGTTCGCGACTTTGTAGTAGAGATTTGGATCTGCATGACTCTTGGACAAACCAAGTCTTCTTAACTAGTTGTCTATTCTAGCATATCAAGCTCTTGGAGCTTGCTTGAGTCCATACAAGGCTTTCTTTAGTCTGCAAACATGAGTGTCTTTGGAGTGTACTTCAAATCCTTGAGGTTGTCCAATGTATACTTCTTCTTCGATTGCTCCATTGAGAAAAGATATCTTTACATCCATTTGATGTAAACTCCATCCCATGGAAGCAACAAGAGACATAATGGCTCTAATAGATGTATATCTGACAACATGAGCAAATGTCTCGTCATAGTATTCTCCCTCCTTCTAGGACAACCCTCTAACTATGAACCTTGCTTTGTATTTGTCCACGCTTCCATTTGCTGCATGTTTTATCTTATAGACCCATTTTGAAGTTACTACTGATTTTTCTCTGGGTCTAGGCACAATTTCCCATACATCATTTTTCATGATGGATTGGTGTTCTTCTGTCATGGCTTCTTTCCATTGTTTCTTCTGAGCTGCCTCTTCAAATGTGGTGTGTTCTTCATTTAGAAGCTTTGTCATACATGTTGCATAGCTAGAGAATCTTTTGGGTTTTTTGCATTTTCTGAAGGTGCCACTTGGGGCTTTGAGTCTTTTTGCTTCTTATAGAGTAGCTTCAAGCCAAGTTGGACGTTTTTTGGTTTTGGGTACAGTGTCTGATTTAATAGTTTCACATGGTTGCATCAAATGATCAAGTTGTTATGTTTCTTCATTCTGACTTTCTAGAAGACCTGCGCTTTCTTCTTTGGGCTCTTCATACTCTTCTTCTTCTATAGTTTCTTCTATGGATTTCTTGAAAGCCATCTTTTCATTGAAGGTTACATCTCTGCTGACTTCAACCTTATGTTGTTCCAGGATATAGATTATGTAGGCCTTGGATGATTCACTGTATCCCACGAATATGCACTTCTTTCTTGAGGGTTCTAATTTCTTCCTTTTATCCTTGGGGATGTGAATGTAAACAGGGCATCCAAAGATTCTTAAGTGTTGCACATTAGGTTTCTTTCTTGAGAAGGCTTCTTCTGGAGTCATGTCCTTCAATATGCGGTGGGGACTTCTGTTCTGAACATGAATTGTTGTCATGGCTGCTTCTCCCCACAAATACATAGATAAACCTTGATCGTTCATTAGTGCCTTCACAGTTTCTTCAATAGATTTGTTCTTCCTTTCTTCTACACCATTTTGTTGAGGATTATGAGGAACAATTAGCTCCCTCCTAACCCCTGTCGATTTGAAAAAGGAAACAAATTACTTGGATGTATATTCTCCTCCATTATCTATTCTCAAGGTCTTGATTTTCTTGTTTGTGAGGTCATTTATCTCTGCTTTGAATTCTTGAAACTTTCTGAAAACTTCGTCCTTTGTCTTCAAGAGATATAACCAAGTCTTTCTTCAGTAATCATATATGAAGATTACATCGTAAAGAGAAACTCCTAGAGATTTGGCTGGCATCAAACCACAAACATCTGAATGTATTAGATCTAGGATTTCATTAGATCTATTATTGTTGCTTGAGAATGGTTTCGTAACATTCTTACCAAGAGCACATCCTTTGCAAATTCCTTCATGTGTAGATTGTAGTTCTGGTATTCCTTCAACCATGTTTTTGAGGAAAGGAAATGCTTGATAGTTGATATGAGCATACCTTATATGCCAAAGTTCATTGGGATTGACTTCATCATGTACAAGAGCTTCATCATGTACAAGAGCTTCATCATTTCGTTCTAGTAGTCTGTATAGTCTTCCTTCACGGGTTCCAATAACTCTGGCGTTCTCTATGTTGGAGTCTCTAGACCAGGATAATACTTTTCCAGTTACAAAGGTTATTATGTTTCCTTTGTCTTCTAGGAAAGATATGGATACGCGAGTCTTTTCTAAACCAAGTACATATAAGACATTTCTCAAATGAACATTGTTACTTGTTTTCAATTTGACGAAGGCTTGACCAATTCCTTCGACTAGATAGGTGTTTTTATCGCCAAGTTCTATCTTGTAGGATGTCTTCTTTTCATTTAGATTAGAGAGTCTGTCCTGGTCTCCTATCATATGCCTGGAAGCTCCACTGTCAATTACCCACATGTCATTTTCAAGAATTCCTGTGAGAGCTGAATAATGTAGATGATCCCTCTTTTCATTCATGATTTATGTTGACTGATAATTGGTTAAGCTTTGACCCAAAATCTCAACCTTGACATTTTTTCCTTCTGAGAGTGCCAAGAGGTGCGTTGGATTAAGGTGCACTAGAATATATTCTCCTTGAGTAAGGTATTCCATCATAAGGTGTTGGATAAGAGTTTTAGGGTTTCTAAAACTACACCTGCTAGTAACCCTAGCGACAGTGCTTTAGTAATTGCACCTACTAGAAACCCTAGCGACAGTTCTTCAACGAGCTTGATAACCTTATGGTTTAACTAATTCTAGTGGTTAGACTGAATGAAGGAGGTGTGGGCCCATAGCCTGTTAGAAAAGTGGGTGTGCTCGTTTAATCGTAGACAATATAGCAATATTGTCACCCAACCATAGGCATGAATGCCACCTTCGAGCACCTTGACCTTGACAAAGAGAAGAATTATGGTAGAAAATCAATAGCCAACCAAGGATAATGCACCAAGAAAAGATAACCAAGACTGATCAGAAATTCCAACCCAAAAAGATCGAAATTACAGGTTGCAGTAACTGCAGCTGCAACTACTCCCCATAGTTGCGCACTACTGGATTTTTGTAGTTTCAACTTGTGTGTATCAAATGAGTTTTGGCGCCTGATATTTATACTGTTCTTTCCAGGCTGTCTGGGTTGACTTCTCTTTCTGGGTTCTAAAGACATAATATAAAGTATTCTCTTTAATCAACTTTACTTCTAGGGTTATGTCCAAGTCTTTTAGGATTCTTCTTGCTTTCAGAATATTCTAATCTCATCAAAGGTCAGAAATAGAGGTTAATACCTCCCGCAACTACCATAATATCAACAATAGCTAGTGCATAGTGAGTAGGCAGGTCCAAAAATCCCAAGGGGACCATAAGTGGTTGATCCATTTGTTTTGGCATCACAACATCTCTTTTTTGAACCTCAAGAAGGCCGAAGACCATGTGGGTCTAGGTTTTCATTGTTGCTCCCATTAAGAAACCATTCAGTTATGCCTCTAGCAATTGTTGACAAAACTTGTGGATAAAATCTTTTGTTATGTTGGTGATTGGGATTTTGAGACAAAGGGCAACAAATTGAAGATTGAGGAGCCAAAAGACACAAGCAATATCTATACTTATTGAGGAGACAAGTCTAAAAGACTATTCACGAGGTTACTTAGCCATCACTTTCTGCTCAAAACCATAGAAAGTTGTGTAGAATTAGGCTTCATGATTCCCACTGAGAAGAAATACTCTATGAGAGAAAATAAACTTCCAGGCCAAGAGCAATAAAAACATCTCAAGTCCCTAAGATTATATGAAAAAAAGTTCTTGGATGCAAAAATTATCCCTCATAAAGAATATAACAATTGATTTCAGGATGAGCTACCATGGACTCAATAGACCATCACAAAAAAAAAACATAGGAAGGTACCCACACATCCCTCTCCTTTTGAAGCCAAATTGAATCAAGTTGATTTGTTTCTTTTAGCAAGTTGAATATTTGTGCACACCCCTCTTCTTCATGCTTTTGAATAGTTAAATGTGGTCTGATATTTTATCTTTCCAAGTTGACTTACATTATAAACGGGTGCATTTTCGATAGATGTTGACACCCTTCATTTGTTGAAGTTTACATTTTTTAGTTTGATTATTAAAGGGTGGAGTTGCAAGAAACCCCGTGAAGTCTATTTTTGTCTTTAAACTGGTTTGAGTTGAAGAATTATTAAAGTTATTGAACACTTTAATCCTCTCCTTCGCGGACAATGCAGTCACCACTGACAAAGCAACTCTACAATCTATTGTAACATGCTTGCTAGTTTCACAAGGCAAAGAAGTACTGCTGCAAACTCAGACTCAACTTCTTCACGATGCACTTGAACAAAAGAATCTTCTACAACATTCTGAACTAGTCCTTGTTCAAAACCCTATTTTCAAATATGATGAAGATGATAATGTTGGTTCAGACCAATAGCCATCACATGAGCAACTCAATGAGCCATCTCCAAATTCAAGTACAAATGAAGATCAATGTCCTCTTTCCAAGCCAATCATCGGACCTTGGGCAGAAATCAGGCACAACAAGCACAAAACTAGTATCAAATATGAAAAAGAAGTCACCTTTTATATTCTGGATTATGCCAAACCAATCTGGTTCCAAAGTGTTGGATTGCTACAAGAGAGTTCACCTTCACCAGCTCCAATTCAAGAGCAGAGTAAAAAATGCCAACATTGTCAACGAGTTGGCCACATGTAAGATCAATGTTTCAATCTTCATCCTTGTGAGCATTGTGGAAAGCATAATCATCATCGAGACATATTTTCTAACCGAAAGAAACACATGAGAATAAAGAACCATTATGGGTGGATGACTTCTTGGTGATGGTCATCAATAGTCAAGAAGATATCTTTGTCATACCAATGAGTCCATTCTCAAGTATTGACGCATGTTGTAGTGAAAGGATTTGCATCTTCTCATTTTGAACTTGACAGGGAGAACAACCTTAGTGATTGGCAGTCAAGCTTCAAGTTTTGAAGTCTCATCAATCAAGCAGTAACAAGTGAGTGTGACAAGTGAGCATGATTGGTTTGTGTTTTTCCTTATGTTAACGCTAGAAGTTGTCCCTAGGCTGCTTTAGGAACAAGCCTAGCACATATTATTTAAAAAGTTTAAAAGAAAAAGAATTTTAAGAGTTGGGAGGATCACACTCTTGATCTTAAAGGGGGTTAAAGGATAAGATTTCAAGATCTCTTCTCTATGTGCAATATATCAGGTAAACAAAACCACTAGTTGAACCAAGTGAGAGTATGGTATGTGTTGAAGAAGAAGAAGTGCAACAAGACTGATAATCATAAAAGAGCAATCTGTTATTTGATATAATTAACGAGTAGAAGAACAATTCTCAAACTCAAAAATCCTTTTTGAACCAGATTTTAAGGATCTTAAACACACATGTGGTGAAGATTGAACTAATAAAACAGATAAACCCTCTCAGTACATACATACAACCATATAATCATATAATAGTAATAATGTGTTCAAGATGGAGAATTAGAAATGATAAACAAAAGAATATAATACACACCAACTAATGACTTCATTAACCACTGAAATCTTTACACAGATAAGTGTTGGGTATGTGTTATATTCTTTGCACGAGTAGGAGTGTCTGACCGTATGCGTCGGGCACGCAGGGGGGCGGAGCCCCCCTTGCGGGGGTTGGGGGGCAACGCCCTTGAAAATTTTTTTCTACATCGGGACTGCATGTTTTGGGACCGCATTTTTCGGGACCACATTATACTTAGGTGGTTTTTCCGCACATGGTTTCATTGTCGATGTTTTTCTATTTCCGGTTAAGGAATTAGGGTTTTGGACTAATCCAGGTCATTGGGTTAGGGTTTTGGATGCCGCTGGCTTCTATATGTATTTTGTATTATAAACATTGTAACACAATGAATGAATATAGAATATGCTGGTTTTCACGGTTTGGGTTTCCAGGGGAAAAATCTCTGTGTAATGTTTGTATTTGCCATTGTATCTTTTATGAATATCTGTTTGCAGTAGATATTGTACAATTTTAGTATTTACATTAAGGTTGATCCAAACACTTGTATAAGATAAAATCTTTTAAGGCAATCATGGATCCAACCCTTTCTTCATCTATATTATCCAGTATATAGAGTTTCAAAATAAGTTACATGTACATGGGGTCAATCCCGAGAATCATGGACACCTCAAAGCAAATCTCTACAAAAAATCAAGATGAAATTCAGTTCCTAATTGTTGATATACCAAATCATAACAATTTACAAAAAGCTCCTATCATCAAGGCAATAACCTTGCATACATCTTCTTGATTTGACTTGCTTTGCATTCGAATTATGACACTGCTTCTTTATCCATATCTTTCCTAGATATCTTCAACCTTCAAAGCTCCACTTGAAACTGATCCTTTGACAACTCAACACAGCTGTTTGATCTAGATCAATCTTCATATCTCAATACAGTTTGTTTTTGCTCCACAAAACATTGCATAGCTTTAAAACACGATCCATTACATGCCTACATAATTCATAGCCTCCCCCTGTTGCAAAATCTGAAACTGGGTGTGAACAACAACAAAATCGGTTGGTATAGGTGTTCCGATAGCGCCTTCATTTTCCTATGTAATGATTGCATGAACTTCCTGTAGTGACTTTTCAAAAACTAGTCCCGCGTGTATTAAACCCTTTTCACTATCTGAGTTATAGCTGGACATGACCAAAAAGGAGCATGATACCTTTTACATAAGGAACCAAAAGATTTTTTCCATCCTTCATTACTTTAGATGTCAAAAATTTGATTTATCCTGGAAGTGATATTCTTAAATTGACAACTTTCTATGCAGGATGGAGGAGGCTACTTCCGCCAGCAATTCTAAGCTATTTTTCCTGGTCCACTTAGATTGGGATAGAATTTTTCCTGGTCCGCTTAGATTGGGATAGGGTTTGAATACGTTTAGGATCATTCCCTTTAGATCTAGTCTTAGGGTTTGGGATTTTCATATTTTTCTTACTCTATTTCTTGGTAATAACTTTGTTTTTCCCAATGATTGTCTTTTTATGTAAAATCAAACCACCCTTCTTGGATTTACTCTTCATATGCTTAGTGACAAGAGTTTTCTTTCTTGTAGATGTATTTTGAGTGGGTTTGATGGGCTCCTCATCAATGATGATAACCTTCTCTGAGATGACAAGTTTATTCATTGTCGTAGACTTCAACCTTAACTTGTTTTGAGGCCTTATGCTTCGTTTTCTTATTAAAATTCGATACCTAGAGGTATCATCATCGGAGGAACTCAAGGCATGAGTATTGACCTCTGGGATAGGCTCTTTAAAATGTACAGGATCTTCAAGCTCTTTTGTTGTTTTTAGAGGTTGTTGGTCCTCCACTAAAACCTTAGGTTCTGTTGTCCTTTTAACCCTTTTCGAATAAGTTTTATGTGCAAAAGGGAAAGGGTGCTTACCTCAACCTAATTTGTGAGAAGACCCTGCCTCTGTTCACTGCCTGGATGATGTAGCTTCTACAGGCTCGTCTGGAGTCTCAAAACATGATGCTTGTTTACCCTTCTTAGTAGGAGTGGATTGACCGACCTTAGCTGGAGTTTCTTGATCAAGTTTGTTTTTCCTTCTCATACCCTGACTAGATCAAGAACTGATCCCAAGTCTTCTGCAACTTCTCTAATTCGTCCTTAATAAGCACCTTAATCAACCCTTGATGAAAAATTCCCCGAGTAGGAGTCTTGGGGTTCGCTTGAACTCTCGTAGCCATCTTGTTGAGATCTCGTAAGAAATAGTAAGCTAAATTCATCCTCTTAATCTCTACTAGATGAAGCATAAATTGTAGGTGGAATAAGAACACAATAGAATAACGCTCCTCGCATGTTATGAAACTCTTAAGCATGAGCAATGCTTCCATCCACTCATCAGCAATCCAATCCCTGGGGATTCCCTTGGCCCAATTAGGGTCTTTGTGTTCAGGTTTTAAAAATTGATTAATGTCTCCACTTGTGATCAATTTATTCTTAAACCATCTTTCGCCATCAGTGGGGAGGTTGCATGCTGCAACTATGGATTATTCAGTAATTTGCATGTCCAAGTTTCCAACTTGGGCCCATTATCCATTAAAAATCTCTGCAAATGCCCTGGCTGTGGCATAATGATGACCATCCAGTTTAGTACAGAAGAGATACCACCCTGCCCGATAAAAAATGATTTGGGTATCTTCCTAAGCCTCCATGACTTCAAGCCCTTCGAGTTATTTCCTGTTCACCTGTCCTCCCTTGCCCATAAGCGTAGCTTCAACTAGAAGACTAGACTCTTGGTTATAAAACATGGATCTATCTACTATGCAATGAGAGTCAAGGAGATTTGCTAGCTCTGCAGGGGCCAATTCAAATAAATTCACTGTTGTAGATAACGAACTAGGCACCAGTTTTGAAAACACGTTGAATAAGACAATTGATACGTGTAACTTCCTGGGCAACTGACAGGTACAAATGATGACACATGCCACTTTGTATGCTATGGCTGTCGACGAGTACTTTGCTAACAGATTTTGCTTACTCATGAGCTTTGTAGTACAATCCACATCTTCCACGACTCACCAAAATGCTAAAAATGATCATGAATCTGGACATGTGGAAGTTCCTGTAGCACCCATCCCGATTTGTCTTTGTCACTCTTGAGTGGATTAGACTTTGAATTTGCAACTCATGAAGTTAAATAATCATGATGCATAAGTATGACATGACTAATGGTTCAAATGAAAAGACTTGAAACCATTTGATGTCATCAAGTAATCATTCAAACATGTGTCTAATCCCTTATTCCCCCCTTTCACAACATAAAGTCCATCTCATTCATTCACCCTGACATTCTTTTAAAACCCCATAAGGTAAGTTATTAAACCTTTAACAAAACGCTAAAGATTTTAATAACTTATATAAAATTTTAAATACAAATTAGGAATGAATGAGGAATAAAACTAGGTAAAACATAGTAGGTGTTAACAATGGCTCCATGGGGGATGGAGTTTTCCCTGTGAAACTCCAAGAACTTTGAGTAGAGTTGTGCCTTCTAATCCTTGAGTTTCATACCATACTTGTTTTCAAACTGTGATGTTCCAACTTATGAGCTTTGAACAAACTTTATTCAAAAATATATCAGACTGCAAAAGTAAAGACCATTTCTGAAAACTGAAAAACAAAGAAATCAATATGCTCCATTGGAATATGGAGTCTTTATTTCCTAAATACCACACCACACCGATATATACAATGAGATTTGGGCCACCAATGGCCTTAGTAAAATAATTTATTTAGAAAATGCCTATTTACTGAGCCACCAAAAACCTCTTCACCTTCCAAATTC